>LPNX011036253.1:0-32233 GCA_001517045.1 Pseudotsuga menziesii
GATTGAGAAACACCCAAAAAACTTCAATAGGGACGATGGCCTTACCATCGGTGACACATGGAAACCGATCATTCACTCCCTACAAAACATAAAAATTAAAAATAAAAAATAAAAAATAAAAATTAAAAATTAAAAAAATTAAGAGATAAAAAAATTAAAAATTTTTTAATAAAATTTTTTTAATAAAAATAAATAACAATTATAAAAAGTTAAAATTTTTTTAGTAACAATTATAAAAATTTAAACTAAAAATTTAATTCTAAGTTCAAAATTCTTATAAAAAAAAATTTAATTCTAAGTTCAAAATTCTTATAAAAGTACAACTTTTAACTAGTAAACTATAATATTCTAAGAAATATTATTAACAAACTTTTAAATTATTTATTGAATATATTTTAAGAACATATTAAATTGTTATTTTACAACATAAGAAAAACATAACTTTTAATTAAAATAAGGTTTAAATTCAAAATTAAAAATTTATGTAAATTTTTTTACATAATCACATTAATCTATTACTAGATAATACACATATATACATTTATTATTATTAATAAGACATTTAATTAATAAAATTCATGTGTACTTTTACACATTAATGAAATAATAGTCGGCTCTCAAAAATTAAACTGGAGATCATAACACAGCAATATAAATAGTAAAAATTCGTGCAGCTTTTAATTGAGATATGTTTTCTCCTGAAGATGGACTCAACTATGCAGTCCGAAACGCGTCGAGAACTAAAACTCTACACAGGTATCCAATCCCCCTTGAAGATAAGTGCAACCTGTGAAAGCCTTAATGAAAAAATACAAATGTTTAAGTAATATTTGTATATAACATTAAAAAAACATTAACTTTTCTCTTGTGCCACAATCTCCGAAAATCGAAAATGCGCAAAACACACAATTTTTTTTACCGAAAATGTTTGCAAAATATTTACAAAATGTTTGATTTTTCAATAACATGTTTACAAAATGTTTATAATGTAATTTTCGCAATCAAAACATATTTTTCCAAAAACATCTAAATATATAAAAACAAATAGCTAGGGCACCATGATAACAGACCTGTCTTCAATATGCCAATGACCCATTTCCTATTTATGATATCTTCGGTATCGTAAAAATCACATTCAATTTTTTGTTCAAATAATTTCTTTCAAAAGCACAAACTCAAATTTATGTTAGATTATTTCCCTTAATCGCGATTTCCCATTCCCGATATCTCGGATATGTACATGTTGAGAATTGCAAATCTATTCGCATAAGATGTTATCTTCAGAAGAATCACACTCCTCTTTATGCCATCATAAAGACGCCCATATCTGCTATAACATCATCATATTAATCACAAAAATGACTGTTACCTCCACTTGTTGTCAACCTTAAATTATCTCATAGTGTCAACTTGGCATTTGTCTGCTCATCGATGCCTTCTTATGATGCTATAAATATTTATAATGTTGTGATGCTACAAATTAGAAATTAGTTTTTATTTTTCTCCCATTCTTGAATTTCATACAAATAAAACTCCTGAACACATAATATGATTTTCACCTCATTCATATAAATAAATTTTGTTCTTTCTATTTCTATAAATGTTAATTCGGAAATCTCTGCATTCCAAAATATCGAATTCTATTCCCATTATTATTTTACACATCGCTTAAATTTTTATTCCATTCTTCAATTTTAGAAACACAATACGCAATATACCAAAACCGATATTGGAAGAGACAAAAGTCAAATTTCTCTTAGGATATTTCCTATACGCGATTTCCTATTCCCGATATTTCGGATATCGGAGAACAGACACTCAATTTTTTTGCTCAAATGATTTGAAATCTTAACATTCGAGTTATTTCTATGTCAAATCTTGTAAACGAAACTGTTTACAAAATATTTCATTCTTTAGAGACATATTTTTCTTAAAAACATATGCATATATAATAAAAACAAATACCTCACGGCACCATGATAAGATAGTTGTCTTCAATATACCTGCCCGAAATCATTATGGACAAATCTCAAAATCATGAGGAGTAATGACTTTGAAATCCAATGTGCAGAACGATGAGACTCCTCTTTAATGCCATCATAACGCTGCCCATTTCTGCTATCAAGTCATTATATTAATAGCAAAAGTGAGTCTTACCTCAGTTCTTTCCAGCCTTAAATTATCTAATAGTGTATCAAATCGCATTTGTCACCTGATCGATGCCTTACTATAATGAAATAAATATTTCCTTGTTGCTTAATGATTGAATATATCCGCAATCTTGGTTAATCATTAAATGATCGTAAATATCACACACTTCAAACACAAAATGTTTGAATAATCTGTCAACTTCATATTTTTTAACATAAATATTTGCTATTACATCTTTCGTACAAAGGAATAACTTTTGTGAACATTATACAAACAGTGAAAATAAAACATGAAAATCAATTTCATATAACGACAGCCTCCATTTTACTACAAATCAGACCATATGGTATTTCAGAACATGCGTAGTTTATAGTTTATAGTTTATATTGAACATGCACAAAAAGAATTCTATACACCTCTATGCGATGTTCCAATTTCCCATTCCCCAATTCCAATTTGCAACATTTCCATTCTCAAACGTTTTGTCTTTTCAAATAAAGAAAAACCAAAATTCCATAATTTCCGAAATCAAAAGTTACAAAATATTACAGAAAAACAATATTTTTGGTCAACTGAATAAAGTGCTCTAACAACCATTCTAATCCGCTAAAAACAAAAAAAATTACAGTTCAACTGTACCGAGCATAAAAAGCATACAAAAAAAGAACATTGCTTCTTAAATAAAGGTTGTAGAGCATTACAGACATATTCAAATGAGCCACAATAACGCATGTAATATATGGGGGGATACGTACAAAATTACTATCAACAAATGTTTACAAAGAGACCTTGCAAGCTAAATAAGATAATAAACTTAGAGGCAAACAAAAAGAAGCAACAGTGAAACAAAAACAAAGAGAAACAAGATCATGAATTAGCACCACTCATAGTGATAGTCGGATCCTGTGTGTTCTGTGTTTGCATTTCCTCATCCATAAGAGAAGGCCCACACAGTTCCTCATCTGACAATGGTAATCTGCACTTCAAAGGAAAAAGAGACGCTTTCTCTACAGATTCATCCATTTTCCCCACAAAAGGATTCGCTTTTTCCACAGAGGAAATCACTTTTCCCACAGAAGCATCACATTCTTGACCCCCTTTGAAAAGCTCACTAATTGAACAGGCACTATAGATATAGCGAGTATCGTAGGAGCGGGATCGACATTCATTTCTAGAGCCATAGAGACATTTTCTCTATCTCCATCATGCAAGGAATCAACTCCCATAGCTAATTTTTTCCACATGTCCATGATATCTCTCTCCATGATAAGCATATCTAACTCTAGCCATTTTGACGTAACCTGTGAAATTTCCAACTTACTATTATTCCATTTCCCTAACATTTCTTCCATGAGTAACCCCATCATTTTTTTTATGATCCAATAGTGTTTTGGGCTTACCCCATAAATATCGGGAGCAATATACTCGTTTACCAGTCTCCTCTCCCAGTAATCTATTATAGACTTAACTTGCACAGAAGTATCGTTGTTGTAACCATCTATCTTTGTGACCCGCACCCCTTGTTTCCCACGACCAGCACAACGAGACGTGGCACGCTGCTTTGACATAGTATGCTGGTTCAGATTCAAAACAAAATGAAACAAAGAAAGATAGAACGGTTCTACAACAAAAACACGGAACAACAACAATAATCCAAGACCCAATCACTTAGGTAATAAATAGGTGAAACGAATCGCCATAGTAAAACCAACAGGAGGCCATTAATGGATAAAAAACATTGCTGTATCACATCAAGTTACTGACCAAGAGAAATTGTACTGTAACAACATAGCGAAATGACCATTGCGTTAAATCATGCCTTAACTCGATAGCTGTAGTGTCCTCCATGGAAGTTGATACGTGCTGAAAAAGATTCGTCAACAACAACGATTTAATGTTGTCTCCAACAAAATCAAAGTAGACATGTTAATACCGAATCAAGTTTAATCCCAACATTAAAATGCTACTCATCACGAAGTTGGCCAACTCGCACAAAAATACGCACTTCATTAATGTGTAATGAGTGCATGATACATCGCAAAACCAAGTACAACATCAATCTGCGATAATTAAATTATAAATTTTAATTTACTATATAAATTAAATCATATAATTTCGAAACTCGATAAGAAATTTCCGAAATCGGATATCGAGAATGGGAAATTCTAGTTTTAATTAAGGTTATTACCCCTATTGAACATTTCCAATTCGCGATAATTAAATCCAAAATATCGGAAATCCAATAAATCAATAAACATTACAATTAAAAATACAGATCTTTCCATTTTCTAATATCCAAAATCGAAAATCGAAAATGTAGAAAATTATTTCAACAAAACTGTACAATATCAAAATAACCTTAACTTCCAATTTTAAATTATGCAAAATCCAATTTGTGACATTTCCAATCTCGGAAATTTTCAATTTTAAAATAAAGAAATGTCGAATATAGTATTTCCGATTCTCGATACCCTAAAATCGGAAAATAGAAAAAAATACATGGGCAATCTTTAAATATTCGAGCAATTTCTTTAATTGTAATATGCAAGACTATTTTAAGTTAAATTCACGGTGTCTTTTAGGTCACAACACCACCTGCCTGAAAGCTACGTGTATTTCATTAACATATTCCGAAACAAGTTGCAAAGTTAAAATAACTTTCGGCAAACATGCAAATTAATGTACAAACATGCCAATCACATTTACTTATTTCAACCTAATTTATATCAACTTAGCATATAAGTGTTGAAAATACACAAATTGCAAAAAAAATTGTTTCTTGGACTTACTCAATAAGTCCAAATTCACCGCAAAATGTACAATTACACAAATAAATAGTTTCTACTTTTGATTAAGGAAAGAACGCCATTTGGCAAATATATCCAGAATGTCATTAACTTCTTGAAAATGAGCATTCCTCAACTGAATATTGTTCTTGCAAATTTGGGACAAAATTACCACCCTTGTCATTTTTTTCCATTCTTTGATGAACAGTTTTATCCGAGCTATAGAGGCATGAGGAAATTCTATCCATTTATCATTTTCTTGCATCGTTAACTGACTAATTTGTTGAATCAACTCTTTTCTATGATCAAATTGCTTTTCCACTTCTTACAAATGAAATTTAGGACAAAATACCTCACTGAGAGGTTCCAAAACAGGTAAACTCAAATAAGTGAACAAATTGTTTGAGGCAAACCAACTGTTTTTACAAAAAAAATTCCCTACATTGACTACAACTTCAACTGAATCGCAGATACCCTCCCATGTCTCAATTCAAACTTCAGTTTTCTTGAGCTGTAACTTGTCTAAATTTCCCAAGCCATCAGGTCTTTCCTTAATATCTTTTTTTCGACCTCTTACTTGCTCTAAATCACCGAATGCTGCTCTCATCTGATGATGGTGATCATCAAGTGTTTTAGAATGCTTGATAAACTTCTCGTACAGGCCTTGCATCTCATCAAAACAGTTATACAAATCTATCACATTCTGCCCAAATTCTTCCTGTATTTCATAGAGTACGTGTTTAAAATCCTCATGTCTCACATCAACAAAGGAACAACCTTTTAAGGTCAAATGGACATGTTTCAATTCTTGATTGACAAGAAGGATTTGTTCTGCTTGTTGCTGATTAGAAACCTCTACGTTTTGAAGTTGATGCTTTTCTTCTTCAACTTTCTTTTTCTATCTTTCTATTTTCTCTTCATATTCTTGTTTCAACTGCTCAATCTATTGTTCATGCCTCTGTTGTGTTTCTACTAAGACTCGTTTTACCTTCTCCAATTCTTTCTGTTTTTCACCAAGAGCCACATTTAATTGTGAAACACATTGAAAATTGGCTCCAGAAAAAAGTCCCATAGCAGTTGCTGTGTCCACTACCCCTTGTTGCATATCACTTGCATTTTCCTTCCATATGAGCTCACCAATAGCAGACACATTTATGCCTGAACTTTCTTTGGCTCTCTTAGCTCCCCTTTTGACCACATCTTTATACTTTTTACTGCAATAATATTTTCCAAAGGATATAACTGCATCTTCTCCAAAATCTGCGATAACTTCAGAATATGAAATGCTTTGCTAGTGGACACTAACCAAAGGATCACTTTGTGTTTGATTTAAAGGAATATCCATGCTAATAGGGACAACATGACAAGAAACAGAGGTAAAAGCGAGTGATGTAAAAGAATCACATATAGAAAAATCCTTCTTTTCAGGAAGAGTTATACAGACAAAAGGAATGTCATACTGGCATGTAGTGATAAGCTGAGCCGATGAAAGAGAAGAAAAAAAACTATGAATAGGTGAGTCAACTCAACTGGTGAACATGATAACAGTAGCTTCCATTATTGATGACAAATTTACCTCAAAAAACAATGCTGCAAATATGATGTACCTAACATAGTAGAAAACCTTTGGATATTGGGGATATATGACACAACGGTAGTCATAACATCCTCAACGTCTTCTTCCACATTCATATCATGACTCTCAATTTGAGCTGACAATAAATAAATTACATTTTGTATAGAAGATTCTTGTACAGTTGTATCTGACATCGAACATTCTTGAACAAGCCTCTCTTCTTTCTTTCCAATTGGGATCGAAGAAATTAGCTTTTCTTTTGTCCATGATTCTGCCAGTTGAGCCTCTTCAGAAACTGCTACACTCTTCAGCCTTTTAGTATTTACTTCAGTTAACTCTGTCTCAGATTGCAACTCAGACCCAAATTTTTCAAAATTTATTTTGATTTCTACCCCTTTCTCCGACATATCTTTGATTGTTGTAAGAGAGGAGCTCAATCGGCCTTCAAGAACACCTGTCCTCTTTTCTCAGATTGAGGTCCAATAGTAGCAACAAACCTTTCTGCATGTTCTCTCACTTCTTCTTGTCTCTTCTCATTCTCAATTAGGCATAGTTCAACCCCTTTGTCCAACATATCTTCCATTCTACAAAGAGAGGAGCTAGCTAGTCCTTCAAGGACACCTTTTCCCTTGTCCTTAGATCGAGCAGCAACAACAACAGTAGACCTTGCTAAATATTCTCTCACTTATTGTTCTCTCTTCTCCTTGTCAAGATATTTTTTTAGTTCAAATTTATTTGCTCTTTCTTGCAAAATTCTTCTCTTAAGATCCTTTTCATACATGTACTGATGCGACTTTGTTTCTGGATCACTAATTTTATGAATCGCCTCCTGAAAAGTGGAAGCGCCTCACATCATGGAATCATTGGGCTCATTTCCATGAACATATTGAAATTTCACATGCTCTTGAGCAAATACATTATGTAAAAAACCCAATGGATGATGCATCTTTTGAATACCTCTCCCAAGCTCATAACAAAAATATCCTTTCCCAACAAACACGCATGCTCAACATTCTGTACCGTAAGATTTCCAAGATTCACAGGAAATTTAGGCCACCCGTTCTCCTTATGTTTGGTCAACTTGGAGAAATCCCCATCAATCACAGTCTGATAGGAAAATTCTTGAAGCACCATTCTGTCTGGAACAATTCTCGGAAGCAAGTGCACTATATTGCTGCCCCAAATCCTTATGTAAGAGAAATATTCACCTACATACCAGTCGCCATAAACAGAAATAAGTTCCCAGGCTTTTTCAGAAAATGCAGGAGCATCAACTTTAAAATTTTTACAGTACATTGACCCGAGAAATAGGTCACAAAGCTCATAAACATGAGGTATGAAATTTCCATCCCACAGATCAGCGCAATATATATGAACAGGTGGACAGTTCTCCTTCCAATCCTAATTTGGCTCTGGGAAACTAGAACACGTACAGAATGCATCCATAATGTACCCTGACATGTAGAAAGAGGGTTTTCGGTTTGCTGGGGTTCTCTGATATTTTTCAATTCCCCCCCACAAATTGCAAAACAGAATTTGCACCCAATAGAATGAATCACCTGTAACCAAAACATGGTTCTCCATAGGGACCCATTTCTTTTTGAATAAGGAACAATTAGGTAAACCATATAACCTACAAAACATGGCCTCTAGCAATGAGAAAGGTTCTCGAAACCAAGAAACTAGATATGCCAAAAGTAAAACAGGAATCACTAGTGTTGGGTCTTCCAGCCAACATTTCACCACTTGTTCGTGTTTCGATTTGGAAAGGAATTCGTTGAAAAATTTCCTCGAGAAAAATTGCTTGGGAGTTTTCAGACCATAAGCCCCATCAAACACTTCTGGAGCAAACGAAGCAACAGAGACATTGTCAATATCATTATGTTAATGTAATTGTAACTTCGGAATGTATTCACTTGTATTTCTCATCTATTGTAACCCAATGTTTATTCCGGGATGTTCTTGTGTCATTTCATGCCCCGATGTTTTGATCAGGAGAATCAATAATGTAAACAAGTCATGTCAAGTCATTGTGGGTAACCCTCCTATTGTCTAAGGGTTAAAGTCCCCGCAGTTTCGAGGAACTAGGGTTATTAGACTCTCCTAGTGAGGTCGACCCTAGTAGGGTTTTAGTCATGTCGGGATTAGTATAAACAGAGAGCTGGACTCTCTATTTAGCACACATCTCATTCACACTCAAGTGTAGCGCATAGTTGAGGAAGAGAAAGACACTGGGGCAAGAGGAAAGAGCTTACTGCTGTTGGGAGATTATCTTACTATTTTTGGGTTTCACTTTGGAGCTGATTCTATCTCAGAAAAAGTTGTGGGGTTTTATCCATTTATAGTTTCCCCGAGGAAAAACACTGTGTTCATTGTCTCTTGTGTTTGATTGTTGTGCTTGTTGTTCTCTTAGTTTAAAGATCCTAATGATATGCTAGCTTAGTGTTGAAAAATGAACATGGTATCAGAGCTAACCTGAGAAGAAGACACTCTGCAGCTGTGGGAACTAGGGATTCCTATTTTGTGGATCTCTCTCCACATATTTTCAGCAAAAGTAGGGTGGAATAAATCTCCTCCCTAGGGCGCATCTTTCTGTCGAAGCAGAATCCAATTCTGAGGTTTTTCAGTTTCGGACCCGACACTGCTGCCGAAAATTAGGGCTTTTCACAGAAGTGGAATTTTTCAGTGAGCCCAGGCTTGGATTGATCTCCTCCCCAAAATAGAAGTTAGGGATCAATTTCAAAGCATTTGGTTGGACAAAACTTCAGAAAAGAAAAACCCTAATCTGCTCCTGAACCAGTACTGCAGGATTTCAGCTCAAAATTCAGATCCAACATCTTGACCTGGTAAGATCTAAAATCTTTTGTATTTCCATTTAAGGTTCTCAGTTAAGATGTCTCATCATACCAAGATTGATGAAAATCTTGAGGGGCTGATAACTTTCGAGCTTGGAATTATAGGATTTCCTTGGTCCTGGAAGAAAATGAGTTGGACTCCTATATCCAGGAGGAGGTTCCAGTTCCAGAGGGAGATGAGGCCAAGGCCTTACATAAGAAGAAGTTGGTTATGTCAAAGAGGATCATTGCAGATTCTATCAAGGATCACCTTATTCCACAGGTGTCCTCCCTCAAGACACCTAAAGCCATGTTTGATGCCCTAACCAAACTGTTTGAAGGGAAGAACATCAATCGGAAGATGACTCTAAGGAACCAATTGAAGAATGTCAAGATCCAAAATGAGGAGACCATCTAGTCATACTTCACAAGGGTCTCCCAAATCAAAGAACAACTAGAAGCTGTAGATGAAGAAGTGGAGAATGCAGAAATTGTGATGACAACATTGAATGACCTCCCTAGGTCATGGGATTCTTTCATCCAAGGAATCTATGCTAGAAAGAAGTTGGTCAAGTTCAGCAGACTGTGGGAAGAATGTTCTTAATAAGAAGCTCGAACAACAACTCGAGAAGAAAAGATGGGAAATGAAGATCAAGCTCTCACAGTACACTCCAAGAAAGGAAGAAGGGAAAAGTGTCATCACCAAGGTAAGCATTCTCATCATAAAGGTTCATCTAAACTCAGATGTTATACATGTGATGAAATAGGTCACTTTGCTAGAAATTGTCCCATGAATAAGAATGGATCCAAGAAGAATAAGAACTCCAAAATAAAACATCATGCTCACACTGCTGAGGATGATGATCCTCCAAGGAAGAGGGTAAAATAAGAAAGTGAAGACTCTTCAAGTGAAGATGAATATGTTCTGATTTTCGCTCTCACGGGAACTGTCACTCATGGAAGAAAAGATTGGATTATTGACAGTGGGGCTTCCAAACACATGACAGGTTTCAAAGAATCCTTTGAGAAACTATCCGAACATAATTCACCCCATAAGGTGGAGCTAGGAGATGAATACCAATATCCAATAAAAGGTAGTGGTGAATCCTCCTACAAGCTAGACTTTGGAAAGTCTATAAAAATAAAGGATGTTCTATTTGTACCAGGATTCAAGAAGAACCTTCTCTCCATATTTACATTAGATGCAAAAGGAATGAGGGTTGCATTTATAGATGGCCAACGGTTATCATGTGGCCAAGAGAAAAGACTATTGACGATGCAATAGTGATTGGAGAATAAGAAGGAGGTTTATACAAGTTGAAGGGCCATCCAGAACAAGCTATGGTCCATGACATAGTAGAGCCAAATGAACTATGGCATAGAAGGCTTGCACATGTGCATTACAGAGCACTACCACTTGCAAGCAAAGCTATTGAAGGTATTCCAAAAACTCAAGCAAAACATGAAGGGGTCTGCAAAGGATGTGCGAAAGGGAAAAATACAAAGAAGACATTTCCAAGTAGCGAGAGTAAGGCAAAAGGAATCTTGGAAATCATCCACTCTGATGTGTGCTGTCCAATGTCATCAAGTTCACTAAGCGGGTATTTATACTATGTTTCTTTCATTGATGACTTTTCTAGGAAGACATGGATTTACTTCATGAAGAACAAAGACGAAGTATTCAGCAAGTTCAAGGAATTCAAAGCCTTGATCGAGAATCACACTAAAAAGAAGATCAAGACCTTTCGATCAGATAATGGCGGAGAATTCACTTCGAATGAATTCAAAGAGCTATGTAAAGAATTAGGGATTAAGAGGGAGTTGTCCACTCCTTAGAATCCACAATAGAATGGGGTTGCAGAAAGGAAGAATAGAACTATCATGGAAGCTGCAAGAGCAATGCTTCATGATCAGGATCTTCCTATGCATCTATGGGAAGAAGTAGCCAGAACAACGGTGTGTGTACAGAACCGTACTCCACACAGAGTACTTGAGAATAAGAATCCTGAAGAAGTCTTCTCCGGCAAGAAACCAGAAGTCATCCATCTCAGAATATTCAGCTGTCCAGTGTACATACACATACCAAAAGAGAAGAGAACAAAACTAGATTCTTCAGGAAAGAAGGGTATATTTGTGGGATACTCTGAAAGCTCGAAGGCTTACAAATTAGACTTCCCAAGATACAAGAAGATAGACATCAGCAGGGATGTAACATTTAATGAAGACACAACTTACAACAAATCCAAAAAGAGACCTGCTGAAGAGCCTGAAGAATTCGAAGCTCCCAGAATTCATGATACAACCATGAATGAAGAAATTCAAGAAGAAGATCGAGAATTTGAAGAACCACAAAGACCTGTAGATCCACCTCAGGAGAAGAATCCTCACAAGAGAAAACCTGCTTGGGTACGAGAAATTATTCAAGGTGTGTAAAGATATGGGGCTCCAGAAGAGAATCACAGAGAAAGAAAGAGAACCAGATCTTGCTCCGGATATGTAGCCTTACTATGTGACTTTATCAAAGAAGAACCTTCCAGTTATGAAGAAGCGGCAGAATGAAAAGAATGGAAGGATGCGATGATCGAAGAATATCAATCAATCATGCAGAATGATGTTTGGGATGTTGTCCCAAGACCAGAAGGGAAGTCAGTTGTAACTTCCAAATGGATCTACAAGATCAAACATGTTGCAGACGATAGCATAGAGAAGTGTAAGGCAAGGTTTGTGGCTCGTGGCTTCTCACAGAAGGAAGGAATAGATTATGAAGAAACCTTTGATCCTATAGCCAGATACACTTCCATTATATCAGTACTTGCTTTGGCTGCAGTAATGAAATGGAAGATACACCAAATGGATGTCAAGATTGCTTTCTTGAATGGTGTAGTGGAAGAGGAAGTGTATGTAGAACAACCACTCAGTTTTGAGAGACATGATAGGGAGTCTCATGTGTGCAGACTGAAGAAAGCCCTATATGGTTTGAAACAGGCACCTAGGACATGGTACGGCAGAATTGATAGATTTCTATCCAGTTTAGGATTTACCAAGAGTAAAGAAGATTCCAACCTTTACTATAAGGTTGAAGATGGCAACCCAGTGATGCTTCTACTGAATGTAGATGATCTGTTTGTAACAGGTATGGATGGGTTGATTGCTGATACGAAGATAAATCTTGCTACCGAGTTCGAAATGAAGGACTTGGGTATGATGCATTATTTTCTAGGTATGGAGATGTGGCAGAATGTGGATGGAATCTCCCTCGGACAAGGGAAGTATGCAGTAGAGATCCTGAAGAGGTTTGGGATGATGGACTGCAAGGCTATGGCCACACCTATGGAATTGAACTTGAAGCTATTGAGCGATGCTTCATCAGAGACGGTTGATGCTACGATGTATCGTCAGATGATTGGGTCCTTGATGTATCTAACGAACACGAGACCAGACATTTGCTTTGCTATGAACACCTTGAGCCAGTTCTTGACAGATCTGAGAAATGTTCACTTGATTGCTGCAAAGCATATTTTGAGGTACCTGAGGGGTACAATTGATTATGGGCTCATGTATAAGGCGAATCAGAAGATTAACCTAGAGGGTTATGTTGATTCAGATTGGGCAACCAGTGCCATCGATAGGAAGAGCACTTCAGGGTGTTGCTTCAATATGGGATCAGGTGTGATCTCTTGGTTTAACAGGAAGCAATCCTGTGTGGCACTGAGTACAGATGAAGCAGAGTATGTCACAGCTTGTTCAGTTAGTTGTGAGGCAGTATGGCTATGGAAGCTACTATCAGATTTATTTGATCTCTAGATGGATTCTACTTGTATACATTATGACAACCAGAGTTGCGTGAAGTTTTCATAGAATCTAGTGTTCCATGACAAGTCAAAGCATATCGAGATCAAGTATCACTACATCATGGATATGGTGCAGAAGGGAGCGGTGAAGCTCCAGTATGTTGCGACGGAGGAACATATAGCTGATGTATTGATGAAGCCATTAGCTAGGGTGAAGTTTGAGTACTTCAAGGAGAAGCTTGGTGTTCTCTAGATCGAGGTTTCCTCCAAGGGAAAGTGATGAGTCCCATAGCCATTCTGACATGGTGAGAGGATTGGTTCCTTCCATGGTCATATGTAAGGGCTGAGCCATTCTGTCATGGTGAGAGGATTGGTTCCTTTCATGTCAGATATGCGTGCTGAATGCCATTATGGGAATGGAGGTACCTGGTTAGTTACCGAGAACACTCAGTCCGGTACTGAGAGAGCCATTTTAACCAGTAGGTCAAATGTAAGGGTTGAACCATTTCGTCATGGCTAAAGGATTAGGTTCCTCCCATGTCAGATGCGAGTGTTGGCCATTCTGTCGAGTAGGACAGATGTAAGGGCAACTGCCATTCTGGGAATGGAGGCACTTGGTCAGTTACCAGGTAGCTCAGTCTGGGACTGGGGGCCATTCTGGCAAGGGTGTAGGATTTGGTTCCTACCAGGTCAGATGTGAGTGCACGCCCTTCTGAACATGCATGTTGGATTGGTTCCTCGCATGTGTCAGATGTAAGTGCAGAACCCTTTTGAACATGTATGTTGGATTGGTTCCTCGTATGTGTCAAATATAAGTGCTGAGCCTTTTTCAACATGCATGTTGGATTGGTTCCTCGCATGTGTCAAATGTGAGTGCTGGGCCTTTCTGACAGGGTTATGGGATTGGTTTCCACATGGTTAGATGTGAGTGCCGGGTGTCCCTTTCTGATATGATTATAGGTTAGTTCCTACATGATCAGATGTAAGTGCTTGGAGAAGACCTACATGGTGGCTAGGCCTACATCCACCATAAAAAAGGGCTATCCTTGTAGAACTTCCTATGACGAGAAGAACCATGAGATAACACTCGTGAAGATTCAGTATTGACGATCCAGCAGAGATGATCCAGATCGAGTGAAGATCCAGATCCAGAGATGATCCAGATCGAGTGATGATCCAAATCCAGTGATGATGATCCAGATCGAGTGATGATCCAGATCCAGTGATGATGATCCAGATCCAGTGATGATCCAGATTTAGTGATGATGATCCAGATCCAGTGATGATCCAGATCCAGAGATGAAGATGACTTGAAGACAAAGAAGACTTGAAGATGAAGATGACTTGAAGATGCAGATGATGAGAAGACCCAAAGAAGAAGACCAGTGATGAAAATTGTGTCGAGAGAATACCTTCCTAGTTAAGAGGGAGTGTTAATGTAATTGTAACTTCGAAATGTATTCACTTGTATTTCTCATCTATTGTAACCCGATGTTTATTCCGAGATGTTCTTGTGTCATGTCATGCCCCGATGTTTCGATATGGAGAATCAATAATGTAAACAAGTCATGTCAAGTCATTATGGGTAACCCTCGTATTGTCTAAGGGTTAAAGTCCCCGCAGTTTCGGGGCACTAGGGTTATTAGACTCTTCTAGTGAGGTCGACCCTAGTAGGGTTTTAGTCATGTCAGGATTAGTATAAATAGAGAGCTGGACTCTCTATTTAGCACACATCTCACTCACACTCAAGTGTAGCGCATAGTTGAGGAAGAGAAAGACACTGGGGCAAGAGGAAAGAGCTTACTGCTATTGGGATATTTTCTTACTGTTTTTGGGTTTCACTTTGGTGCTAATTCTATCTCAAAAAAAGTTGCGGGGTTTTCTCCATTTATGGTTTCCCCGAGGAAAAACACTGTGTTCATTGTCTCTTGTGTTTGATTGATGTGCTTATTGTTCTCTCAGTTTAAAGATCCTAATGATATGCTAGCTTAATGTTGAAAAACTAACACATTAAACATTCTTTGGTTAAGGTCAACGTGATCCAAAGCCCACATAATAGGGTCCATGTAAGGCATAAAAGGAGGTCTCGCCGCAATGAAATGGAGCTGAGAATTGTGTATGTTAATGTAAAAATGTTGATCATTAGTAACAAAGAAAAAATCATCACTATCAAAAATAGAACAAATTCTGCACCAGTCCATGTATGAGGAGTCAGACACATACCCACTCATGTCACTGAAAACACCGCCATTGGGATCTTTGATTTTCTGCTCTCGAACAGCCGTTTTGGATCTACTATCCCTGGTTGTAGCAGATACCTTCTCTAATTGAATTTTGACAACCAGCTCTAAAAACATATGAGATTTTAAATTTACTAGAAAAAACAATCAACGAGTAAAAACTTACAGGTAAAAATCACGAGTCTACGTGCTCAGACACAGGAAATGCACAGTAAAAAACTCTAGACACACTGAAAAATATTGAGTTCAATTCTTTAAAAAGACATCTAAAAGGGAAAAAATAATCTTGACTCTATATTTCTTATGGATCAACGGACAAGTTCAACCAAACACCAAATATTTACATTTCTGATTTCACATTTACATTTCCAATTTTTAGGTTATTCGACGTTTCTGCTATTTTTAATATCATGTTGTTTTCTTTAATATTCACTTAACCACACTGTCATTTTTGTTTTGTTTTTTTATATTGGTTGTATGGAAATTAAAGTTTAAATTAGATAATGCTTAAATTGGATACAGATTACCTCTTGACTGCGATGTTAATCCCTTTCCGTTGTCCCATACATTTTCGAATTCATAAATGTCCTATCATGATATATATGTCTGAAATAAGAAATTTAGACAAATCGCAAATCGAGAAACAATTGTGCGAAACCCGCTTTCCGATATGCAAAAGGAAAAGTATAAAATCGAACAAATGAACGTTATCAAAATATTAAACGATATTGCTCGTTTCGGATATATGAAATATAGGGAATCGAAAATCGGGAAACCATGAAATTATTTGAAAAAAAACCTAAAGTCCAATATCCAATTCCTGATCTTTCGATTTCGATTCACAGTTTTGGAAATCAGAAATCTCAGAGTTGATTGTACACAAATCCAAATTCATAAATGTTCTATCATAATATTTATATGTCAGAAATAAGAAATTTAGACAAATCGCAAATCGAGAAAAAATATTGTGTCTTTGATTGTATATTTCCTATGGATCAACGGACAACTTCAACCAAACACCAAACATTTACATTTCCGATTTTTAGATTATTTCACCTTTCCGCTCTTTTTAATATCATGTTGTTTTCTTTAATATTCACTTAACCACACTATTCATTTTTTGTTTTTTATATTGATTGTGCAGAAAATTAAAGTTTAAATTAGATAATGCTTAAATAGGATACAAATTACTTGTTCGGTGTGATGCTAATGCCTTTCTCTTCTCTCATACATTTCCCAATTCATAAATCTCTTATCATGATATTTATATGTCGAAAATAAGAAATTTAGACAAATCACAAACGAGAAAAAATCATTCAGTCAAAATCCATGTGGAATCTCTGGTTTCCGATTTTTTATTTCCTATATTTCGGATGGGGATAACAATCATTTGTTCGATTGTAAACTTTTTCTTTTCCATATTGGAAATCTCAGAGTTGATTGTAGGCAAATCAAAATTCATAAATATCCTATCATAATATTTATATGTCAGGAAATAAGAAATTTAGACAAATCACAAATCTAGAAACAATTATTGAGTCAAAATCCATGTGGCAACTCCCCCTTCTGATATTGAAAATATTGGACTTAGGTTTTTGTTCAAATAATTTACTGAACTCCCGCTTTCCGATTCCCGGATATTCTGATTGGGAATTTCAGAAATCGAAAAATACTCACTTGAATTCAATCCAATTTTTTCCTAAAATTATTATAATTACTATTGTTAAGGTACAACCCTATGGAAATGCATATGCAACAATTACCAAAGTCACAAAGGTTGGCTTACCAAAAAAACACAATATTTTTACCCCCTCGGTGTTTCTTTACACATCTTGGTGCAAATGCTAGTTTAAATTTTGTTTGAGTTTATATTTATTTATAAGAAAAATAATATATATTAAAAAGATTTAAGGTGTTTGAGTTTATATTTATTTATTAAAAATATATATATATTAAACACTATTTCAATGAAGTTTTTAATTACTTTAATAATAACATTAAATTAATTTATAAAATAAAATTAAATAAATAAATTTAAGTATTTAATCAACTTTATGATATTTAATAAACTATGTCAAAGATTATCGTACCTGTACTGGGATGGTTTTTTGGACCAATGCTAAGGTTATCAATACAAAAGTGGCTGCAGTAAAAAAAAACCGACATATTATAAGAAGTTTTTGTCATTGTCTCAGTTATTGATATTTAAGAGAGTGAACCTTTATTGTTGCATTTATGTGAAAATAAAGATAAATTTTTAATCTTCTGTTTTGATCTCTCTAGATGAGGCTGATCATCAAGCAGCGGGAAATAATAAATATGAGGTAGGTGCAGGGGACCACTTATATTGCATTGCATTGCATTGCATTGCAGTGAGTGAACAACAAGTATGATACGCCATGCTCACGAATCCATTTATATTCTTCACAGAAAGTTGTCGTTTCACTGATATTTTCAGTGGTAGGTAGTGATCTGATGGCTATCATTACTCAACTGTGGCCTCCAACAGAATGTTAAATAATTATTCATTTTTATTTTCTTTCTGTTTTCTGTCCAATATCCTAGTGGAGTAGTTTGGTAACTTACAAATGGAAAGAGGAGGAAGATGCACATAAAATAATATTGTATTAATGGAAATATGGTTCATGTGTTCCATGAAAGGCAGAATTGAGAGATTGGTTGCAGCTTACAATCTATTCCAAGGGAAGAATTGAGAGATTGGTTGCAGCTTATAATCTATTCTAAGGGCTTAGAAGAATTGAAGAAGAATTGAGAGATTGTTGTAGCTTATATATAAAACAATAAAAATTAGATAAACTGAAATTATAAATATTGGATTACACATTTTTTCAACATTTTCACTTTAAAAAAATGTTTACAGTTTTAGATATTTGATCCCTCTCGGTGTTTGGTAGATCCCCTTTTAGAGGTTTTAAAACGATTCATATCCCCAAAATTCTGATTTGATCACTCCAAATTGGAAAGCACTTAAAAGAAATATCTTTTATAGGGGTATAGATATTACCGGAGTGTAACAAGTGTACAACTGAGATTCATTTTATATTTACACCAATAGGTGTTTTTATTTGGGATTTTGGGATGGATACATTTAAGCATAACAAGATATGGCGTCCATGAAATGAATCATGGTTATACACGTGTTACACTTGGGTTAATCTTGTTGATCTCAAGGAAGTCCAAAATATATGCTTTGGTTTATTTGTTTTATATTTATATTAATTACTTTAATGTTTATGTCATACCATAAATAGATATTTATAATGATTTATTAACGTAAACCATCTTCACAAATTAAGTGGTTGATTGCGCCTATCGACATTCACTAGCCACTTTACTTGTAGTTGTATTAGTTATATTAAAAATATGTGTAAATGACATAGCTACATCATATGACAAGCGATTACAATTGAAATATCTTTAGTTATTTATAATGTTGCCATGTAGAAAGTAGAGAACATATCTTATAGCTCTAGCACATATGACTAGGTTATCCTTTTTACAAAGTAAAAACTCTAATGATATTAGTTGTTGTCTTCCAAATTTGTTGAAGAAACATTAGTGTTCAAATACATATATTGTTCATAACATATTTTTAATTTTTTTTATTCCTTTAAATTTTTTATATTTATAACTAGTAAATAAAAATATACAATGTTTTTATAATGTAGCATAATTACAAAATGTGGAGCCTTCGCATCATGAAACTTGAACCCACCATCACTCAACAAAGATATACCAAACCCTAATCTGGAACCTATAGATGTAAATGATGAAATTAATGTGGAGATTCAATCATTAAGAGGCTCATGATGAAAACTTGAGCCCAACATCACTCAACGAAGATATACCAAACCCTAACCTAGAACCTATATATGCAAATGATGAAATTAATGTGGAGATTCAATCATTAAGAAGCCCAATACAAGAGTTTATAAACACTCACTAGTTACATCATTAGAGAGCATTATCACTTCCATCATTAATGTGCGGGGAGATATCTAATATTTGGCTAGGATAATTGACTATTATAGGACATGTTTAGATAGAAACCAAATCAAAGATATTAATATTTCAAAACAAGATTTGTTTTACTTGTTTATTGACCCGAGAACCTTAACACACCCTCTAGTGACAAAAAGACACATTTGCATGAAATGGTGCACCTTCCAACCTTTTATAGACCACTAGATAGGCGATTCATGGTGTTTGACAAACATCCCCACAATAATAGGGATGTTACATTGTATTTTCTTAGAAAATTATGGGTTGAGTTGT
This sequence comes from Pseudotsuga menziesii, assembly GCA_001517045.1. Classification (NCBI taxonomy): domain Eukaryota; kingdom Viridiplantae; phylum Streptophyta; class Pinopsida; order Pinales; family Pinaceae; genus Pseudotsuga; species Pseudotsuga menziesii. The sequence goes on from LPNX011036253.1 coordinate 19,675, forward strand.
TTTAGGTCACCATGTCAACTACTTTGACATCGGTGAATTCCAAGGGGTGGGTAGTGGGTCTGCACAAGATCAAGTAAATGTTAGACACAACCCATTAACATGGCCTCTCCCTCCTAGGAGAATGCCTAACCCCATTACACATTATCCTCCCATTTCAAATAGCATTCACCAAGCTCAAACATCCATTTCTATTGTGTCTCGTAGCTTGCTACATCATTCTACATACATTGCATTATCTAGCCTGGAGAGATATTCAACTGATGGTGGGAGACAGGTTGGGACTTCCATCCATTCAGCAAAGGATAGGTACTTGAGAGGTCATAGAGACCTAGTTCTTATCATCGTCATGGATGAACAAGATGTGTCTAGACTTGTTATGAGTCGATCAAATCTAGACGGCACATGGTAATTTCATGGAGGAGGTCGTTAGAATAAAATCATCTCATTGTCCATTTTTTTAATACACATACACATGAGACTCGTTTTATATAAATATATCAGGTGTCAGTATTTTCTATATATAGTTATGTGCTATTTGAAGTTGCTACATTGTGATAGTACACCTCCATCACCTATAGAGGCATTAGAGACAATTTCCTTGACTGAAGCAGATGTTATAGCAGCATGTTCACTAGGTTTTCCTCACATATAGGTTTTTGAACCTTGAGCAACAATAAATTGTTTGTATTGCTAGTTTCCATTCAATATAAAATACAATGGTGAGTGATAACATAATATGTTTAGTGATAGCATTGTTCTTTTTCCACAACTTGGCACATCCAACACACCATCTGGTATCTTAACATCACTCCCATCACATGTCTCATGTGTATAGTTAAATCTAATTTTAATGTTTTATTTTAGTTGTTACATTATTTTGGATAATTTTCATGTATGTGCATTAATATAACATATTCAAAATTTGCATGTTGGTTGCACCATTTATGTAGTTCACCACATCCACCTTTCCCTTCATGTACATCTCATATGACATTCCTCCCATAGCCTAGGATAGGTACAGTCCTTGTCCACCCTTCCCCAACCACTACCATTCCTTCCCCCCCAAGCATCCCTCCTCTAATTTTGCAACCCATGGGGGTTTATCACTAGTCATCCCCACCACATGCTCCATACATTGTATGTAGGCCCTGAAAATGGTTCAAGGAGGAAAACTACACCTTACTGTTGGGTAAAATATATGCTATCTATTTCAACACTTAATTTGTCAACCCATGAAGGTAGCTTGTGAGATGTAAATACTATATGTGCAGGATTAAAGCTTATTCTAATCTAAGCTAACTAGATATGCAAATGCACTAATCATGCAACTACATGATGTAAAAATACATGCATGACTATCATGAGTTAAATGCAAGAATCCAATCTATTCTTATGAAAGGAGGGAAACTATTTAACAACTGGAATTCAAATCTAGTCTACTGCTATGCTAATCTATTATATGAAATGAAATTGCAACAACTAATCTAGGAAAGCGGTCACTTGGTTCGAAAGGAATCTAATCTAATGAAAGTAAATTTAACTATTCAAAATAGGTGATGTCACGTCCCCAACCCTCGGACCGGCGAAGAGGATGTGACTACTCGTTATGAAGCCGGAAAAACTACTATGCCCCATGAACAACATAATAAAAAATGCAGTGAAATAAAAACATACATTTGCAGATGTGTAATTCATCAAACATACATCGAAAGAAAAATGCATTCACACAATTAGCATTCATCATGTTAATTTATAAAAAAATACAGTTGCAAAGGTTTAAGAAAAATAATACTTATCTTCAGAAAAGCTCGTCCCGCAACCAGCTACATTGCTGCAACGTTCCTCCCAACCATAGGCCAGTGTGCTCATCAATCTCTTAGCAACACTGCCACCCCCGAGTCGGGCATGATTCCACAAGGAGCAAGGGGAAACTAGCAAGCTCACATGTAGCTAAAGATGCACAACTCAGCCAAGCCAACACGGTTGGGTTTATCAGGCTATAAAGAGCTAGTAATGCTAGTTTCTAAGCTAGTGGGCTCACTGAAGAGCTAAGGACTGTTACGGAGAGAAATTCCTATGGCTTGGGGTACCACAACAGACAGCTAGACTCCAGAAATCAATCTTTCCCGATATGCAATAGAAATAAAAACATCTAACACTAAAGGATCGAACCTCGTACCTTATTCCGGACGGTTGAAGTAGATCCCCATTGAGCTTTCCAATCTTCAGCTTGAATTGTTATAGCACGTCCTCAACAACAAGTAAACAATACAAGCATACTATATTTCATAATGTTAGACCTATTCTAGCATATATAAATCAATAATGTATGAGCATTTGACATATTCCAATGGAAACAATATTCATTCAAATACACATTACTGGACAGGAAAAGATATTTCTATTAATATGAATCAGAGATTACAAGTGACAACCTCTGACGGCACGTCTACGAACCGGAGAAACTGAATCCCCCACTTGGGCCTCCACCACCTCAATCCTCCATCACTTCGATAGCAAGCTTACTAGCGAAAGGCAAGCTTGGGAAGAACACAACAGTGCTCCAAGGGACAAAGGGATGCAGACTCAAGCATAAGTTCTGGCAACAATGGACTATAGTTTCGGTACTCTCAATTCTGTCTTCTTGCTTTCAATGTCTCAATGGTTCCTTATATAGCTTTTCAAATTGATACTGAAAGGTCGAATCCGTGCGATCTCAAGGCATATGGAAGGCCAGGAGTCATGTGAGTCGGATCCAAGACAAGGAACGCTCCAAAGGATTTTGGATTATGTACACATCTCGATGTACGCGACTATAAGGGGAATATCCGCGTATGTACGCGGTTATCGGGGAAAATGCCGTGTATATCAGTTTTCTAATGTTTTTAGGGATGGTCGATGATACATCAAAAGACAAAAAGTGGTCCATAGGGGCTAATGAGTCTGCAGCGGGACAGGGGAAGGCCATACAATGTGTGATTCACCTAGTGTGGTGAAATCCGCTATAACAGATGCCCCCTAATGTATGAGATCAGAGGGGTCATACGATGGCCGAAATACATTATAAGTCCATCCCAGAAGTGAAGTGATGAAGGTACCCAAATGGAAGACCAGCCACCCAATCAGCATAATACCATAAAACAACTCTGCATATAACTGCAAGTACATATAGCAGTCCCTGATACATAAGAGTGCAATGGCCATGAATAGGCATGAAGCATGATAACACATATGTGGTCATCGCCACCTACAATATACATAGATCAGAATCTCCATGATGAAGATATACAAAGGACCATGATCTCCACATAGGCTAAAGATATACAATAGATCAAGATCTCCATAGTGGCTGGAAATATCTGACATATACTGGAACAAGTTGCTGAAATCTCATGAACACTGGCATGATCAAGGAGGTAGCATATAGTGGATGCCACCAATCTGGAAGGTCTTCTACACAAACCGCTATGAGTACATGTCCTACTATGCGAATAGAGGTGTCGAGGTCGAACATAGTAGTCCATAGTTTGATTACCGGTCATTGATGTATACCGTTAACAGACGCGAGATCACCCACCAACAATGAAAATGGGAATCAAGGTACCAGAGTGCAAACTAACAAGTGTGAATAAATGTGTTGAGGTCGAACACTTGAGAGAGTCCATCGATCAGGGGACATTGATGTATTCCCAAAACTGTCGATGGCGAGAGAACCTGCCACTGATGACTGCAAGTCTCAAGGCACTCAAAATGACTCTAGATTCCAATCCCAGAATAAATGATCTGAAGTCGATGGGATGAAATCCGTTGGAAGGAGGGCATTAGGGCATCCCCCATCATCCAACACGAGGTACTCAGCAAAGCTGTATAATGTGGAAGGATTCGATCATAAGGTGCATGGACCAGTAACTGTACCGGGAATGGCCGACATGCAAAGTCAAGATAACTGAGGAATGGCTGACTTAGGTTTCAACTTCCTTCGAACAAGAGCATAACGGCGTATGGTGACTGAATGAAGGCAGCATAGACTCGATATACAAACTGGGACATCTCTATGATGCAGGAGGCATCAATAGAGACTCCATAGGGACTGGAAGCTTAACCAGTCGGTGGAGATAAAACTCAGATAACGAGTACAGCTCCTAAGTCAAACTATAACCCAACCAATGGATGTGATATACAGTGCTATGTTCGAAGGTGACACGACTCAACAGCTGCCAAAGATAATATCTTTTCTTGTCCATCTTTTTGGTTTTTTGATTTTTTTTGGTCTTTTTCAGTTATTTGAAAAGCTTGAAAAAAGAATAAACTAGCTTTATAGTTACAAACTAGGAGGAGACGAGTGTCATGAAGGAAAACAAACTAGTTCCAAGCAGTGGAACATACCTATGCTCAATACAAGGATACATGTGTAGGATATCGACACTCGGGGGAAAATCCCCTCCCGGTAAAAAGGGAATCAAGCTGCGAAGGATATAAATAAAGGCTCTGCATGGCTAGACATGAGACAAGCTCAGGCTATGTGGCTGAAACGCAATGTCAGGGGAGCCAGCATAAAGCTTAAATAAGACAGGCAAAGCTCATGATAATGCATCCACAACTTGATACAAGGGGAGTCTGGAGGGAAAAATGCCAGCATAAGATCAAGAGGAGTATGAGGCTCTTGCTAAATGTCATGGCAATACTATACAACGGAATCCCACACCTTAAAGGGGGAAACATCGGCATGGGCACCAAATGCAAATAAGGCGCTAACTAGGGTACCCATGTAAGGTGAGGCTCTACCACTCATATCATGCCACTTCTATAGCAGCAAGAAGGTTCTGTGACATAATAGAGTGGGTTCGTACCTGAGGATATAGTGACATGGTCATAAGGTCATGCAAAATGCAAACGGTGGTGAACCTAACCTATATGCCAGTGTAGACGTTATACCTGAGATCAGTACGAACGGGTCAATCCAAAGGCTGAAACGGTGCTGAAAATGGTCTTCTACATCACAAATTAGGTCAGAAACGGTCCAAAATGGTTAGAAACGGTCAAAACTATAGGAAATGGGGTAAAAATTTTCAAATATTTGAAATTTTTTCTATAAATAGTAAAAAATAGAAATCATTTGAAAATTTTACCCATTTGAGCTCTGATATTCAACTGCAAATTCCAGGAGATTTAGCCAGCGGAATTCACAACCGATTCTTCCAAGTATTTACTCATGTTCTCTGCTTGCATTTCAATACAATTTTTATAATTTTTCATGGTCAAATGAATTTTTAAAGGCCAAACTTACATGAGTGCCACGACCCACGCGGGTATCGAGGATTTTTCCACGTATAGGGCTGGCTATATGCGGAAAAGGGACCAGAAACCACGTACATACGCGGCTATTTTGAAAACAGCCGCGTATGACGCCGTGCACTAAGATTTTCATGAATCTAATGGACATTTTGGTCAACTTCTCATGCAGGATGGTGCTAGAGTGGCGAGAACGCGAGCACGGTGATGTAGAGGAAGCAGTAAGGGCTGACAGAATGGCTCAAGAGGCTCTAAGAAGATGCAGACTCTACAAGTTTTGATGCCTAGGAGGCTTGAGGGCCAAACCAGGACTACTACAGATGCTTGTAGACTATTGGGATCCGGACTCAGAGTCCTTTCGGCTAGATGGTATGCCCCTCACCATTGAGGTGGAGGATATCTACTTTATCACAGGTCTATCATGGCGAGGTGAGATGGTGAACCTTCGTGCCCGAGGAGGGCCAGGTCATGGGCTGACTATCGACGAGTACATCACAGTGTACTGCTATCCAGAGACAGAGAAGGTGGGGAGCCAAGTCCCCACCAACGCTATACAGGTACTGGGCCTTGAGGCCATCTTACTGACGTTGGGCAGGATAGCAGGCTTAGCATCACTCCATCAGGCCTCTCGGCCACTGATGTTCTATACGGTGGAGTGTATGACACCGACCATCTACGACTGGAGCACTTCCCTACTGAGCAACATGAAACATCAGCTCAGCGAGTGCAAGGCAGGTAGGATACAGAACTTCGGGTTCAGCAGTATCTTGAGCACTTTTTTCTTCAAGCGGGTTCCAGGATTGAGCCCTAGAGTGGATGTTCCTCTCCATGGGGTTCGAGATCCGTCCCAACGATGTTGGGCAGATGTGATGCGCAGACTGGGGGGTGGTAGGGTGGCCAACCCTTATCCAGTAGACTTTTTTCCATGGTGGCGACGGCAGATTGTTGCCATAGAGGACTACCCTTATGCGGGGATAGAATTCTGGGGAGACCCGGACATGCCATTACCACCAAGATCAGCATATGGAGACATAGGTAACGAATCTCGACCCTTACTCTTTTTTAAAATTTTTTGAAGTATTTAATTTTTTTTGTGTTTTCTTGATTAATGGAATAAAAAAGACATGTTTTTGGGTGACAATACATAATAACATCTACCATTCATGTGCAGATGTGGGACCACGATGACCAGAGGGCTTCCCACGTCATAGACGGAGGGGAAGAGGAGACGATATCACCGATGTGGATGCAGAGCGAACGCTCCAAAGCATCCATACCAACTTCGTGCGACTGACTCACAGGGTTCCCATGGCGCAAGTTGAGGACTTGCCTGAGGCTATGCAGAGACAGGTGGTTAGTGTACCACGCGCATGGGTGCGTTTATTCCAGCGGCTAGCTAGAGCCGTGGTGACATATCATGATCACAACCCTCATCCACCTCCACAGGAGTAGACACCTGGGAGTGTATCTATTTTGTACTACCGTGTATATGATGGTGGCTTTGAAAGCCCCAATTTTGTATTATGACATTATGTATTACCACATTTTGATGTATATAAAAAAGTTTTATGGTGATCGGTTTATTTATTTACATGTGTAAAAATTGTGTTTATGATTAATTTATGATGAATGAAACAAATGCCAATCTAACACATAGTTAGCATATGAGTTAGCAATTTGATTAAATTTTTTTGGAATGTGTATATATGTTATGTTCTCAAATTGCTGTTCTAGCAATCTCACACGTAAGAATCTCCTCAATAACGTCGGATCTCTAACATGGTACAAACCATTGAGTTGTGACACTACTAACTCTGAATCAAGACGTACCTCCAGAGAGAGAACACCATGCGAAATGGCATCCTGAAGAAGCTCGATAACGGCACTATATTCAGCAACATTGTTGGAAGATGGCTGTAGACATACACCTCCTGAAGACAGTACATGACCCATAGGAGTAAAAATCACCCAAGCAGTTGAGGCTGAGTGTTGAGTGTGACGGCTTGCACCATCCGCGAATCCTATGTAGGTGGAAGATTCCATTGACATCTGCCACAAGAAATGGAAACTAATCACAAACCTGATCATGGTAAACAAGACCTAACTATGCAAAAAAGTTGTACAATAATATACAACAAACAACCTTGGCTAAAGATTATGCATAGTATTTTTTGAGATAGAGCCCATTTCTAGGCTCCGCCAAGGCCGTCCCTTCGTAATCCACTAACTCGTAGGCACCCTTCTCTAATACATGCTTGACCACGTAAGGACCACGCCACATAGGATTGAACTTCCCTGCCCCCAAGGGTTCTTTTGATTGATCCCACAAAAGGACCAAGTCTCCCTCACTAAACACTCTCGGATGGACAGACTTATCGTATTGGGCCTTTACGCGACGCTTATTAACCTCTAAAGTCACCAAGGCATCTCTACGCTGCTCATCGAGTTGCTCAAGGTGAACCAAACGCTCCTCCAAAGATGAAGTGTCTGGTAAGAGTTCCATGGCTAACTTCAACGAAGGAATCTCGCATTCAAGCGACAATATTGACTCCACTCCATGAACAAGCTGATATGGAGAAAAACCAGTGGCAGTCTTTACCGCGGTTCGGTAGGCCCACAAAGCAGGGTACAACATAATATGCCAATTCGTCTTGCTTTGTGCGATGGTTTGTTGGAGAATGGACTTAAGTGATTTATTCACAGCTTCAACCTGTCTATTCGCTTAAGGATAATAAGAAGAGGAGTGCTCTTGCTTATACCCTAACTTGGATGCCAACTCTTCCATCATACGGTTCTAAAAGTGCGAGCCATGGTCAGTGACAAGATCTCTCGAAATCCCGAACCTAGAGATGATTTGGTTGAATATGAAGTGAATGGCTGTCTCACCGTCGGATTTTACTGTAGGCATTGCCTCAGCCCATTTCGTGAAGTAATCGATAGCCACTATGATATGATGGTGCCCCCCAGCCGAAGCTGGGTTGCAATCCATAAAATCGAGCCCCCACTTGGTGAAGGGACCGGTGGTGATAATAGGGTGTAACGGGGCAGGCTTCGAGCGCATGTTACGTGCAAACACCTAGCAAGGGTGGCACCTCTTAACCGCTTCCATACAATCCTTGAAGATCGACGGCCAGAAATATCCTGCTCTCAAAATCTTTTGAGCTGTAGAAAGCCCAGATAAATGACCACCACACACCCCTCCGTGGAAATCATTAAGCACTACCTCAGCCTCATCATGAGTTAAACAACGTCGTAAAAGGGAATCTACTCCACGGCGGTACAAAGTATTGTCCACTATGAGGTAGTTCTTGGAAACGTGATGTAACCGACGTCGCTCATCTCGCAAGAGGTGAGTAGGGGTCCTCTGTGTTTGCAAATATATTATGATATCTCCGTACCATGGGTCAACCGTTGAGATCAAGAAAATGTGTTCATCAACGAACGTATCTTCACATACCGACTCCTCAGCCTCACTTGGAAAATCCGATATGAGCTCTGCAAAGATTAAAGATTTCTTCAATTTTTCCGAAACAAACTCGAGATCAAACTCTTGCAGAATGACAATCCACTTATTATATTTTCCCCCAATCATCCTACGTGTGAGGACGAACTGAAATGGATTGACATGGGCAACGACCTAGGTTTGGCGAAGGAGAATATAATGTCTCAAACGCTGCACCGCATGTACGGTGGCCAAGGCAAGCTTCTCTACATGAGAATACCGAATCTCTGCGTCAATAAGGTTTCAGCTCAAATAATATATGACATGCTCTTGGAGCTCCTCATCCTCTTGAACCAAAACCATCCCAATCGTCTCTAAAGACGCGGCCACATATAATAGGAAATCACGGCTATAATCTGGAGGAATAATCACCGGGGCCGATGCTAGGGCTCTCTTAAGGGCATCGAAGGACTCCTGGGCTCACTCATCCCATTCAAAGGGAGTATCCTTCCTCAGGAGACGCATGAATCCTCTAGTCAAATTGGCGAAATTGACAACAAATCTTCGTAGGAAGTTTTCCATGCCTTGCAAACACTGAAGATGGCGAATATTTCGTGGGGGAGACAACTGATGTATTGCCTCCACTTTCAAGGGGTCGACTCTTATACCCTCTTTCGAAACGATAAATCCTAATAAACGACCTGATTTCACGCAAAAGATGCACTTATGAGGGTTCAATCTAACAGCATACTGCCGGCATCTTTCGAACACCAATCTCAAGTGATAAGAATGACACATCCGCATGCAAGAATGAGCAGTGAGGTCATCCAAAAATACTTCAATAATAGACTTGAGATCGTGGAAAATCAAGGTCATTGCCCGCTGAAACGTAGCTCCGGCGTTTTTAAGGCCGAAAGGTATTTTCGGATACGCAAATGTTCCCCAAGGACAAATAAATGCGGTTTTGTGTTGGTCCTCGGGTTTAATTTGAATCTGATTATACCCGGAAAAGCCGTCCATAAAGGAGAACACCTCACTACCCGCACAGTCATCCAAAATCTGATCTATAAACGGTGTGGGGAAGTTATCCTTAGGACAGGCACGATTTAAATCACGGAAATCAGTGCATATACGGATTGCTCCTTGCTTCTTATCCACCGGAACGGGATTTGAAACCCACTCCGTCAAGGGAACGGGATAGATGAAACCAACTTTCAATAGTTTCTCTATCTCTGCCTTTATGGAGGGTGCTTTCCTAGGATTTACCGCGCGTAAACGCTGTCGAACAGGCTTCGCGTTGGGGTAAGTCTTAATTTCGTGTTCGACAATCCGAGGGTCAATCCCTGGCATCTCATCATAAGACCAAGCAAAAACATCGCAAAATTCCTTGAACAGCTCTGTATACTCACGAATCTCATCTTGGGAACAATCTGCCCCAATGTATACATTCTCAATTGTACTAGGGTTGCGAGAAATGTTGATAGGCATAGTTGATGATATGTTTGCCATGTTTCCATCAGCCATCTGACCAGGAGAGCTTAATGGAATCATGGGTCTACCAACTTTCTGTCTAAGAATCTCCCTATAATCCTCATGCTCCAAAAGGTCAAGCTCTGGAAGGAAATATGATCTATGATGAAGTTCCTCCCATGGTGGCTCAACTCCCGACATAGCCTCGATAATCGCTTCATCTGAAGGGAAAATCGTATCAAGGCAATCGTGGGCATGAGAAGACTGTACTGCCCATGCGGGCAGCACATAGGGGTCTTCCTCCTCTGTCCGTGAAGAAGAAGAACAACGCTCTGCAGCAGATTGAAGATTAGCTTGGTAAGCAATCATGGCTGCAGGAAACGGCACACTCGTCTCAATGGCCTCACTCGAAGGACTCAGTGATGGAAGAATCCAAGGACCTTCCATATGATTTGTGCGAAAAGGCACCGATCTCGTAGACGTGGAAGCACCATCGAAACGAGCTCCTATCATGAGGACGGGTGCAGGACAACTAAAGGTTCCCATAAGGGAAGGATACATACCTACACCAACACTCCCAGTTGTCGGCTGGGAATGTTCAAATTTTAGAACCGAAGCTTCCGAAGATGCACTAACAGGAGGATTCTTGAATGACATCTGATCAATCGTCACAATCTTCCCATTATGAGGAAATCATACAACGCGAAATACGGAAGACGCAACGGCTTGCATACTATACATCCAATTCCTTCCCAGTAAGAGATTGTAGTCAAGGGGTGCATCAACCACCTCAACCTCTATCACAACGGTCTTCCCTCCCAAACGGACTTTAAGAGAAGGAAGGATACCATGCGGCCTGAACGATCTCCCATCAAAAGCAGTTAACATGGTCGTAGACTTTGACAACTCACGAGAACCAAGACCCTTCCAACAAGACAATGACATCATAGAAGCAGTAGCGCCCTCGTCAATCACAGTACGCTTGATGATCATATTAAGACATTCTACATGCACCAAAAGGGACACATAGTAGGGCAAGCGAGGCTGATGTCCTACGGTTTCAAATTTGATCACTGAGGAAGAATCATCACCATTCACACCAAGAGCGGAAAGAAAATCCTTCCTTTGCGACGGACAACTCTGAAGCACTTCCATTGTAGACATCACACAAGGAGTATGGCCCAAGTCCTCGACAACTGAATAATTCTGGGCGGCTCGGGCATTTGGATTATGCCCCAAACGCTTAAGTACCCCCTTAGGAATGCGAGGTGCAGCTTCAGGTTTATCCACAGGTTTCTCAATACGCAAAGGGGTTCCTGGTGGATCAGGTTCTTTGCCTGGGTTGGGTTGTGACGAAGAATAATCTTTCGCATGCGTCACAACTTTCGCGGCACGGACCATATTAATGCACCCACGACCACTAGTTTCAGGTGGATCTTCATCACTAGATTGATCATGGGACTTCGAGTTCATATTTTGGTTATGTGGTAAAGGGTTTATTAACATAGCTGGGCCCTGTGCTATGAACTTCGAAGCTTCATCCATCCTAGGGAACAAGTAAGTGAGGTGATCATCCTTACAAAGCTTGCAAGGAAACTTAACCTTACGCTTATTCTGCTTGTCCCCCCCAGCATTTTTATTGTTCTTGTCATTATTGTTGGCATTCTCATTTTTATTCCCACCCTTCTTATTATTGTTTTTACCCTTTTTTCGACTCCGTCCAGGTTGCTGGTTACCCTTCTGGTCGGATGATTGCACAGCAAGTACATTCGTCGTTTGGGCGGGATGAGATGAAGCCGTAGCTTGTCCTGAGGTAGATTGGTTAATTGAAAACTGAGAAACTTGTTTCACAACCGAACCTGCAGGTTTCTTACTTGCACTACCCACAATGCCATCAGCATGTGGTCCAGGTTTGACCTTGGGATCGAAACTAGAACAAGGGGCATTAGGTATAATCTCATATAACAAGCCAGACTAAGCATAGATCAAAGATGGCTTGTTCCTCATTCTACACTCCGAATGTGGAAACATCCTTCACGATATATGGCAATAAAAATTTGAGGAACCACTCAAGGAGAAATTCCGGCGGTATAAAGGCTTTGATTAATCTCTTCCGTCTATGCCACTCCTGAATATGATCAGAAATATGGGTGGCTTTATCTTGCCGAAATGTCGACAAGAGTTCAGTACCAACATCATAGCATACTGGTAGCTGGAAGTGATTAAGGAAAGTCATCGCAAGGTCATCAAACAAAATAAAGGCACCCCTAGGTAACTCTATATACCATTTCGTCGCAGGCCCTGTAAGGGTGCGTTGAAATAGTCTCAAACGGACTGAGTCCTGATGCAATGAAT
>LPNX011036255.1:10029-28931 GCA_001517045.1 Pseudotsuga menziesii
TATTAACAAAATAAGACAAGCTTATGGTATCCTTTCACTTGGAGGTTCCTTTCCAAAAATAAAATCCTAAGACCCTGTTGAAATCCATAGGAAAAGATTCAAAATACAATTAAATCAAAGATAGAAGAAATGAACAAATACATGCAAGATACTTACTCATCATCATCTGGATGTGAATCAAGTTTCAAATTCATATTTGATAATGTTGGAACAAGAATCTCATCCTCTTGGGTCCTATCATCAGGATTTTCCTCTTGATCTTCTCCAGAACTCAATTGAGAATTGCAAAAGAGATTCTACATGCAGTAGCAACTATATCAACGGATGTGTATTACAAAAATTCACTAGCATAACATATAAATGTATTCATTCAAACCTGGGTGTCCTCAACTAGTGCTCGAAATACACCATTGGTCTTGGAATTTTCTTTCCTTGTACCCTGCATAGGTGATAAGTAGGATCCAATTTCCAAGTTAATTCCAACACAATCTTTCATTTTTCACTGATCAAGCAGGAAATCAATTGATTTTTGGAATAAGCAAACACTTCCTTTTGTAGATTTCCTAATTAAATGCTAGAGACAAATGAATTCCAAGCACAAATATCCAATGTTGAACTGAAAATTGACCTACAAATTATACGTGCTTATTTGTTCAAAATTTAACATCACAAGTATATTCCTAAAAGGTGCATAACATATCTAATCATAGATAAAACAACTAAGGGAGAGATTTGGTGTGAGATGTATATATGTGAGATTATAGTCAATATTCAATACCTCCCAGGAAGAAAAGGAAAGGAGCCCTATGAACTTGGATAAAATTATCTGGCTCAAGCACTCACCTTCTCACATTGGCTTGTTTCATCGTGATTATCTGGTGTTTGAGGAATGCCACTGTTGTTGATGTAATTGTAACTTCAGAATGTATTCATCTGTATTTCTTATGTATTGTAACCCGATGTTTATTTCGAGATGTATTGTAATGTATTTGAGTCATATCATACCCGATGTTTATTCCGGGAAGTTTCTATAATGAGAAATTCATGTCAAGTCATTGTGGGTAACCCTCCTATTGGTTAAGGGTTAAATTCCCCACAGTTATGGGGCCCTTGGGTTATTAGACTATCCTAGTGAAGTCGACCCTAGGTGAGTCATTGTAAGTCGGGGCAATAGTCCCCACCATTGTGTTACCCTCCTATTGGTTAGAGGAGGCAAAGTCCCCACAAATGGTGGGGCACTAGGGTTATTAGACACTCCTAGAGATGTCCGCTCTAGTAAGTAATAGTTAAGTAAGGCCGACATGTTGGAGTGTACTTCAAGTGAACGAAAGAATATAAATAGAGAGTGAGACTCTCTATTTATCTCACTTGCAACACTCACACTCACTCATTGGGGCGCATGAGTGAGAGAGGAGAAGCTCTCTCAGTGTAAGAGAGAGAGACTGATGTTGTCAGGAGATCATCTTATTGTTTTCTGGTTTTACTTTTCTGGTACTGATTCTATCTCTGAAGAAGTTGCGGGGTTTTCTCCTTTATGGTTTCCCCGAGGAAAATTCTTTGTGTCTCTTGTCTCTTGTGATGTGCTTATGTTTTATTGTTGTTCTTGTTATTCTCTCAGTTAAAAGATCCTAAGATCATAATGCTAGCTTATATGTTGAAAAAATAACATGGTATCAGAGCTAACCTGAGAAGAAGACATTGTGCAGCTATAGAAGCTAGGGATTCTTACTTTTTGGGTCTCTCTAGACAATCCATCAGCAAAAGTATGCTAGGTTGACTCTCAATTGAAGGGCGCATCTTTCTGTCGAAGCGGAATTTGATTCCGAGCATTTTCAGTTTTTCGATGCGGAAATTAGGGCTTCTTACAGAAGAGGAATTTTTGAGTGAGCCCAGCATAGGATTTTTCTCTTAGAGACATGGATCAAGAAATTTGGTTGGGTGAAACTCCAGGAAAGTCAAAACCTAGTTTGACCTCGAGCTAGAAAAATCCTAAATACTAAAACTGCTAAGTTTTGGTACATTCGCTATATCCCGAGATTGGTGAAGGATCAAGAGTTGAAAATTGCGGGGGCCAAAGATAAAATCCTTATGTACATTGTAAAAAAAAATCAGCCTCGTATTCTCTATATTCTGGGAGCTATGATTCCGCCAAGTTAGGGTTCCAACCTCTTCCAGAATTCATCCCTAAACAGGACACCTGGGAAGAATTGCAATATATTGGGCTACATAGGTCCAAATAGAATTAATAAAGATGTTCTAGAAATGGAACGGATTGTACTTTCTGTGGTCAGAATTTCAGACTCAGAAGATGAACCAGTGACATGTGTCAGTCCATACAACTTCACTGTTATGAACAGTCCTGTAACAGGTCACCTTGGGAAAAAGATCATAAATCCCAATTGATGAAACCTATGGTTTTGGATCAAGGACATGGGAGGATACCTCAGTGTGAAATTTAAGACATAGAGGAGTATTAATTTCAGAGATATCACAGAAACAGTAACAGGAATTTCTGCAAAAGAAATTGGAAAACTAGGGCTTCTTGTTCCGGGAGCTTCCCTCCCGGAACAAGAAAAGGAGTACATTGGACAGCTCCATTTGAAGAGATCTATCTGTGTATCCAATCAGATATAAAATATTCCAAGTTTTGAAAATTAGGGTTTCTATGACAATCCCTAGATCAGCTAGCTCCAAAACCAGGACGAACACCTCTAATCGGTAAGATTTAATCTATTGCTATTTTCATTTGAGGTTCTCATTTTAAAGTGATCTATCACATCAGCTTGATGATAAGCTTGGTGAAGTTGACAACTTCCAAGCATGGAAGTATATGATCTTTCTGAATAAAATGAATTGGACACCTACATGAGTAGAGAGGTTCCAGTTCCAGAGGGAGATGAGGCTAGAAGTCTTACACAAAAAGAACTTGGTCAAGGACAAGAAGATCATTGTTGATTCAGTCACGAATCAACTTGTACTACAGTTATTTACCCTAAATAAATAAAAGATGTTTGATTCCTTGACCAAGCTGTTTGAAGGGAAGAACATACATCAGAAGATGACCTTAAGAAACTAGTTGAAGAATGTGAAGATCCATAATGCAGAGACCATGCAATCATAAGGATCTCTCAAATCAAAGAACAACTTGAAGCGGTAAAAGAAGAATTGAAGAATGCAAAAGTGGTGATGGCCACCTTGAATGGCCTCCCAGGATCATGGGATTCATTCATTCTAGGAATGTGTGCCAGAAGGAAGTGATTACTTTCAGCAGACTCTGAGAAGAAGAAGAAGCTCGACTCATAAGAGAAGAGAAGATGGAAGCAACTGAAGATCAAGCTCTTACCATCCAAAGAAGATCCCTCAAACGATGAGGAATACGAAGGACTCAACTCTTGAAGAACCTCTTATCCATCCTAGCATTTGGATAAGAAACAATGCTATTATGAATGAAGAAGACGATGAAGTTGAAGGCTCAAGAAGAAGTCTACCCCCGAAAAAAATAAAGATAAGTATTCAATTTTCATGATATTGTTTTGTTTTGCATCTGTCTATGTTCAGTTGATGTATTATGCATGATAGGATGTTTGCATTAATGACAATATACTACTAATATGCATGTGATGGGTAAGTAGATCATGGTGCTATACAAGTCTCCATTGCTACTTATCTAGAATCAAACCTATTTGTTGACATATTGGATTAGTGCACAATCTCAATGTTGTCCCGGTAGAGATGGAAGGCATCTAGAAAATTTTCTGAGATATGGATGAATGTTGTATTGGCTAAAGTTGTTGCATGATCATATATTTATGAATAAGAATTTGCCAGTATGAATATTCCTTATGAAAATTTTCTAACCATACAAATACATTTGACTTGTAGGAAAGATCGCATACATAATCACCTACAAGCAAAGAAGAATGAAGACTTGTTCCGAAGAATAAGTGACGACAGTTCAAAAACAAAGAATAATATGACGAATGCAGTGACATCATTGATGCAGAACCTTCCAGCCACCAAGAAGAAAGGGAAGATCGGTTCAAGAAGAATGATGTCTAGGATGCAGTGTCAAGACCTAAAGAGAAGTTCATAGTTCCATCATGCAGTAGATGGAAACATCATGGGATACAAAGCAAGATTCGTAGCACAAGGCTTCTCACGAAAAGAAGGCCTAGACTACAAAGAGACATTTGCAGCCAATGGGAGTTGAGACACATGACAGGCAGAATCATGTGTGGAAATGAAAGAAGGCCTTGTACGAGTTCAGAAGACACCCATGGGATAACACATACATGAGGAGCTTGATGAAGATCTGAACCTTTGCTACAACGTTGATAAAGGATGACAAACTCACAGATGGGTGCGAGATGAACTTTTGAAAAATTTCAAGATAGAGGATCTTGGTATCCAGTGATCCTAGATGGATACAAAGAATATTAGTAGCATAGGAAGCTACTTGTCACTCTGGTACAGAATGTTTAGTTCATAGAGTGCGGAAGAAAGGGAGTATGACGCTCCGCTTCAGAGGGAGTGACTACAGAATATCCTGAGGATCAACATGGTACGACAAGATGGATAGATTATTGATGACTTTAGGCTTTACTAAGAGTAAAGAAAATTCCAACCTTTACTACAAGGTTGAGGATGGAAACCCAGTGATGCTTCTACTGTATGTAGATGATCTATTTGTGACGGGTACAGATGGGTTGATTGCTGATACGAAGATAAAGTTTGCTGCTGAGTTCGAAATGAAGGACTTGGGGATGATGCATTACTTTCTAGGTATGGAGGTGTGGCAGAGTACAGATGGAATATTCCTTTGACAAGGGAAGCATGCAGTAGAGATCCTGAAGAGGTTTGGGACAATGGACTGCAAGGCTATGGCCACACCTATGGCATCGAACTTGAAGCTATCGAGTGTTGCTTCATCAGAGACAGTTGATGCTACGATGTATCGTCAAATGATTGGGTCATTGATGTACCTGACGAACACAAGACCAGATATTTGCTTTGCCGTGAACACCTTGAGCCAGTTTCTGACAGATCCGAGACATGTTCACTTAATTGCTGCAAAGCATATTCTGAGGTACCTGAAGGGAAAAATTGATTATGGGCTCAAGTACGATGCGAATCAAAAGATTAACCTAGAGGGTTATGTTGATTCTAATTGGGCAGGCAGTGCCATCGATAGGAAAAGCACTTCAGGGTGTTGCTTCAGTATGGGATTAGGTGTGATCTCTTGGTTTAGCAGGAAGCAATCCTATGTGGCACTGAGTACAACTAAAGCATAGAATGTCACAGCCTATTCAACTAGTTGTGAGGTAGTATGGCTACGGAAGCTACTGTCTGATATATTTGATCTCCAATTGGATGCTACTTGTATACATTGTGACAACCAGAGTTGCATGAAGTTGTCAGAGAATCCAGTGTTCCATGACAAGTCGAAGCATATCGAGATCAAGTACCACTATATCAGGGATATGGTGCAGAGAGGAGCAGTGAAGCTCCAGTATGTTGCGACAAAGGAACAAATAGCTGATGTATTAATGAAGCCATTGGCTAGGATGAAGTTCGAGTACTTCAGGGAGAAGCTTGGTGTTCTCCAGATCAAAGTTTCCTCCAAGGGAAAGTGATGAGATCCAAAGCCATTCTGATGAGTAGGTCAGATGTAAGGGCTGAGCCATTCTGTCATGGTGAGAGGATTGCTTCCTTCCATGTCAGATATGAGTGATGGCCATTTTGTCGAGTAGGACAGATGTAAGTGAAATTGCCATTCTTTGAATGGAGTTGCTTGGTGAGGTACTGGGAACACTCAGTCTAGGAATGAGTAGCCATTCTGATGTGATAGAGGGATGTGTTCCCACTTGATCAAATGTAAGGGTTGAACCATTATGTCATGGCTAAAGGATTAAGTTCCTTCCATGTCAGATGTGAGTGTTGGCCATTCCGACGAGCAGGTCGGATGTAAGGCCAACTGCCATTCTCTAGGAGAATGGAGGCACCTGGTCAGTTACCAGGTAGCTCAGTCGAGGAGGACTGGGGGCCATTCTGATATGACTGTAGGATTGGTTCCTACAACATTAGATGTGAGTGCAAGCCCTTTCATCATTGTGAGCAGGATGTGTTCCCGCTTGGATGAATGTAAGTGCAGAAATCTTTCATCATTGTGAGCAGAATGTGTTCCCGCCTGGATGAGAGTCTTTCATCATTGTGAGCAGGATGTGGTTTCAGCCTGGGTGGAAGAAAAAGAGTTCTTCCATCATTGTGAGCAGGATGTGGTTCTGGCCTAGATGAAAGTGAGGAAATCTTCCATCATTGTGAGCAGGATGTGGTTCGGCCTGGGTGAAAGAACAAAGTTCTTTCATCACTGTGAGTAGGATGTGTTTCCGGCCTGGATGGAAGTACAGAACTCTTCCATCATTGTGAGTAGGATGTGTTCTAGCCTGGATGGATGTGAGTATTGCGCCCTTCTGATGAGTAGGTCAGATGGAAGTGCTGAAGCCTTTTCACAGATGATAGTAGTTGTGTCCTATCATGCTGGTGAATGTGAGTGCTAGGCCCTTCTAACGAGTAGGTCAGATGTAAGTGCTGGAGAAGACCTACATGGAGGTTAGGCCTGCAACCAGCATGAAAAAGGGCTGGCTCTGTAGAAATTCCTATGACGAGAAGAATCATGAGATAGCACCAGGGATGATCGAGATCGAGTGATGATCGATATCCAGTGATGATGATCCAGCAGTGATGATCCAGATCGAGCTATGATCTAGATCCAATATGATGACTCCGAGAGATCTAGATCGAGTGATGATCTAAATCCAGTCCAGTGATGATGATCCAAATCCAGTGATGATGCCCAGTGATGATCCAGATTGAAAAATGATCTAGATCCAGTGAATGATGATCCAAATCAAGTGATGATCTAGATTCAGTGATGATGATCCAGATCGAGTGATGATCTAGATTCAGTGATGATGATCTAGATCCAAATGAAGATGACTTATAAATGAAGATGACTTGAAGATGAAGATGACCTGAAGATGACGAAGACCTAACAATGACCCAAATGATATAGAGAAGAAGACTTGTGCTGATAAATTGTGTCGAGAGAATACCTTCCTAGTTAAGAGGGAGTGTTGATGTAATTGTAACTTTGGAATGTATTCATCCGTATTTATTATGTATTGTAACCCGATGTTTATTTTGGGATGTATTGTAATGTATTTGAGTCATGTCATACCCGATGTTTATTCCGGGAAGTTTCTATAATGAGAAATTCATGTCAAGTCATTGTGGGTAACCCTCCTATTGGTCAAGGGTTAAATTCCCCACAGTTATGGGGCCCTTGGGTTATTAGACTATCCTAGTGAATTCAACCCTAGGTGAGTTATTGTAAGTCAGGGCAATAGTCCCCACCATTGTGTTACCCTCCTATTGGTAAGAGGAGGCAAAGTCCCCAAAAGTGGTGGGGCACTAGGGTTATTAGACACTCCTAGAGATGTCGGTCTAGTAAGTAATTGTTAAGTAAGGCCGACATGTTGGAGTGTACTTCAAGTGAATGAAAGAATATAAATAGAGAGCGAGCCTCTCTATTTATCTCACTTGCAACACTCACACTCACTCATTGGGGCGCATGAGTGAGAGAGGAGAAGCTCTCTCAGTGTAAGAGAGAGAGACTGCTGTTGTCAGGAGATCATCTTACTGTTTTCTGGTTTTATTGTTTTGGTGCTGATTCTATCTCTGAGGAAGTTGTGGGGTTTTCTCCTTTATGGTTTCCCCGAGGAAAATTCTTTGTGTCTCTTGTCTCTTGTGATGTGCTTATGTTTTATTGTTGTGCTTGTTATTCTATCAGTTAAAAGATCCTAAGATCATAATGCTAGCTTATATGTTGAAAGACTAACAACTGTCATTAGTAATAGAATCCCTGAAACTAACTTCTTTCGAAATTCCTTCTTCATTATGAAAGAAAGTTGATTACCAAATGGAATCATCATACCATCCTGTCAAGGTAAAACCAAAGAAAAAACTCAAGGAATTTAATGTTTTAGTTATTGTTTGTTTTGTTTATTCTATGAATTTCACCTCCATTTGAGGCATCTCCTTCAAAGGTTCGTCTTCGTTCTTATCACCATCTGAAAGGATTGTATGATGAATTTCCTCCAAAAGGTCCTCAAAAGATGTATAACCTTTAGAACTTTCCAACACTCCACTAGACCCCTTCCCAGCCCTGCTTCAAATCAATAATCAAAACTGTTGTCAAGAATAAACTCTCTAATCTGAGTACCCACAGGATCCTCTTTCCTATCAACAAACATGTAACAATTAAAGTTGTGAAAGATGGAAATTGAATGTGTAAGGCCCACTTTTGTTCAAGATGGAGCTTTCGAAGACGGATTTTATCCAATACAGATGAAATTGATTTCCCAACATTTTGTTGTGGTTTGAAAGAAGCATTCGGTATTTCTGACACAAAACAAATAAGAATTAGGTATAGGCATTTTAAATTTATTTCCAATTACCACAATTTGAAAGAGAATCTAGGCAAAAAGAAGTAACAAAAAATAGATAATCGAGAAAACCTCGTAAAAGTCGTTGGGATTCAGCATGTATCTCCTCAAGGTCAAACTTCTTTTTCTGCAAATAAAATCGATACCCATGTTGAAATAATATATGAATCAAGGCCTGTCAAAAACATAAAATAGACTATGTGCAATAATCTACCTTTTTGTCACTTTTCTTTTCAACTGTATCCAAATATTTGGGAGATGGTTTGGATTTGTCTTGTGAACCCTTCCTCCTCTTCTTCTCCTTCTTCTCCTCCTTCTCAAGGGAGCATGAAGCCTCTTTGTGTAATTCATTTGATGCTCCCACCATAAACTCATCTGTCACTAACTGGGTTCTTCTTTAGTTTCTTATTATGTCTGTCTTTTTCATGAGTGCTTTTCCTCAATTTGTTTTTTCCTTTAAGTGGTTCTATTTCTGTGTAGCTATTACCAACTTGACTCTCTCTGTTGCTTCCATTATATGCTTATTTGTACAAGCATAGACTTTCAAGTTTTCATTGTTTTTTCCCTTTTCAGGAGCAGAGTTATCCATGAATATGCTTACGATTTCAAACATTTCTGTTTCAGTGTGGACATTATCAGCTCGATGATCTTCTTTCGGATCATCCTCCTTATCAGGAGCAGAGTTATCCATGAATGTGCTTATGATTTCAAGTATTTATGTTTCAGTGTGGACATTATCAGTTCGATGATCTTCTTTTGGATCATCCTCCTTATCTGCTTCATCCAGTAGGTTGTAAAAATTGTTTTATGCAATACATTGTTCTCCTGTATATTGTATTTTCTCCAAACTAGTGGTAAACCCTTGACCATTGATCCCAAACTCATTAGCATTCACACAATCCATGGGATCACTTTCATCAGCTCTGCAACTAAGGATGTCCTTGCGCTCCTCTTCAAAATCATCCATGTCCGGTCTGATGCAGTCTTCATCTCCATTACAGATGCTATAAGTGGTGGATATATATTTACCCAAGCAACAAATTCAACACTCGAAAACCTGGAATATATCACTCACCTCCCGCCAATTAACCAGCTAACATCAACATTCCCTCCATTGATGGGAAGTAAATTCTGTAATAACAAATCCTTACCCTGGGATTTGTAAACTCTCCCGCTAATTACCACGCCAATTACCAGGAAATGTGTAGAATGAACTCCATTAACCCACGGACAAGCTATCCAATATGGCAACCACCAACTGTATATGAACCCTCCCATATTCTCCCCCACGCCGCTCTTCATCATGTCAGGGTCTGGTAATGTACAATCTCGATACATTATGGATCACATTCTATGCATAGTACATCGCCCTAACACCTGTTAATTATAACTTGCAAATTACGACACTATTTATATCACCCATATGTTTAAATGCTTTGGTTTTTTCCAGTAGTGGTCTTGTCGAGCCTTATACAAACTTATATAATTATATGCCAAGGTCATGTAAAAAGCCTATAAAAACTATACTTATATGCCAAGGTGCCAAGGTCGTGTCCAAAATAGCCTATAAAAACTATAATTACATGCCAAGGTGCTAAGGTCGTGTCCAAATTAGCCTATAAAAACTATAATTATATGCCAAGGTTATCCAAATTAGCCTTATAATTAACATTATATGCCAAGGTTTAGTGGGTTTTTTATATGCCAAGGTCATGTCCAAATTAACATATAGCTGGGTTGCATTAATTTAATTTTCTTAATATAGGGACGTGTAAATATATATTATATATATGTTAGAATTTACTAAATTCTAGCACTGCAGATGGATTCAGAGACTCTCTTTTAAAGGGGTCTCTGAATCCATCTGCAGTGTTAGAATTTATTAAAATGTACAAATTCATTGTCAAATTTGTAATTGTTTTCATTGCCGGAGTGACAATTAAAAATGGCCAAATAAATGACCAATTGTTATGTGGTAATTTTTAGTCTAGATATCCTGTGACCAAATTTGGTCATTTATCTTGGTTGTTTTTAGTTGGTTTTTATCTCGTGACCAAAAGTGGCCATTTATCTTGGTCTTTTTCAGTTATCTCACTTAAATTTATCAATTTTGGTCATTTATCCCTTGAAAAAAATTGTGGTGACCAAATTTTTTTGTATCTTGGTCACTAATCTCTCATTTTCCACTAGTGTATAGAAATATTTTATCCTTTAATGGGCATTCGAATTTCCAAATAGTTTTCCTCCACCAAATCCTCTTATAATACATATTCTCTTCCATTTTAATTGAATACCCCAACTTAATAGTATATACACTAGTGATTGGATTCTTGGACCATTTAAATTATCTTCCTCATCTGACAGTTTGTTTGCACTATGTTGTAAGCGATTTACATATTGACTCCAGTCCTCGACCAATTCACAATAGAGATTTAAGAAATTTTCTATAACCCATATTTGTAGCCAAACATTCCTCACTTGTTGTGAATACGCTTAATTTAAATTATAGATTCCTCATTCATGTAATGCCTCCATGTGCCTTTGATAATTTATAATTATTTTTACAACTAATCTAAGGGATCTCCCGAATCCTTAACATTCTTCCATTCCCTATTTTCCAATTAGCTCAATTACTAACCAAAGGAAATACCCTAACCAATGCTTTCCAAATAATAGATGCTCCATGTGATAATTTCCTAACTATTATGAACCGGTCTATCATTAACAACCTTTTTAAATATTTCGTTTTCTCACTCTGTCCCACAATCCCTCACACCACAAACCAATATCCATAAATTTTTTGTTTCTAATACTGTACTAAAAATGTAAATGTTTCTCAAACCCCAGCCTACATATTTTTTTGGAGGGGAAAGTTTTATCTATTTGACTATTAGTATGCCTTCCTTCACTCTTTTACTATTCCATAGGAAGTTATAACTCTTATTATAATTTTATTTAAATTTCCTTTGATATTTTGATCTATAGACATCCAATACATCATTATGATATAAAGTACTGGCTTGACTAGAACTAATCTCCCACCACGTGACAACAATATATAGTAGAAAAATGTTACTCTAGATTCAATTTTATTATTAATCCATAGCTAATCCTTATATCTATAATCAATAGGTTTTAATGAGTACCCAAGATATTTCACAAAGATTCATAGGAAATGTTATTTTCCTTGTGCCAAGACTTCATCTACTAACTCATTTGTTAGTAGTGAAGTTTTGTTCAAATTTATCTCCAAGACTGTTGCTTTTCAAAATATATCCAAAAGCTCCTTTATTTTTTCTAGCTCTTGGATTGAACGTCCAATAGATCCAAAATCTCCTCTATTTTATCCAGATCCTAGATTGAACCATGACCAAATATCATGACTCCATTTAGAAAAAAAATGAGAAATGTATAAATATTTTGAAAGAATTATCCTTTTTAGTTCCCTTTTTCTTCTAACATCCTTTAGTAGCATACTCAAAACCTCCACCACTAATAAAAATAGAAAGGGAGATAAGGAACATCCTTGTTTGAGGCCCCTTGAGAAAATAAAGACCCCAAAAGGTGATCCATTTATCAAAACTGCAAATGAATTAGATCCAAGGCATCCTATGATCTAATTGACTTTATGGAGATTCATACATATCTATATCAACAAAACCCTAAGATATAAATAATTTACCTTATAATATGCATTCACTGGGTCAATCTTCATAAAGCTTGTAGGTTTTTTTTGGTCTTAATGGTATGCATTCCTTCTTGGGTTGTACCCACAAAATCATGTATTTTCGATTATATAGGAACCCAAATTGCTCATTTGAAATAAAATGAGACAAGATACCTTGCAGTCTATTAGAAATTATTTTTGGAATGAGATTATAAACAAGTTTGCATAATGAGATGGGTTTGTAATGTACACTCTTGTTTTTTGGGACTAAGTGCTATGAAAGTCATATTTATATCTCCCATTACTTTCTGAAACAACTTTTATTCCACAACAACTCTTAATAGATCATGTCCCAACGAATCATACAAACCAAAAAAAAATCAATAGTTAAGTCATCATGTCTAGGGATTTTCACTTTTGTAAAAGAGCATAAGAAAAACATCAATTCCTCTCCGACTTCTGCGTCTAATTCCATGTTCATATATTAATTTATGAGTCTAGGGGAGAAACTTAATGCTTTTATCTCAAATATTCTCAGATCTTTAAACAAAAAAATGAAATGTTATTTCTACCTCAACATTTTGCTTGAAAGTATTATCTTTATCATGTTTGATTGAGGAATGTCCTAGATTGTATTTAATGTGATTTCTATAATTAGAAAATTTATGAAAGTATTTGGTGTAATTATCTACTTCATTTATTCAAATGGCTCTCCTCTTGAGTCTCCATTCAACCTCTTCCTTTTCTTGTAAATGCTTTTTGATTATTTCAAGTTCGTTTAAAGACAAAACTTCTTCCTCAATAAAGGCACCATCCTCATAGCGTTCAAAGGGTGATGTGATCCCTCCTTCCACTTCTTTTGTTTTTTTTGGGACTTTATGGAAAGTTCTTTAGCCCATCCTTTCATAGACTCTTTGACTCTTTTCACTCTCTACAATATGCCTCATTGCTATCTACTCCTTTTGTCCGTTAAATGGCTTCCAACGTTTAAAGATTAGATATATTTTAGTGGATTAGGTGGTTTCTTCTCGTCTAAAGCTAGTTTTAACAAAATTCCTAGATGGTATGATAGTCGACCAATACCCACCCAAGATTTTACCCTAATGTCATCAATAAGTAAATATCCTATTAATAGATATCTATCAAGTATTTTGATATCCCCTCCCTTCCTCTTATTTCATTTCACCCGAGGAAATATTTATTGGTTCAATATAAACCAAATGATGTGCTTCAAATATATTTGTGAAGAATCCCTTCTATGGATCCCTTCTTGTAAACTTTCCGATAAGATTATCCCCAAATTATATTTCAAATACATCCAATCCTTCCCAAAAAGTGTTCCTTTCCCTATAAGGACAATGAAGATTTACCAATATTAGATCCTTTCCAAGTTCTTAAGCCCTGAGATACACCACTATACCTGCATTCAAAACTGGAGTTCTAATATGTTATCAGACCCCCAGACAAGCCTACAACATTCATCTTACAAAATTTCCAATATTTTAAACCATATGTCAGGAAATCCAAAACTCTCTATTTACTGCACATAGTTTTTTGTAACATCAATATATCGGGTTGGTGCATTGCGAACATTCATTTGAGGGATATTTTTTTGTGGGCACCCACTATCTCTCTAGCATTTAGGGAGATAATGATGATTTAGTAAACAACTTCTTAGCCTTCCCTGTTCTAAGGACCCCATTGATGGTGAGTTGTTTACCTTCTCTTACTTCTTTATTTTCAAGTGATTTTACTAATTATCTATGTAATTTCCTCTGAGAGTGGAAGGTGTGTCCTTTTTTGTAATTAGTCCTCCTCCTTTTATTTATCTTGTCTTCTCGTCCAAAACTTTAACATAAATAATTGAGTATGAAGAGTTAATGTTGGATTTTAATGGAATCTTCTTATGGTTATTCTTACGAAGCTTGGAGGATTTAGGGTATTAGGGATCCTTATCTTCTACTAAATTATTAGAAAGGACCATAAAGATTGGATCTTAGTTGGGTGTTGGGCAAGCAATAACCTTACGTGGTTTATCACATTCAACGTAGTTAAACTTAGTCACATTGCACCCTCCCAAAAATATAATCTAGGATTTATTGAGTCAAATATTCCCTCAACCCATTCAAAACCAATAAGAAATTAAGATGACACATTAGGGCCATTCCTTTGTGGCTCCATAATTTAATATTAGTATGGGAACCAATGGTATGATCTAAGCCACTACTAAAAATCTTGACGGATGAAGGTTGGATACAAAATTTGCATACCTTTTAGGTCTGGAGCTCTTTTGTGATAATGAGTTAGGTTGATTTGTTTTAGAAAGGACATAAGTTGATATCCTATATGAGGAGATAGGACTATTATTGATTAGTAACGTTTATGAGCCATCCTTCCTCGTTACCTCCAGTGCAAGCATTGAGATCTCCTCATTTTTTTGTTTTGTTTTTTAATCTAGTTCTTCTTGTGATTAGATGAATATTGCCTAAAAAATTACAATAAAATTTCCAGTTTCTTATTTCATCGCATATTCCATAATGAACTGGAATATTCCAATAATTCAACTTTTGGTCGTAATTCCAAGTTCCCAATTCTATATCTAGATTTTCTAGCAACCCTTCTCTAAGGTCTATTTCGACTAGGATTATACCAAACCTATGATCTTCCTTCTCCATGCACTTGTCCTCTAATGAAAAAAAATCCAATGGTATTTCCTATACCATTAAAGATATTGGCGTTCCAAACTTTATAGTGTGTAATATTGGTAATAGTACCCAAATATTTTGTATATAATTTGGTTCCCTTCTAGGACTGAACCTCGATAAACACCTCTTTAAGAACAATCTCGATGGGCCCCATGCCACTCTTTTGCTAATAATATTTCTGCATCCATGACCGACTTTTCAATGAAAAAAATCCAACCATGATCAAGAAGGTGAAAAATTATCAAATAACTCGACACAACTTTTAATGTTCTCTCATCCAAATTTTGAGTGACTTGCCTCTGATTGATTTGCCCTTAAATATACCAGCTAGAGATTTTTCCATCAAACCTTTCACCTATGAAAACGTTATATCATGGCCCAATACCATTTTTACTCAGTTAGGGGTAACCCTAGTGAATTTACACTTTCAAATTGTTCATATCCCTAGAGATCAACTTCAATCCCTCTTTAGTATCAATTGAAATGGATGGCACCTATGTTGTTGAGTTTTTCTTTGAAAAGATAACAAAGGAATTTCCCTTGAAACCCCTCAAAAACCTTTGTAGTGGAGAATCCATCAAGATTATGACTCTCTACTTGATGGCTAGAATGAGTAGATTTGATGCAGGAATTAAATAAATCCTTACTTTGAGTTTGACATTCTTTAAATTTCAATGTTGTAATTGGTGTATGATACTACACATTGATCCCGACCTTAATGAAAGGTGTCCCACTTGGAACTGCTAATGCTTCCAACTGTTCACCACCTGGTTAAGATGACAAATTGTTGGTGGGGAAAAATGTAAAATATAAATAGTAGGAATTATCTTGGGAAGAAGGGGCCAATCAAACTCTCTCTCATTTGGTATAGGAAAACCCATCAACATTCTGGCTTGATAACAATTACTAGTTTTGGGGTTCTATTGGTTCTGGCATAATCCACCATTTTGTTTTTTCTAAATGAAATGAATGAAAGTGTAGATAAACTAAAATGCAAAACAACAACAACAAATATATGTGTAACCAATAATAATAATTAATTCACTAATTACTATTAAATATATTCCAATCAGTCATAGCTTGCTAAGGAAAAGTCTATAGCTAAAGCTAAAAGCTACATCCTTATATCCAATTAATTTACTAGTATAAGAAGATATTCTAGCTAAAAGCAAATACAAAACAATATCCTAGAAGCAAATACAAAACAAAAACAATATCCTAGAAATAATTCGTAAAGATATTCTTACACAAACCTAAGTTACAATCAACAAGATAATGATAACTCGTAACCCTAGCCGAAAGTAATCATTCCATACTCCAACTAGCCATAATATTGAATCAAAAGAGAAAATAGAAATAACCACCAAGTTGTGAGCATAATCTACAACAAAAGGATATCATTCCCACAGTTGTTTAGAGTACCAAAGAACAACAAAAACGGTCAAAGCTAGCTCCATAGCACAACAAAAATGTAACACCCTTGTTTTGACCCCGTTTGCATTAAATATATATATGATGTACATATTGTAATTAATCATGGTGTGGAGCTAAAGGCAAAAGCCCCACCATTGATTTATCATTTTATGTTTTGACGATTAAAATCGATGTCGATGGTATTTTGTGCTAACCGGCACATTATAATTTTGGACATCATGTAAATGTGCAATTTAATTAAATACCCACAACTAGCTATGTCAATGCAAGATTAAAAGAGATGGGGGCATGATTTCCTAAGGATAAGGGGGGGGGGGGGTATTTAACATTTGGGGCCATTGGGGAAAACCCAAATGTCAATAAAAGAACCCATCAAGCTTTCAACCACTTTTTCTTGTCTTATTCAACCAACCATTTAACTCTCCAAGGAGTAGTTGGGCAGTTATTGCCTTGGGGAAAAGGGATAATGGGCCACCGTCAGTCTTGGCAGGTTTGTCAGACTTTGACCCCACGTTTTCCCAAGGGAGTGCTCTCACCCCATTACCCTCATGTGGAGGAAGGGAGGGGCATTCTACACACACAGAGGTAGCCGCAGCTCACCCTCACGTGCAGGAAGGAATTCCTCATGCACTCACGTAGGCAGCCCTAATTTCTCTCTAGCAGACAATTGTTTTTCCCTCACGCAGGAGTTGATTACTCTCACTCTCACGCAGTTGATTTTTCCTTAGACGTTTATCTCCATTCGCCCAGGCACGTTTTTATAGTCTGCTCTATTTTTCGCAGGACGAGAAATTCGTTTTGGTAATGATCCGTGGGTGGGTTTCTTCCCCCACGATTTTTGCTGCATTTCCCCATCATTTTCCAAGCGGGAATTCGTTTTGGTGATGCCCAGTGGATTGAGGAAGAGACCACATTTTTCTTGGGTTTTGTTGAGTTTGTTTTGGCCACGTTAGGGTCAAAACATCCTTGGAAATCGAATTGGTTGTTATGGGGTTGTTTTCACCCATCTTGGCAATTTGTTTTGTTGCCGAAATTATTTTGGTTCATACCCAGAACTTGCATTTGGCTGTGTAGAGAATCCCGGTGTTGGCTTGGCCGATCTGTGTCCCCTAGTTTTGATGGAAATCATGCCCAGCTCGGGGGTGGCAGTGATGCTAAGAGAGTAAGGAGCACACTGGCCTATGGTTGGGTGGAACGTTGCAGCGACATAGCTAGTTGCGGGGAAACTTCTTCTCGAGATAAGTATCCTTGTATTTAACTCTGCAATTGTATTTTCTTTGTAAATTGTCATGAACATGTTAAATGCTTGAACCAGATGAATGTTGCTTGTTTTATGGGTATGAACAGCATGTATGTAAACGCTTGAATGTGTATGCTTCCGCTATAGATTTCATATCTTTTACATCTGTGTATGTTTTTAAGTTTCATGCATTTTATTTCATGTTAATGGGACTAGTTTGCCCGGGTTGCTAGAGACATAGTCGCGTCCTCTCCCCGGTAGATGGGCGGGGACGTGACAAAAAATCTCTAGAAACAATCTTGACCACTTAATGGATTCTCTCATTAAAAAATAAAAGATTAATTGCATTAGAAGTAGGAGCCATAAGTGGTATGTTCTTAGAGTACCATTATCTCCATCTCTTAAAGAGGAAAAAACCTTTCTTCTCCATTACATTTATATCAATTTTCTCCATAACTACCTTTTCTTGATTCCTTTATGCAAATAT
This sequence comes from Pseudotsuga menziesii, assembly GCA_001517045.1. Taxonomy (NCBI): domain Eukaryota; kingdom Viridiplantae; phylum Streptophyta; class Pinopsida; order Pinales; family Pinaceae; genus Pseudotsuga; species Pseudotsuga menziesii. Next base: position 28,067 of record LPNX011036255.1, read on the forward strand.
TTGTTTAGATATTTTTTTAATAGATCTTAATTTTTTTTAAATGTCAAAAGACTAACTTTAGGATTATACATGAACTATATGGGTACTTGATTTCAGATGATGATGTTTTCCTTATATAAACTTTGATCATGAACTATCTTTTACAATGCAAAGAGAATGGGAAGTAGTGAGGGGTAATTGCAAGCCCATTTTTAATGTAATATTCAAAGTGCTCAAAATTAATGAAGTACAACTTGTTTTTGAAATTTTTTATAGGTTTCATAATTGTAGATGTTGAAATTGAATTTTGAGAGTTGTGTTGAGTTCTTCAAAAACTTTTAAATTAACCGTAGCAAGAATGTTTTCATAGTGTTCAACCATTGTATCCAATCTTCTGGATTTTCATTATGTAGATATTTTGAAATAATCGACTCATTTCGGGTGATCACTCCACCCATATTCATATTCAAGATCACAAAATGTTATAGCAAGTAGAAAAGAATAAGATTGATTAAATGTAGTTGGGGGGAGATACTTGTCATTAGAATTAGGTTAGAAATGAAATTCCTAAAAAGGGCTAGAATTAGTCATAAGTTAATAATTAAAAATGTAATTAAATTAATAAAATAAAACCTTTAAGATATAATGGAGGGACAAGGTAATCAAACATTCAATAAATTTAAATTAATGTTTAAATAAATAAATAAAAGAATTTAATTAATGATTTGTCAAAATATTATAATATTTGTAAATATTTATTTAATAAGAAATGAGTATAGTTAATTAATCTTAGGTTTCAAAAATAATTATAATTATGATAAATAAATTAAATAAAGTGAGATTATATATATAAGGAATTATTAAAATAAGTGAATATATATATATA
>LPNX011036255.1:29075-66488 GCA_001517045.1 Pseudotsuga menziesii
TGATGAATTTGGAAAGAAGAAGTTAAATAATAATAATAATAATAATAATAAAATGATAATATTTAGATAAAAGATAAATATTTTAGTTTAAAAGTTTAGATGTTAATATCTAGAGTAAAATAAAAGAAATTTAATATATGATATAAAAAATAAAAAAATAGTTGTACATAAAAATATAAAAATAATAAAAAATTAAGTGAAACAAACCATTAAGAGTAAGGAGATAAAAAATGAAGTGGAAACAAACCATTAAGAGTAAAGAGATAAAAAATGAAGTGGAAACAAACCATCAAGAACAAAGAGAAGGATGTAAATATGAAAGTAATAATATAAAAAATTAGATTTAAGATGTGTTTAATTATATAAGGAGGAATATAAATTGGATAAAGAGGAAGTAATGATGATTTAAATATCTTTTATTAATTTATTGGATATTTGATTTGCTTAACTCTCAATTATATTTTAAAGGTTTTATTTTATTAGTTTAATTATATATTAATTATTACTTTATAATTAATTTTAGTTTTTCTTAACATTATTATTTTATCAATTTTTTTAACTTATTTATAAAGTTTTAATTTAACTAATAAGTCTTTTTTTCAACTATATTTAATTAGTCTTACTCTCACTACTTGCTAGAACTTTTTATGATCTTCAAGATGGGTGGAGTGTCCACCAAAAACGTGTTGGGCGTTTCAAAATGTCTACATAGTGAAAATCCAGAATACTAAATAGAATGGCTAAACACTGTGAAAACATTCAAAAATTAGGAAGACAAAAGATACAAAGCAATGTGATAAGAAGTTAGAATAGGAGAATCAAGATCTCTAGAAGAAATGCTACAAAAGTTTATAAAAAAAAAAGATGAAGAAAAATATCACCTAAAGAGCCTTAATCAAAGGTTTCTAAAACAAATTAAAATGTTAAAAGAAGAAAAGCAAGAGAATCAAAATATTGAAAACAAGTCGACAATCAGAAATTGAGGATTTTTGTTTTTGCTTAAGGAAACATAATCGAAGTTTACATACGGAGAAGATTGCATTGTATCTCACTATTGCATCATCTTTTTTTTCTTCTTGTAACAAGAGTAAAAAAACACCATCATAAGTTTCATCCATCACCCATTGAGTTAAGCAAAAGCCCTTAAAATAGAAAAGGTATTAATTGAAAACGAACTAGAAACTTCATTTTTTCAGAAAACTAACAAGTTTAGTTTCAGTATTGAGGATTTTGGGTTTTGCTTAAGGAAACATAATCAAAGTTGACATACACAATTCAAGAAGTTGAAGGATGAAACGATAACACAACCAAAGTTAAATTTGTGTCAACACTGAACCATCAATTGTCAAAGTGACAATCACTGATCCAATTGATGTGGGGATATCATCAAATATTGAAGTTCAAATGATGGGAATTCCAAGTGTCTCTACCAATAAACGTTGAACGAACAACAAGGCAATACAAGTGTGCAAGGAATACACAGTACAAAAGGTGAATGAAGAAGACTTTACCAATATAAAGAAGAAAGATAAAGTTATTAAGACACCTTATTGACATCCTAATCATAAAGGTTGATTTCTTAACCAATTGATATATCAACATCAAGGAAAGCAGATGTTATATGTTCTGAAGAATACCCATATCAGTATAATTCAATTTCATAGTAGAAATTATCTTGAAAATTGCAATACAATATGTTATCTCCAAGAACCCTATAAATGTTTAATACCATAGAAAATCAACTTAGGTTAGGCAGACCCTTTAACAATTCAACAGTTTCGATTAGAGGTTAGAAGATCACATCATCTTATATCGTTGACCATGATGAGTTTAAAAATGAAGAATCCTAAGAAGACGTGACACGCTGGAACCAAGACATAACATTTGTATGCTTTGAGGACAAAGCATTTTAAAAGGGGTAGGAAATGTAATGAACACAATAATAATAAAATATATATGTAAATACTAAAAAAAAATTAATAATTAATTATGATAAACAATAAATAATGAAAAGACACATTTTAACTAAAGGACGCGACTGAATGAAAATATATGTCTATTCAACCATGGTGACCAATCAATGCTTATTTAAGCACATCATCCCATGGTATCGTATAATATTTCATCTTTTCATATTATATTTTATTCTTATATGTATGGATTATTTTATATTGTCTTATATATTTTGGATATTTAGTGTTTGAACCAGATTAGTTCGCTTCATTGACATTTTAATAATTAGTAAGATTTGCAAGGTTTTTACACTTGAAGATAAGTATGGATCCTTAAAATTTTCCTTGTACCTTGGGGACTTGTACCTCAAAATAAATATTTGTATTAGCAATTATTTTGGTGTGGGTAATGCCTTATAAACCATCTTCCTCTCATGATTTGAGAAAAAATTTCAATGTTAGTATCAAAGCAAGGGACGATGCTATCACATTACCCTAAGGATTTGCACCTCAAAACCAACATTTGGAATAAAGTTTTTCTTGTGGGTAATGCCTTATAAACAATCACCCTCTCCTGATAGAAGGAATGTTTGAAAAACTAGTATCAGAATGAGGGAGGATGCTCTCACATTACCTTGGGAGCCTACACCTGATGGCCAATGTACAAACCAACAAAGCTTTTGGTGCATGTAATGCTTTATAAAGGTGTTGTTTAATGTTGGAGGAAACTTTCCTTTGTTGGAATTTAATGATAGAATTTGATTTGGAACTGTAATCAAATTTTCACCCATTTGGGTCTATTTAGAATTGGCCAAAACTCTTTGTGCGTTTTTTTAGCATCTATTGAACTTGAATCTTATTGGAATTGGGATTATCCCTAAAAATATTGTGTGAATCTTATAATGTCTGTGGTTGGAAAGAGGGTCATTTTGCTAGAATATTAACTTACTCTATGTAAAAACCGTTTTCCTCATGATTGGAGGAAAATTTGCAATGTTAGTATTAGAGTGAGGAGAATGCTATCACATACACATGGGACTTCCCCTTGAAAACAACTATTTGAATTAGTAAAGGTTTTGGTGCAAGTAATGCCATAAAAACCTCCTTCCTTTGACAATTGGAAGAAAGGCTCTAAATTACAACATCTACAAGTGTGATCAAGGGCCTAGTGAAAATCTTCACGTAGTTAAGTGAGTACCTTACCAAACACTTTGTTGATTTGGTTAAGGTTCCATATAGGGATGATTCAATAAGTGAACAAACAAAATCTTTTCAAGGGGTTTAAATTTTGCCTATAATAAACTCATTTTTTCTAGATTTGAGGTTATCTCAAAATGAATAAAAACTTAAAGTGTCACAGTTAAACTCTCATCAATTAAATAAAACTAGCACAACCACTTAACTTGTAGGTCGAAAGTTAAGTGCCAAGAACAAGTTAAATGTCACAAACAAGTTATAACTTGTCTCAAAAATTCCAATTAACTTTTTTAATTATTAACTAACTCCTTTTGTACCTTTTAATTTACTCTCATCCATATAGAGAAAGTGTCATGACAACGAGGGTTGGAATTTCATTTCATCTCTATCCTTCAAACTAAATTTTTTTGAGGTTATAATTTTTTCATAAATAATTTTTTATTAAATAACTTAAGCAAAATTAGTTTTTATTATATACTTAATAAAAAGCTAACAAAATTACTTACTAAAAATAATACAAACCAATAATTGACACTCACCAACATTATGCAATATACACCCACCAACAACGTTCTCCCAAAAAAATTAAAGTATTTGACTGGAAAATGCCCCATGAAAGGCAAAACGTCGTCAAATTCCACCACTGACTAGAAGACCCATGGGTGGCATCTATACTTCTAATTAGATAAGTTTTGGAAAATTGTTTACCGAATTTTTTCTATGTTCTCCCAAAAAATTAGAAGTATTTGACGGTAAGATGCCCATGAAAGGCAAAAAGTCTGCAAATTCCACCAATGACGGGAAGACCCATGGGTGGTGTCTATACTTCTAATTCTAGAGGTCTAATCTAAACCATAGACCTTAATACTACGGAACTTAGATGTGAACCGTTGGATCTAATTCAATAATCAATTTAACAGTTCACATCTACCCACATCAACATTAAATACTACACTGCGGAGTGAAATAAATATTAAAGACCGACCTTATCCACACAGAAAGGAATCCAGAAATTTGCAACGAGGTTAATTCTCGAGAGTCGGGAACGACTAGGGTACCCGTATCTGCTGGTTCAACGCGCCGCAAGGATATGAATTTAACGGAGCCGTCTCCCGCTCCGAGTATACTTCTACTTCAAAGCGAACAGGTAGTTAAGGAATCCGTTACAAATTACATGGGGATTCGATGATGACTTGACGGCGCGCGGTGTGAAGAAACTCTGCGACTAAGTCATATTTGAATTAAAACGGATTTTAATTTTAAACAAAACTAGCGCCAGGAAACGGCGGCGAAGGGCTTGACGCGCCGGCAATAACGCGGCGCTTTGGAGGCGGCAACGTTTCCGGTAGCAATGCCGTGCCGGCGCCGGCCCGGATTGCCCATACTCACTGCCGCAGTGCCGCCCTTGTAGATTCCTTCTTGGACGGTGGTCAAACCGGTGGGCCTTGCACCTTGCCGTTCACTTTGGCTCCGAGTAAAAGCTGTCGGCGCGCCCGCGGTGCGACTCATACGGCAACCCGCCGCCGGAAGTATCTGTCCGCCTTCCTTCCGCCATACGTTCCACTCGGTTTTCCTATGTTATATAAATTCGAAGGCCGCAGCATCCAGATCCATCTATTCGTAAACCATTTTTTTCCCTCCTGAAGCTTTGAGTAGGAAACCCTTTGCCTGCTGAAGCTTTGATTTTTGCAGGAAACCCTAACCCTCCTTTGCCTTCTGAAAGCTTTGCTTTTTTCAGTAAACCCTTTGCCTTCGACGAGCAATGGCTCCTAGCAACAACAAAAGAGAAGACAATGGAGCAAGAGGAGTTCATTTCAGGGGCGTGAGGAAGAGGCCCTGGGGTCGATACGCGGCCGAGATCAGAGATCCGTGGAAAAAAGTCCGTCTTTGGCTTGGCACCTTCGACACAGCCGAGGAAGCCGCCCGGGCTTATGATACTGCCGCTATTTCTCTTCGAGGTCCCAAGGCCAAAACTAATTTTGCATATTCCTCGCCGTCTTCCTCATCGTCTCTGCATAATAATCAGAGCAGTAGCCAAAACAGCAGCACGGTGGAGTCCTGGCCCTCTGCAGCACCCGTGACTCGATCCGGTGACCTCGAGCTCCACGCTTCTTTGCTCCCTCGCCTCGGAGTTTCTGCCGGGCGGCGGGTTTCGAACGGTGGAAACCCCCGGTCCGAGCGCCGGCGGAGTCTTACCGAGAAAAAAGGCGGCAGAAAAGCTGAGGCCGCCGAGGCGCGAACTGCCCTGAGCGATTCTGATTCTTCCTCTTCAGCGGTTTTAGACGGAGATAACCAGGCTCCTCCTGCTGTTGCCGCTAAAAGATCTTTTCTTCCGGACCTGAATCTTCCACCGCCGCTCGAAGACAACGACGAAGTCCAGCCGTTGCAGATCGGTTCTTGACAAAAATTTATTCTCGTTTCTTTGTTTTTCATCTCATTTTTTTCCCGTTTTCAACCGTTTAATTTGCTACAGCCTCTGCGGCCAAGCGCCTCTGAGGACTGCATGAATGCAAAATTTCTCCAAGAAAATGAGGGTTTGCATGGGTTTTTTCATTCTACCAGTGTACAGAAATTCGAAAAATTAATTCAGAATTCTCTTCGAGCTCCTATTTTATCTACTGTGTTGTTATAATTGTTTCGCTGAAAATTTACAGATCTGCGAGGGATTTTACAGTTTAAAAAAATCCGAACGACATAGAAACCAAAATGTGCATTGTAATTAGAAATCTGGAGGCATTTGCGTTACAGCAATAAGCATGTTTTGATTTGGACAATGTATTTTTCAGAAAATACCAAAACACAAACTGTGAATTTCACCGCCCCAGGCACACCAGGATTTGAATTCGACATGGCAAACATAATCTGTTTGTAAATCTGAAATTTACGAATGTTGTTGAAAATTGTTAGTGGCTTTCTTCGTTTCTTACGTGCCAACCCACTGTACGCATTTTATGTATATCTTTATTGTTATTTACGTATGACTTACATAAAATGTCGAGTAGGAGAGTTGGGCGGCGGGGCTTGACTTAGGCGCATTGCCCTGGCGAATAGGCGATGGTCCCATGAAAGAAAGACACGCGGCCACGCGGGGGCTTCGCTGAAGTGTCTACGAGCATAACATGTCACGTCCATCTCTGTCACATGCAGGCACATGCACCACGTGGTTTCCGTTGGCTAGCCAGAGTGCAATCGTGTTCGTTTTCTATTGGTTGATTACAAAAAGATTTGGATTTGTGGCTTTGATTCTCTCACGAGCTGATTCAAAGAGTTTGGCGGTGACCGACCGATCCAGAAAGTTGTTTGGTTGGTCCAATGAATGGCTGACAGCTGTCTACGCGATCGTTATATAAGCAACCCACACGTTCATGTTGTCAAGCGATGTGAAGTCGGTGGATAGATATGGATCCCACTATTGTTGGCCGGTCCCCGTGCCGTTCCTCACCTTCCCGCAGGAATCCGGCCCCATGATTTCTGTTTTGGTTGTTGGAACTTGGGCGGTTTCTCCATTTAAGGCGGAGGTTGTGTTGATAGCGGTTTTACAATAATGTTGTGGTCCAGTGGTTAATTAGAAGGGCTTGAGTTTACTTACAATGCTTTACGACAAAGACTTTAAAAGTGAGGTGTTTATGTGGACTTTAACCCTTTGATCATGATCAAGTGGTGAGAACTCTTACAAGATTAATGGTGGTTTTGGCATGTTGGATTATTGTGTTTTGATAGTTTTTTTTGTTTATGGTCGGAATTTGGCAATTTTTTTTAATTTAAAATTTTATGTAATCTAAATTGTTTTTTATTGTTTTTTTAAGTATAGAAATAGATTCAATATTTTTATAAATCTTTGAGGCACTCAAAATATGTAAATTCAATCATTGTTATGTAGAATTTCTGAAAATAGATATAGGATTCGCCCAAAAACATCAATTGTTAAATAATAAATTGATTATATGATAAATATGCCTACTTGCTTGGTATTTATCTTCTCTTTAAAATAAAAAGATGTGTCATTTGGTCTGAATCACACCAAAGCTATAGTTGAGTGCAATACTTAAGAATAGGTTTGCACCTCCAAAGAAATGTCTCTGGGCTCTTGATAGAGCCTAGGATTTGGATCTATGCTGGTTTCAAACCATATACTCTCTTCTACTTTGAAACTTTATGCTGAACACTCTCTCACTGTTGCATTCTAAAGTTAAGTTGACAATAATTGACTATCATTTTCAACTCAATATCTATGGTTTTGTAATGCTCATGAAATGTTTTACCCCATAAAGGTGGTTTTTGTTGGTGTATAAATGCTTTTGGTTAATAGAAATGAATTTAAATTAAAAATAAAAAGAGATCTTTGGATTCACCAATATTTAAAAAAACAAAAGTATGGGAAATGTTGTTGCGTTACGTTGGAATGTTAGTAGTTATAAGCTATAAAAAATAATTAAAATAAATCATGTTAGCTTATTTATTTATTCAACCGTACACATAGGTCAAATTTCTTTAGTTGTAAATTATTTTTAGATATGTACAAAATTTAAGATAAAAAAATTACACCTCAAAAAGAAATTTTTGTAAATTTTTTCTAGATATGTAAAAAATTTAAGATAAAAAAATTACACCTCAAAAAATTGGATCCCTCGAGATCTAGGTTTTCATATGAAAACAACAATCAAATATAATTCTATTAAACATTATAATGATAAAAAAAATATCCCTCATATAAACTTTTTAAAATATTCCAAGTTAAGATGGATTTGTACTCATTTATTTAATATGTTTTACCCATAAACTTTTTAAATTCATCATTTTAATTTATTCGAAAAAAGATATAATTTATGTGAACTTTTTAAATGTTCCAAATTAAGATGAACTTTTTAAATATTCCAAATTAAGGTGAATTTATATTCATTTATTTTAGGTGTTTTAGTTATAAACATTCTAAATAGTGTTTTCATCATTTTAATTTTAGGATAGGAAATATACCCTTTCCTAAAGCTTTCTGTTTAAAGCTTTAAGAGCACCATTTCTCACTTAAAAAAACTGAAATTAAGAAAAATGTCAACACTCACCCTCTAATATAATAAAAAATAAACTAACCTAAATCTTCTAGTGTCACATGTTTCATCTATGTAAAAATAGCATGTAGCATGTTTTATGTATGTTAAAAATTAAATTAAAATGAAAAAATTAAATAAAACGTATAAATTAAAAAAAATGGATGTGTTTAATTTTAAATTATATAGGTAATTAATATTTTACTTTTAATAATATATATATATATATATATATATATTTAAATTTAAAATAAATATATAATTTTTTTCTCAAAAAAATATGCTGATTTTATTTAAAACTGAGAATGTAAATCACATTTCTCAAATTCTTAATGCATAGTGCAAAAGGTTACTACTAATAATACCTCACTCAAATAAAACCTCAACAACAATATCTAGTTTCTCTTATATAAGCATTTTATCATATATCATATAAATTATCCACTAACTTATACAATCTCTAAAATACATCTTGAACATGTCTCGAAACAAAAAAACATAAACCATATCAAGAACAATCTATTCTATGACTTCCTATAAAAGCCACAAAAAAGAACTCAATGACCAAGCTATAAACAACCCATAAACTACATAAGAAGCAATCATATAACATCATAAACAATATGAAGTTTTTTCATTTGTCCCATCCCTCAACGCTTCCAATACCAATGAATTAATTTGCAAGTTTTCACAATTGAGTTCATAGTATCCATGTTACAGGGCATTGATATTGAGAGAGTGAAAAACTTGTTAAGAATTTTATGTCTAATGTTTCAAACTTCAAGGCGAGTCTGTCAGGGCATTACATTGCAAATATTTTGATGCTTTTGTATTGTTGAAAGAGAAGATGCATAAATATATGAGAGTGAAGTTTTGAGAGTTAGGTCGACCTCCTTATTATCCTTGAGGCACTGTGAATAGTATACCAATCATAACTTAGTTGGATTATGGTTGGCCTCCAAGTGTTACTGAGTTATAGCTCGGCAGGGCCTATTTAGAGTATTCCACTTCTCAAATTCTACAACCTGTCTTACTTTCCTCCTTGTGTACGATTCCTCTCTCATAATTAATTTTGCATTTTCAATACAAATGCGGTTAGAGGTATTATGAGTGTTCTGCTAACGCTGATTTGGAGGCTCTATCCTCCAATATGTCTGTGGCGTATTCTTTTAACCAGACTTGTATAGGAATTCCAATTTTACCAATATACATATTGCCACATGACCAAGGTATTGGGTATACACCTTTATGTTGCTTAGGATATGGGGAGTCCTTTTCTGAGTCAAGCAAACCCCTAATGGTGTTTGGTGGAGTAAAGGCTACCATAATGTTTCATTTCTTTAGGTCCCTCACAATTTTATAAGTGGTACATTTGATGCAAGGTAATGCGATTATTGGTATGTCCACTGCATGTTGAGTGTGTTTTCTGTTTTATGCTTTATGGATTACTTTGTTGATGTCTTTGTTATGGTAACATTCTTCCATAAGACCCTTATGAGGTGGTTCAAGTCCTCATTCAAGTGGTTTGGGTCACCCTCCTTAAACAAGGATTTAATGTCCAAATTGTGTTCCATGTATACATGGCTATATGTGACATGCTCAAAAGTTCTTGAAACCTCCTGAAATTGTTCTGTAATAGGTTGAAGGTGCACATAAATATATGAGTCACTTGGGTGCGATCATACCAACATATATGCACCAAATCCCAGTAGAACTTTGCATTTAAGTGCAGTTGGACTATAATAGTATCGGGATGGATGGCCTCCTAAAAAGTCATAGTGTTGCACTGTCCTAAGTTGTAGTAGGTGTGGGCAATGATCACCTTTAATCATGAAGGAAATCATGAATGAGCTTCACATGGGGGCTAGGAATAACGGCTAAAAACCAAGCTAAGTGATTAACACTCACTCAAGGTTAATTTTTTGTATGTTCAAGTAGAATCAATGGATTGACTATCATTGGGGACTCTATGATAATAATCGTACGTTTGAGACAAAACAACATTTATAGATGTTAATCTTGCAAGGATCCTCTACATAACTTTTCGGGCAGCAAAACAATTTGACGCCATTAAATATTTTGATCTTACGAGGAAACATAATTCTCAAGCAAACTAACTAGGAAATAAGGAAATTGTCGTTGAATAAGGTTTTAGAAGAAAAATCAGAGGATTTTTTGTTTGTTTCACACTAATTAACAAATGAGGCATTTTCCCTTTAATAACAATTTATAAGAAAAATGAGGGGATTCCTTGTTTGTTTCACATCCTCTAAATCAATGTCTTCAATCCATAGTCAATGGCATAATTCATTAATTTAATGATAGAGCATATAATCGACAAGTGGCGGTGAGCCCTTAATAAGACTGGATGGGCAATAAAACCCCTTGGTCCTTCGTTGCCTCTTCATTGCTCACACAATCCTACAATGATGGCCCTTATTATATCTTTAATATACAATTTTGGTGGATGTGGGATTACTTTTAAATCTCTAACTTTGCTTCTTTGGTTTGCTCTGGGTTTGTTATGTTTGGATTGTTCTGGGTTTGGCATTACATGTAGGATATAGGAACTACAAATCTTAAGTTAATACCTATATTGAGGATGGTTTTGATGATATTTTGGCTACAAGACATTTGGATTTGGGAAAAGTCGAGATTTTACCTTTTGGCTCACAACAATCAGTTCAATGTTTGAGAATGACAAGCCATAACCATTTGGATGTTGTTTTCTTTATGAATCTTCAAATCATTGTTGTGTCTAAAGGTGAAGTGACTAACTCATAACTGGCATGCAAGTTGCCATCTCACATCTTATTAATAGATTGGATACTCAAATGGAGGTTCAAAATTCTAATGATGTAGAACTACGAGGTAATATCTCAACATAAAAGGAAATTTGACAAATTCATCGGCCCTTAGCACTCAGCTGAACGCTTGAGAATCACAAACCATAACCACCCATGATGTTGTGTTTTCTATGTGAATATTTAGACCTCCATCACATCCAAAGTAGAAGTGATTGACTCACAACTAAATTGAAGTTCACAATCTTGCATCTTAATAATAGATTGGCTAGTCAAATGGAGGTTCAAAACGTTAAAAATACAAAGCTACAAGAGATAATATCTTAACTCTTAGTCTTCTTACATACTACACTCAACTTCTAATTTCAGAGATGGAATATAAGAATTCCATTGAATCATTGCTCACCCTCTAAACCCAAACTTGTGCACTCCTCTAATGTTTAGTTGCCAAATAGTAGTAGAACAGGGATCATCGCCACATGATTGACTGTGAAAATACTTCTATCTTGCAAAGTACACAATGAAATCCTCAAGTAAAATTACATCTTCATCACATCCCAACATAAAATAAACTCCAACCATTACCATCTCTTTGTTTCCATCTTTCCAAGCTAAATGGTTCCCAATCACTGGAAATCCACGAACAATCACCTTTTAGTGAATAAATACATTTTGAAAATTTTTCCTTGGATTACTTATCCTGTCCAAGAAAGATTTAGGTCTTATATACTTCCATTCAATGATATGTGTCAGTAATCAAGAAGGTGCCATAGAGTTTTCACTGTGAAAGATTTGCTAAACATATGGATATTCGTCCATACCCTAACCACCATTGTCTTTTGGCCTAACTAGTGGCTCCTACATAGCTAGAGGAAACTCATTTTCTTTGTTCCGCTCATAGAATAATTTAAGTGAGTTTTCCTTATCTTCTCTAAAAACCCTCTGGGATATAATTCAAGGAATAAGTAAAGTCAACCTTATCTTCTCTAAAAACCCTCTGGGATATAATTCAAGGAATAAGTAAAGTCAACCTCCCCACTCTTAACGATGTTTTGTTGCACCAATTTGAATATGTATTCCCTCTATCCTTTCAATTAACCATCCCCAGTCCCTATTACCATAACCATTTGGTTTTATGAGGAACCCCAAATATTTAATCCATCTTGAAAATTAAGGACTTTTGAAAGGAAACAACTCAACATCAATCCTTCTCTTATCTATTCCAAACCATGAAAACTAAGTGGAACTATTTACATTCATTTCCATCCTTTTAGCAGTGCTATAAATCATGAGAATTTCTTTTAATTTTTGAGCTTCACTCACATAACTATTAGTAAAGATTAAAACTTCATCTACAAATAGAAAGTGGGTTAGAAAAACAAATATACCGATCTTCACACCACAGATAACACATGTTATTCTTGCTTCCATTGTTGTTGCACTCAATCCTTCTGCTACAAGTTAAAAAAGTAAGGGCGATAATGGGAAACTTTGTCATAGCACTATGTTAACTTTAAATACATTTGTAACATTCCCATAAATAAATATAGAAAAAGACACATAAAAGATACCCCATCATCAAATTCAACACAAGAATACAGAAGTCAACATGAAGAAGCATCCACATTAAATATAACAAGGTTGTTCTAGTGTAAGCCTTTGATAAGTCCATTTTTCCAACATTTTTGGGTATTTTTTATCTTTATAGTATGAAGTCCCTATTGAGTTACTCCTATTGCTTCATGGATCTGTCTTTTACCTAATAAACCATATTGTTCTTGAAATACGACCATTAAAAACGCTCTTTTAACTTCAAACTGCCAATTCCTTAGTTAAGATCTTATACATACAGTTACATAATATATAGGTATGAATTCATCAAAAGGATCAGGATTATCCTTCTTGGGAATCAAAGCCAAAAAGGTTGAACTAAAAGCACCTAAGACTTTACCATTCCTTTCTACATCTTCCAAAACACTCTTAAATGCTCCTCCACATGATCAAAGAAACCAATACAAAATTATGTAGTGCACTCATCCGCGCTGAGATTTCTATCTATCTTGTAGGAAGTTAAAATTCTATATAATTTTTTCATCATTACTTGATTGTCTACTTTGAGGAAAATCTGGATTTATATTAAACATTGAGCAAGCAATAAGCACTTCGCAGTGTAACATTGAATGTTGTGGCGAGTGCTTTGTTCACTGTTGGATTTTAAGTTGCTTGAGATCAAACAACCAAGAAAACATTTACCACAATATTCAATGTTAACACTACAAAACACTTATTGACGACCCAAATATTATAACAAGTTTCTCGCTCAACCAGCTTTCGTCACTTAGTGAAAGTAAAGTTGAATCCCTTAGAATCTTCTTGATTTCCCAATTTTATGTGGTTCACAATGCACATAAAATTCAACCGTTAAAATAACTGCTGCAGTGGCATTGAATGCTCTGCAACAGACTAAGTATTGATGTCACCCTCCGACACCCGGATTTGAATTCAACCTTGTAAACATGATTTGTTCCTTGTAAATTTGAAATTGAAAATTGTCCGACGTCGTGCCTCGTGACATCACTTCTAATGTACCCACGACAAGAGCTATCCATTGAGCTGCAGAGCATTTAATGCGGCTGCATCAAGATTGATGATCATTGGATCTTATGCTGCTTGAGATCCAACGGTCATAAAGCCTGTGAAGCTGTATTAAATGCTCTGCAGCTCAATGGATAACTCTCGCCATATACCCACCCGCTGTAACATTTTATACTTGATGCTGTTGTCGGTGAGGAGCGGCTGACATAAAATGTCTGGGGATTAAAATATGGGGATTAAGTTGGGCGGCCGGGTTTGACTTTATTCGTAGCGATGGTCCCCACGAAATAAACAGAGGCGGCCACGTGATAGTGCATGCACCACGTAGCAAGGAGTTAGTAGCCGTTGGCGCACCATAAGAGACTCGTGTCCACTTTCTAATGGGTGATTACGTAATCGGATTTTGAGTTTCGTGGCTTTGAACCTCCAACGTAATAATTGGCATGAGCGGTGAGTTATTGTATACGTAACATTATTGAATGTGAATAAGATGTTTAACATAATGTTAATAAATTAAATATTAAAAAAAGTTTGGGTTACTCACTAAGTCAAGAATATTTTAAGTGTTTTAATATGGGCAACTATTAGTCATATTTTTCAATTGTTTTTGATGATTGATAGATATCTTAACAAGTGACATTTTTTTTCCAAAGAAAAAATCTTAATTTTATTATCAAATAGTCCATTATCTTTTTAAATAAAGATCAATGTCCATTTCCTCAATTCATCAGCATATACATGCTTAAATACAAAGAGAGAATAATTGATTTAAAAAATCAAATTATATCCACTCGAAAATCATTCATATAACACCACAATCATGATGGATATACAAATAAAACAGAAAGAAGTAAAGTAAATATGAATATTAATCATATCAACTAGGCTTAACCAAACTTTATAAAATACTCTATCATCTAAACCAGTCTATCTCCAATAGAGATCTATTTTTTATAAACTGATGAATTCATCTTAAATCATCATATTTCCAAATCTGAACTTTGTCCATAACCTGTCATCAAAAAGTCTGTCATTAAAAACAATCATAAAAAACTATCCAAAAACCAGTCATCAACAGAGTCACATAGTATCATAAACTGTCAGCACACCATATGTCCAAAAATGACAAGAACAGATCATAAAAACTTTCCCAATATCCAGAAAAACTTAATCAAAACATTAAAACTGCCATAAACTCCACTGTCCCATGAAACCCCCCCAACTTAAACTAAACTTCAGATTAAAAAATCTGAATTGTCTCATAAGTTTCAAAACCTCTATACTCCAGAATTTTCCAGTATCCCTCCAGCACATTAGCACTTGCATTAGCTAAAGCGTCAGCCTTAGTATTCCTTTCGCGATAAATGTGCTTATATTCAACTTTAACCAGTAAGTTAGAAATTCTAATCACCTCATGTAGTATCTGAGTAAGAAGAATATTATTAATTCTAAACTTACCGGATATCCAATTGATCACCAGCTGTGAATCCCCAAAAACCTGCAAAGATTGAACCCCCTGCTTTAAAGCCAATGTGATTTTAAAGCTAGGAGCTCAGCAAAGTTGTTGGTACCCAACCCCAAACTAGCTGAAAAAGTGAAGAAGTGTTGATCAGATAAATACAATATACCACTAGCCCCACAAATCTGAGGTACTCCTGTTGCCGAACCATCAAAATATCCCCAAGCAGATTCTTTGTCAATTTGCTCATTGACAACCATTCTTATATTCAACACTCTGTTATCCAAAGGATAAGCATGCACTAAACCCAGACTTAAAGAAGTGACAACAACAGGCTTAGGCTGTATATCTTCAAAACAGCATTGATTCCGGGCCTTCCAAATGAACCAAGATACAATAACAGGTAAAGACCTATACCTAGCCTCAGCATGCATAATCCAATTCTTAACACATTCTAAGACTGTATTTCCAATCCATAAATTATTATAACTTAGTTTGTTTTCAATTTCTGACCAGACCCTCTTTGTGAATGAACATTCAAAACCAATATGATGATTAGTTTCAGCTTCCATTTTACATAGATAGCACCAGCCCGGTCCTTCTCTGCCTTTTCTACATAGAACATCCCAAGTGAGTGCTTTCCTTGAAAATAAAAACCAGCAGTAGATTTTTTATTTCTTGGACATTTGAGTTTCCATAACCACTTTCAACACCAGAAACATTTAATCTCATTCCTGTCATGAATAAGATGAAGATAACCAGCTTTAGGTATGTACTTACCATTTTTGGAAAGACTCCAAATCATCTGGTCATCGTCAGCTACGATTCTGACATGGCTGGAAGTCAGCAATGGCACATAGGAATTCCAGATAACAATTTCCTGGTCATCAAAATAAAAAAAATCTGAATTTAACCATCCCTGATTCTGAAGGGAAGTTGTACTAGTACTAGCAATATCTTTGATCACATAAAACCCAGCTGAATGAAGTTTATCAATCATACACTCAGGTAAAACATGCCTCCATTTGCATCCTAGCCAAGGATCAATGCATATACGTACCTCAGTTCCAGTCCCAATTTTCCAAACAAGAGCCTGTCCTATAAGATCAAAGGACCAGAGTACCGCTTTCCAGCATATAGAGATACCTTTCTTTTTCTTATCATCGGCCCTTATCCAATCTATTATGGATAAAGGTGAAATGTATTTCTGCACCGCAATCTGCACCCACAGTCCTGAACCAGATATCAATTTCCACACACTTTTGGCAGCAAGTGATTTAGCAAAATAGGCAGGTATTTTCAAACCCCAACCTCCCAAAGACTTGGGATTGGCCAAGACCTTCCATGAAGACCATGGTAAGCCAGAAGTCTCATTTTTACCAGACCATAAGAATTTGAAACAAATCTTCCTGATTCTCTCAATAATTCCAATAGGTATCCAAAAGTGCATCCAATATATAGGGATGGCCTCAAGTACAGACTTGACCAGAATGGGTTTTCCTCCCTTAGATAACCATCTAAAACTCCAGTTCTTTAATCTCTGTTCCACTTTTGAAATGAGTCAATCCCAATCTTTCAACAGATATCTGCAAGGTTTTAAATGAAAGCCAAGATATTTCATACTAGACTCAATCTTGTCAACATTAAAAGAAAAAATGTTATGAATTGAAATCAGCTCAGATTCTTCCATTCCAGAGTAGTAAAATGAGGATTTGTCCTCATTAATAATCATACCAGAAGCTTTATAAAAACCCAACAGGACCACATATAAAGTTGATAAGGAACGATCAGATCCATCAGAAACCAATATTATATCATCCACAAACAAAACATGAGAGAGTATAATATTGTTACCAAAAGAGATACCCTAAAAAACCCCATTGTTTTGAGCATTTGGAATAGACCTACTCATGCCTTCAACCACAATAAGAAATAAAAGGGGTGCCAAAGGGCAACCTTGTCTCAGGCCCCTACAAGATCTAAAAAATGAGGAAGCTACCCCATTAAATAAGAACAACAAATGAAATAGAAGAAATACTGCTCATCACCCAGGTAATAAATGGTACATAAAAAAACCCATCCTAGTCATAATAACCCGTAAGTAAGTCCAGTTTACACGATCATAAGCCTTAGATAAATCAATTTTAAGCACCACAGATTTCATACCCTTACAGTGGATTGTATGCAAACCTTCATGAATAATACCAACAGCTTCATGAATCTGTCTGCCAGGCAGAAAACCAAACTGTTCATTAGAAATAATCCTGCCCAAAATATTTTTAATGCGTGTAGAAATGATTTTACCAATGATCTTATATATAAAATTACATAAAGATATTGGTCGAAAATCATCAAAAGACTTAGGAGAATCCTTCTTTGGTATCAAAGCAATAAAGGTAGAGTTAAAAATAACTGGAATCTTCCCACTGATCCTCAAATCTTCAATGACTGGTAATAGATCACTGCCCAAGACATCAAAAAGTGCTCTATAGAATTCCACAGGGGGAGCCCATCAGGACCAGGGCTCTTGTCATTTTTACTGACAGTCAAAATAGCTTGGATTTCTTCAATAGTAACAGGAATCATAAGTTCTAAGTTTTCAACATCAGAAATATCAGATGGGAAATTATCAGCGATTTCCAGAATTTCAGGCAAATGAAGACAATCATCTTCTTTAAACAGGGATTCAAAGTGATGAACAACCGCCCCAGCAATAGTCTCAAACCCCTCAACAATATTACCTCTATCATTTGCTATTTTTCATATAGAGTTAATAAATTTTTTGTGATTGGCATATTTATGGAAGAAGGGGGTATTATCATCACCGCAAAGCAACCAAAGAGCCCTACTCTTCTGTCTAGCTTCCTTTTCTCTGTCTAACAAGATTTTCCTCCTTCTAGATTCCAAATCATACATGGAAGCCTTATCCACATTATTAGCATAACCAAAACCAAGTTTGGTGCAAGCATCCAATAATAGACCTTCAATCTGAACTAAATCCTTAGTATCTTGTTCTTTTCTTTTAATAGACCAACAAATAGCCTCATTCTTAATCAATTTAAGATTAGCATTAAATTGAGATGTTGGAGACAAAGCAGTATTCTCATCATAAACCTTCCAAGTATTTTTCAATAAACTGATCAAATCCTCATGTTCTAGCCAATGAGGATTAAACTTGAAAGGAGTATGTAAATGCTTATCCCGACCCAACATCTGAAAAAAACAGGCATATGATCAGATTCCCCCCCACACCCCACCCACTGACAAAGACAAAACCCAAATTCCAAAAGATCCTCGGAGATCAACATTCTATCAAGGCGCTTGCAAATATTCTCACTGCCCACTCTCCTATTGGTCCAGGTGGGTGAAATCAAACTAGGCACAATATCCACGAGTCCATGATCATCCAGTAATTTTGTGAAATAATCAGACAGGCCATCACTTCTGGCTCTATCTCCCCAGATCTCAGATAAACTTAAGGAAAAGTTTAAATCCCCTCCCAAAATAATCTTAGAACAATTATTACTCACATGCTCCAGGAGATTGTTCCAAAACCCTTCCCTCTCAGCATAAGGACCATAAATATTGAGGAAGCAAAACTCCAATTGAAGTTCAATAGAATAGAGGGTAACACATAAACCTGATTCCAAAGCCCAGGAATTCAAGAAACAAAAAACACGATTCCTCCAACCTACAAGCAAACCCCCTGATTTGCCATGAGCATCCATGGAAAAAAAAAAAAAAAAAGTCCAACCCAGAAGTAGGGACTCCATAATGCCAGCAAATTGTACCCAATCACCCATAGTTTCTTGTAAAAACAGGAAATCAACAGACTGCTCAGACACCAGCCTGCAGATAGCTAGTTTTTTAGGTTTACTAGATAAACCCCTGCAATTAAGGGTCATAACTATCATGAGGTAACATTATAGTGGGAAACTACATCTCTAAGTGCCCCAAACACATCAGAAATATCATTTCCTAAAGCAGATCCAGCCTGATTGAAAGAAGTCAAAGATCTCCTAAATCCATCAGAAGAGACCGAGTCCAACACCTTAGAACTGGATCTAGGAAAGTAACCAGACCCCAATTCTTTAATAACCTTGATAAAGGAAATAAACCCTAAACCCTTAAGACTGGAATCACCCAAAGAAAAATCATCCAAATGTTCCACACCTGCCTCCAATAATTTACTAAGAACATTACCCTCCTCAAAATCATCAAAAGTATTCAGACTCAAAGGTTTAAGAGAAGAGGCACAGATCTCCTTGGATAAAGTATCATCGATTTCCACACAGTCACCACTAATCAAAGGCAATGATACTGTATCGGTGTTTATGACGTCCAAAAGCAGACTAACAATTCGGGAATGCTGGGGAAGGACAGGTTTAGTAGGAAGAAGAGAATTTTTAATTTGCCAAACAAATTTAGACTTAGGAATAGTGGCTAGTCGTTTTTTCAAAAAAGGTAAATGACAATGGGCTAGAAAATGTCCATGATGATGACAACGATTACATCGAAAGGGCAGTCCTACATAATCTAAGGGTTGGGAAAAGACAGTCTCGCCTTTTTGAATAGCAATATCCTCAGCGAGACCATTGCGCAAGTCTAATAGGACCAAAAATTTCCCCAGATAGCATATTCCATTTTCTAAAAAATCCAAATCAGTCTCAAGGAAAGTCCCAATAGCATTGCCAATCAACTTAAAAAATTCCACAGACCAGTATCGAATGGCAGGTTGGGTAATTTAACCCATATGGGTAAAGAATCATACCTCTCAATCCGAGGGTCAAAAAGAGGCGTCCAACGCTTGAGAAAGAGGCCCGAGTTCTCCCATTTCCAGACACCTTTCAAAATGACATCTGCATCAGCTGGAAATTGGAACTTGAAGGCCAACCAGCCCCGAGGAAGTATGAAAATTTTCGGACAGAGACTAATCTCCCGCGTCCACGAGTCAGATACCCATCGATGTAAACCATCAGGACTGAACTTCCTCCCACCAAACCTACCCACGAGCGTGAGAGCATTGGTAAGGACAATCTTATTCAATGGAACATCCTCACCCACTACCAACAACAAGGGTTTATCCATTTTACAAACGCATTTTCTAATCCTCTTCCCAGAACCCTTCTTCGGAACAAACGACTGATTCAACAAATCTCTATTAACAGCCTCAAAAGGAGCAGAAAACCCTCCACCTGTACCAGTATCCACATCACCCAACTGAGAAAAGGGAGACAGATTCAAAGAAGCATCAACACCACCAGTGTCCAACACAGGTTCATTCACCAGGCCAAAAGATATAACAGGTCCTGACTTATCGAAAACCGCATAATCTTTCCCATCCCCCGAAAGAGCTCTATCAACAAAATCCCCATCTAATAAAAACTCCGACGCTGTCACCTTCATAGGAGAAACACATTTGAAGATAGAATTAGGAATCTTCTCCAACACATTCGACCTCGCCACCGGCAAAGGCTTCGAAATCGCACAATCTTCAGATTCCTTCAAAGGAAGCACCCTCAAAGAATTGAAAACCCAATTGGGCCAAGGAGAACGCGCTAAGGCTTTAGCCTCCCTCAGAGACATCTCGGAAACAGTAAGAAAAACCCCAGAAATCACCGCTCAACAACCCAAAATACAAGAAGGAAACCAGCAGAAAAGCTAATAGAAAAACTCTGTCGCCAGCACCAAAAAAACACTACACTCCAATACCATACCAGTAAACCAGCAGCCAGCTTCAAAATAAACCCAATAACACAGTTCAGACAAAAAGTCATCCCATCTCCATCGCCAAGGACAATCTACAATCCAACACCATACCGATCAATTTGCAATTAGCACTGATAACACTCCAGAATCAGACCCACGAAAACCACTCGAAATCCCAAGAAAAGCCAGAGAAGAAACCAACGGAGGAAATCCACCAAAAGAATAACAAATGAAAACAGAGAATAGGCAGTAAATCAACCCGACAGCGAAACCAAGGAGAATAATTAATGTTTCTTAAATTCCTAGATCTGCCAGAAATTTCCAGTCCAGATGTCTAGCAAAAACTGAGTCCATAATATCCAGGTGTAAGATATGAGTATTGTCGTGTCTGACTACCATAAACACTATCAAGCCGATGTACGTTCTAGAATTAATTCACATCCGTCTAGATCATATGGCAGAAAAGCAAGATCCCACAGCTCCATGCATCAGTTGAGCAATCCAATGACTGGAAATCACGACGCAAAAATCCATCCAATAGCACATCGCTCCAAGAAACTCTCCAAAGATCGATCCAATGGCTGCAAGAAACGATCCAACGGCTATCATCGCAAGAAATCAACTCGCCTTAGACAACAATCTCAACAAGTGACATATCCAACTATGTACAACAAGGTGAAGTTGTCAAGAGGTGAGAGCATATTTGAGATTTGCATCCAACAACGATCACTATGGTTTTTCCTTAACTTCATCTCAATTTTGTGATTTTAATGAACAATATTTGTCGAGTGTTAGGATATATATAATGTTGTAGTATTCAATGATGTATATCTCAACATATATCATAAAGGTTACATAGCTTAATGGCTATTACTCGTCCATTATTTCTACTTTAGTTGTTTATAATGTCTCCAATTACTTTAGAGGTGCATTTTGTTGTGTCAAAAACATTATTGGTTTTGTTGTTTCAAAGTAAAGGTGTTGTTAAGATGGTTTTACAGTGCAGTTTTATCAATGGTAGTTTGCACATATACCTTCGTTCATGGTAAAATGGTTGATGTTGATGCATTGTAGATAGTTAATGGTCCCTATGAATGTGGAAATGTAGGTAGTGATTGTTGAACAAATGCACGTTTATAATGTTTTTTTTTCTACCAGTGTCATCGTATGATTATAGTGTTCCACAAATCAAGATTTTATCATCTAATATAGAACTCATTCATATAGTGTGTGGAGCTTTACCTTTTATACCGTTAGAATATTGATCTATAAACAACTTGGCATAAAACCTGCGCAAATTCAATTGTATTCAATGATTTATATATATAAATATAAAAGTATGAAAAATAGAGAGCCTGGTGGTTAGCTCAATTGGTTGAACTATCTACCCAAGGCATATTATCGATAGGGAGGTCATCAGTCACACGTTCAATTTTAATTGAGTCCCTCGAGGTTACCAATCATAATTATGGGTGAGTCAAGTTATCATCCATCTAGATAATATGAGGAAGAGTGGGATCCAATAGGTTCTTCTTTGGAAACAATGAAAATATGAATACATATAGAAGTAGGATAAATAACCAACAAATTTAGCTTTATTTGATGTCTCTTTTTGTTTTTGTTTTTAAAATAAAATTAAGGAATTTTGATTTTGCATTATTGGAACGATGGAATCAATTTACCAAAATTGAATATTGCAAGTGTCTTTAAATTGTTTTATTACATTGATAGGCGTTTTTATTACGTTGATAGGCTTTTTATGTCGATATACATTTTTATTTGAGATTTGGGGTGGACTACGGCCTATGTTTTTTCATCTACGGACGAGGAAGAGACAAGTGTATTGTCGAGATTGATTTTATGGCAGTCAATCTAAATTGGAAATAAAAAATTATAAAAAATAACTAGTAACTAGTTGATGAATGGATAACTGGTAGCAATGCATGGATAACTCATAGCTGATGAATAGATAACCAATAGTTCATGGCAGATAACTAGAAGAAAGTGAGTTAAAAGGAAAAATAATATAAAAAATAATTGATAGTTGATAAATGGATAACAAGAAGAATGTCGGTGATAACATGTAGCTAGGCATGGATAACTCACAATTGAACCCGTTTAACTAGAAGAATATGAGGAATAAAAAATACTTCCAAACTCTCTTTCATTCCATAACTAACTCTCAACCATTTGATCCATATCGACGTGATCCATCCACAAACTATGTGGGTGTGCTAGTTTATTTGAGATTTGGGGTGGACTACAACCTATGTTTTTTCATCTATGGACGGGGATAAGACAAGTGTACTGTTGAGATTGATTCTTTGGTAGTCATTCAAAATTTGAAATAAACAATTAAAAAAAAGAATATAAAAATAACTGGTAGTTGATGAATGAATAACTAGTAGCGATGCATGCATAACTCATAGCTAATGAATGGATAACCAACAGTTCATGGCAGATAGTTAGAAGAATGTGAGATATATATATATATATATAGTTAATAAATGGATAACAGGAAGAATGTCGATGATAACATGTAGCTAGGCATCGATAATTCAGAGTTGAACCCGTTTAACTAAAAGAATATGAGGAATAAAAAAATCCCTTCTATTTCATTGCTATCTCTCAACCATTTAATCCCTATTGGCGTGATTCAACCATAAACTAGGTGGGTGTGCTAGTTTTAGAATTTGGGGTGAATTACGGCCTATGTTTTTCCAGGATTGTACGAGGATGATACATCTGTGTTGTCCAAATTGATTCTATGGTAGTCGTTTGAAATTCAAAATAAACAATTATGAAAAAATAATATAAAAATAACTGGTAATTGATGAATAGATAACTAGTAGTTGATGCATGGATAACTGGTAGTTGATGCATGGAGAACTCGTAGCTGATGAATGGATATAACTAACAATTCATGCTAAATAATTGGAAGAATGTGAGAGATAAAAAAATATAAAAATTAATTGATGATTGATAAATGGATAACTCGTAACTAATGTGCGAATGCATGGATAATGAATAATTTGGGATGGACTAGTAGTTAACGCATGGATAACGTATAATTTCATGGTACTTAACTTGTGTTCTGTCGGTGTTCACCAACCACACATTAAGTGGTTGTGCTAGTCTTTAAAATCAACAACATCCATTTTTTACTAAATTCACGATTTTTATGTTAAATTTAACTCACCCAATTTGAAAATTAAAAATTTCTAGTATATTTTATATGTATCCCATACAATTATGAAAGAGTTTCCTTTAATTACATCGATATGTGTTTATATTTTAGAATTTGGGGTTGAGTAGCAAGTATGTTTTTTCTAGATTGTAGGAGGATGAGACAAGTGTATTGTCCAGATCGATTTTATGGGCATCGTTCAAAATTCGAAAAAACAATTCTAAAAAATGAATATCAAAACTAGGTGGTAGCTAATACATGGATAACTAGTAGTTGATGCATGTATAACATGTAGTGGCAACCAACCAATTTAACTAGAAGAAGACGGGTGATAAGAAGTAGTTGAGGCATAAAAAATGAGTGATTACAACTACGCATGGAGAACAAGTAATACATAACTTGCAGGAGGATGAGACAAGTGTACTATCAAGATTAATTTTATGGCGTTGTTATATGTGTGTGTTGGGGGGGGGGGCAGGGGGAGGCGACGGATAGTTGGTAGCTGAGGTATAGATAACGACCATAAGTTAAATGGTCGTGCTAGTTATAATTCATCCAAATTTCTCATTTAAACTCTCTTGAAATAAAATATAATACATATGTGCTCTCTTCTTCATAATGTTACAGTAATTTAAAATTAAAACTATTATAGATATAAGCATATAGGAACAATATTTTATGCCTATGTAGAGATCCTGTAACAAATATAAAATAAAGTATTAATTAGATTATTTAATTATATGGAATGGTGTAACCCTTCACACTCAATCCTATAAATGCGAGCCCTCTTTGTAATTATTATCATCATCCAATATATTACTATTATTCATATTCATTATTAAAATGATAGTCGGATTCGACTAACGGACAACCGAATTTGGTTGCTCCATTTGGTATCAGAGCGAATTCGCTCCTTCGGCCTGAGCTCGGATTCGGCTCATCCTCCCATACATTTTCACTCCACTTCCCATCACTGCTCCGCTCCACTCCCCTCTCTCCCCAAGGATGCTCCCCCTCTCTCCGCTCCTCACTCTTCCACACGCCATTCTCCACACTACACTTTCTACCTGCCCTCTCCATCCTCCTCACCACTCTGTCTCCACACATCCCTACCTTCATCCCCACGCGCTGCTTTGCATGTGCCCTCAGCTCCACATCCCACTTGCAGCCCAACGCCAATTCCGGACCCTTCGCTGCACCGCTCCCTCCTCATCTGCACATTCCCTCCACCATTCCCTCCGCGACGCATTCCACCCGCCCTCCTCGCCATTACCTGTTGTTTTCCACCTTTCCAACCCGCACTCCATCTTCCACCTCCAACTACCATTGTCATCGCCATTTCTCTTAAGCCTCTCGTCCTCCCAATCATCTCGCGTCACCCTCTTCTTTCCGTGCCACCCACATCTCCACCTCACGCCTTGCCGCTTCCTTGCACTCCTTGCACCCGCCCATCTGTTGCTAACGCCCACCTCATAATAACCCACGTGCGTCCCTGCTGTTGCATCTTGCGTCCTCTGTGTCTCCACCTGCTCCACGCGTCATCCTGCTCATCTACCCACCTACGCGTCCTCTTCCTTGCCGCCATCCTCCCGCCGCTTCCCACCTCTGTGACTTTTCCCTCCATGCTCCCATTTCGCCTGAGATCTGCCAACACCACTATTTCCCGCGTCCACTCTGCAATTTTCCCATCGTTGTGCCCTCCACCCTTGTGATCACCTCTGGTCATCTCCACCGCCGCCTATCATTCTCTCTTTACGAAATTGAAAAACAAAACCTGCAAAAAAAATTTAAAAAATCAAATAAATAATATAATAATAATATATTATTATAATATTTATTTAAAAAAAAAACTATATACAAAATATAATATAGTTTATAAAAAAAATATAATAATAATAATAATATTAATTCATTGATATATTATTAGCCAAAATAGCATTGAAATACACATCTCCGCATGGCTGAGCTTATCCAGCATGTACGTTCATGCTGGTTAAGCCAGCTGGCTAGGGTGGGTCCCCTTCAGGTCAAAGAGTTCAGAGACAAAGTCACTCTGGGATGCCGGATTTTTTTGAAACTTCCGGCTGTACTGTAGCCCATCCCTCCAGCTGCTGTCGCTGTCCTCTGCCCCATCGTCTGGTGAGCAATACTCTACATGCAGCAGAGTGTTTAACGCTGCTGCGAGGCCTTTCTGACATTCTCTAAACAAGTTCAGCCTCGTGGGAAGTGTTTCTCACGCAAACAAATTCCGGCAACGGACCCGCTTGATGTGCCATGGGCATGCCATCTATCCATGGCTCATGGTGTATATCAGACCATCTTCATGGCTATCATGCATGCTATGCATGTCGATGCCATTGCCTTATCATCTGCCAGTTGTCCCATTCAAATTTGAATTTTGAATTTTAAAAAGCCCGGGGTCCATAACCGGCCTTTTTTGAAACGCCCTCGCTTCTGGACGGACCATTTTCTTTGATGCCCTGTTTTTGGGTTTTTTCCAGGAAGCTGGTGAAGTTGTGCGGGCAGATCATGATACAATTTCAAGCCCTGGTTTTATGGTTGAGGAGAATAACCGCCTACAATTTCCACTGGAAACGTATAGTGTGATACAAGAGGAATGGAGAGACAAGCTTAAAAACAGCGAAGCTATCTGTGTTGTTTGATTGAGCGAGTTTGCAATGGAAGGAAATATGTCACGTTTACCATGACATTTGTTTGAAGGTAGCTTGATGTCCAACAAAAGAGCTGACCTCTCTGTCTCGAATACATTCGTCTGCTATGCAGTGTAAACACGGGCTTACGGTATTGTCTCTGGCCATTTTTCGCATATGCATTTGAGTGATACTTGGGAGTTTATAACTTAACCAGGTCAAAATGACTGAATTTGACAATTGGAACGGTAATGGGAAGTTTTTACAATTGATGGGTGCTATGAATATGGCATCCTTTGATTTATCTAACAATGTCCTGGCAGAGGGATTGACTATTCGTGCTCCAGCTGAAAGCCCCAAAACCGATGGAATTCGCACATCTTCTTCCAACGTCAGTCTTCGAAATATCAACATGGGAATAGGTGATTTAACTTGCAATTCTGTTTGTTTGTGTGAATCCTCATCTTATTAAGGTTTTGTCCATGCCGAAGGACGCTTCTCTATCGATGTGAGGAAGGAGAGAATGCTACTTACTGTGCCCATTTCTTGTATGGATCACCCCATTTCTTCTTTTAGGCGCTTTGAAAGAAATATCGGTCGAGGAGTTTGGAATGGAACAGAGTGCATATTTTCTTCTTTAAAAGCTTTGGTTTAGGGGTTTTGTCTTTTATTAATTTGACTTGGATGATTATAAAATTCACCGTTGAATCTGGTATGAATCTTTCTTTACTCTGCGATTTTGTTAGAAAAAAAAATCATGGTTAGATCAAATATAAACAGAGGAATATCGCTTAAAGGATGGGAAGGAAATTGATATATCCAATCAATATTGAAATAATCATTTTGTGTTATTATATCACTATGTTTTGCGAAACGTTTTCTAAAGTGTTACTGTCATGGTTGTTACTTATGGTAGAGTAAGTCAATGGTGAGTCTTGTGACTGTTAACGATTGCGCGCTTGGATTGTCGGCTTTTACCCTGCGTTTTCATCCTCATTCTTCGTCTCGGTCTAGGTCTTATCCCCTGGCTTTTTGTTTACGAATTGTTTTGTTGTTGTGCTGTTAGGGTTTGCGCCCTCATCGGCTTCAAAAGATTTGAGAGTTCAGTCGAGTATTTGTAGTCCAGTCGCCCTTCGGTTATTTTTCATTATCGGCGTCGATTTCTTTGGGATTATTGTCGATTGTATCCTTGTTTGCTTGACCATTGCATTCGGGATTGTAATCGATAATTTTGGGGTCTGATTGTCTCTCTACTTTATATGGATGATCCTTTCTGGGCCAGTATAATATCGGATGTTTTTTTTAAGGTTATTTGATTTATAGCCTTTTATGATACTTTTTTGCCCGAGTTTCGATATTGTATGGTCTGCATAATATGAGATATGCTTGGCATTTTGACTATTAATCGTTATATGTTGGGGTTCGATTGCCTACTATTATATGTGGATTATATTTCTGTGCCGGTATTGATTATGTTGCTCTTTAGCCAGGGTTTCGATCTTGGTTGATCTGCTTTGATTGAGTTTTACTTGACATTCTGGATAATATTCGGTATTATTTGGGGATCGATTGTCTTTCTTTTTATGTGGATTACTACCTTCTGTGTCGGTATTGATATCTGAGGTTTTATATAAAGGTTATCTGATATATAGCCCTTTCTTTCTGATTGCTTATTTTGACCGAGGTTCAAACTTGGTTGGTCTGTTATTGATGTGGTTTTGTTCTATCTGTGGATCGACTTGTCTTTCTGGATTGCATTCGGTATATATTGGGGTTCGACTGTCTAACTACCATATGTGGTTTGATCCAATCAGTGCTGGTTTTGATCTATGAGATTTTTCATTAAGGATATTTGATTTAGAGCCCTTTATTTCTGTTGCTTACTGCTTGGAGTTTGATCTTGGATGGTCTGCTATTGATTGAGGTTTTGTTCTGCTTTTGTGGACTGCTTTCTGGGAAGTTTATCTCTGGATTCTGATGGTGGAGACCCATGATGGGTCTCCCGACCCAAGATTGGACCATGGTCCTGCTCGATTTCAGAGGCGTAGAAAGGCAAAGGCCTACAAAACCTTGGAAGGGAAACTTCACTATGTGGTTGGTCGGGATATTTATATGGATAGGGTGGAAGCTTTGAGTCGTTGTGCTTTAATTGGTAGGCTGGAATATGTTTCCATGGAGAAAAAAGACTGGGTTTCTTGGGCTTCTGAGTATTGGAAACCCTTTCTTTCCTATGTTCCAACTATCATCCTGCTGGTTCGGGGCTGGATCGTTTTTGTCTTCTTAGAGGAATCACATGCCTCTGATGTTCTAAGCCGTTTATGGAGAGTGGGTAATGGCTCATTAGTGCTAGATCGTTGGCATGTAAACTTCGATCCGGTGAGAGAAAGAGTGAAAAAATGCCATCTGTGGGCAATTCTCCCAGGGCTTCCTTTCCCGCTCTGGAATCGATCTCTTTTGGAAGGAGTAGGAAACACTATAGGTCTGTTTGTGGCGCTAGAGGATGATTTCATGAATTCCTATGATAAAAGGAAGGCGAAAATTCTTGTTGAACTTGATATCACAAAAGGCCTTCCAGTTGAAGTAGAGATTCTCTGTCACGAACGTTTGTTTATTCAACGTTTGGATTTTCATGGCATTCCCTTTAGATGCAGTGTGTGTCGGGAGACTGGCCATTTGCGCCGTGACTGTCCTTCTTTCCGTCGTGAGACTGTTAAGCGCTCTTTAACAGATTCTTTTGTTAACTCCCCTTTACTTTCACCATCAAAGGATTGTTCTACTCCGGTCCAAATTGTCTCCTCTTCTGATCAGTTGAATAATGCTATTTCTTTATTTGGGGAAGTATCAGACCTTGATTTGGACCTGATTGATTCGGTGATAAACAACAGAAAAGTTCCTTTTCCTTCAAACATTATTTCTTCCCGTATTCTTCCAAAGGAGCCCGACCGGTTGGATCCTCCTATGACTGATACTTTGTGTCAGGAGCCTTCCCCTGCAACCTCTGCTTTGTGCCCTCCCTTAGCTCCAAATCACTCTGGAGTTTCTTTTGATGCCCCATTAAACACTGTTCCTTCTTCGATCCCTTCGAATGACATTCCCCCCATTCCTCTGTTTTCTAAGGCCGACTTTCCTCCTCTTTGCACTTTTGGCCTGAATAGACCCCAGTCTTCTGGTTCACCTACTTCTAGCCCGGCAGCCTCCCCTTCCTTTGCAGATCCCTCTTAGAAAAAATCTTTAAATATTTTCTCAGATAAGACGTCTCTTTCCCCTTCGGTTCTCCCTCTAGACTCAATTCGTTTTGAAAACGTTACTATAAGGCGGAAGAAAAAGTCTTCAAAACCTCCTCTTGATTCATCAGATTCAGTTCAGGCTCCCTTTACTCCTCTTTCTGAGAGATTAAAAGCAGCAGAGCATTCTCAATCTTCTCCTTCTCATCGGGTCCTTAGAGCTTCGACCCCTGATTCATTGGTTTCTTAATGTGTATCCTTTCTTTGAATGTTCGTGGCTTGGGGGGTCTAGCCAAGCAAAAAAGCCTCCGACATTTGTTGATAACTCTCTCTCCGGATGTTGTTCTATTTTAAGAAACTATGACTAGTCCTTATCCTGCTTTATTTGCTTTTTCCAAACTTTTCCCGGGCTAGGAGTTTTGTGCCCTCAGCTCTAACGGTCTTTCTGGAGGCATTCTATCTGGATGGAATCCGAAAATTATTAAATGCAAAGCTTTTCATACTGCTGCTGGTATTCTACTAAATGCTTCGATCCGGGGTTTCTCCCTCAATCTCTCAATTTTAAACTGCTATGGTCCCTACCTCAATCGGGATTCCTTCTGGAATGTTGTGGCATCAGGTGGTCTTCTTTCTCTCCCTAATCTTATATTAGTCGGAGATCTTAATCTGACTCTGAATGCCGCAGAGATCTGGGGCTCCAAAGCGTATCTTGACCCTTTGGGTCCTTTTTTCTCTAAACTTTTCTTTGACCATCATTTAGTGGATGTGGCTTCTCCCTGTGCTGGTCCCACCTGGAGGAATGGAAGGATCGGGGAAGATGGTATCTCAAAAAGATTGGATCGATTTTTAATATCAGAACAACTTGTCAGTTTGCTTCAAAGGTATCGAGTTTGGGCTCACAGATGTGGGATTTCTGACCATTTCCTTGTGGTTCTTGAATGGACTGATCATCATAGAATTTGTGCTTATCCCTTTAAGTTTAATCAATCCTGGTTAGACAATGAAGATTTTATTCATTTGGTTCGCTCTGAGTGGCCCCATATTCTATCAAACCCCTCTTTGGATGCTATGCAGGATCTCCATATTAGACTTAGAACTCTAAAGGAAAAGTTTAAATCTTGGACTAAAGTAGAATCTTTAAAGATGAAAAACAATTCTGTTGCTTTGGAAAAGGAAATAAACTCTATTCTCCTTTCCTCTCATTCAGCAATTTTAAATCAAGAACAGCAACAAAAATTGAATTCTCTCAAAAAGGATCTTCACAAACTGATTGATCATGAAATTAATTCTGCCAGACTTCAAAGCAGAATTACTTGGGCTCAAAAAGGGGATGCTAATACAAAGTTTTTTCATGCTGTAGCATCAGCCCGCAAAAATCACAATGCTATTTGGAGTCTTCAAGATGAGCTGGGCAATTGGGTTTCAGATGATAAAAGTCTTAAAGACCTTGGTGTTCAACACTTTAAGACCTTGTTTGAAGATGATCATTTGAGTAATCTGGAAGCTCAACTCAAGGTTATCCGTCTCTTTCCATCTTTTATCAGTCCAGAGAAGATATCAGCCTTTACCAGTCCTGTCTCTATCTTGGAAGTTGAAAAGGCTTTAAAACTCTTTAAAAAAGATAAAGCTCCTGGCCCGGATGGATGGCCAGTTGAGTTCTATTTGACTTTTTTTGATCTATTGGGCCCAATTCTTGTTGATGTGGTGGAAGCTTCCAGATTCTCAGGCAAAGTGTCTCCTGCTCTCAACTCCACCTTGTTGGCTCTCATTGCAAAGGTTGATTTGCCTGTCTCCTTTGCTGACTTCCGCCCCATTTCCCTGTGTAACCTCTGTTATAAGCTCATTTCTAAAATTGCGGCTATGAGGCTTAAGCCCTTCCTTGATGAAGCTATTTCCCCTCAACAATTTGGTTTTTAAAAAAATCGTCAAATCCTTGAACCCATAGCCATTTCTCAAGAGGTCCTTCATACTGTCAATTCCAGAAAAAGGAGTGCTCTTATTCTAAAATTGGACTTATCTAAAGCCTTTGACAGAGTAAATTGGACTTTCATCCGTCTTCTTCTCATCCAGATTGGGATTCCTCTTGTTGGGGTTAACTGGATTATGGGATGTGTTTCTTCAGCCAACTTTGTTGTGCTAGTTAATGGCTCTCCATCCTCCTTTTTTTCTGCTTCTCGGGGAATTAGGCAGGGATGCCCTCTATCCCCCCTCTTGTTCATCATGGTCTTTGAAGGGCTTAGTCTGTTGATTGAGGATGCAAAATGAAATGGAAAGATTAAAGGAATCAAAATTTCATATCATCTTTCTCTCACTCATTTACTTTTTGTAGATGATGTGATCTTATTTGGCCTGGGTTCTTTCGAGGAATGGCTAGCCTTCAAAGCCATTCTTGATATTTTCTGTGAGGCTTCAAGTATGAGTATTAATGTGAACAAATCAAGTTTTCTCCATAATGATTTGAGTATGGACACTCTCCATAGAATTACAGACATTCTTCCCTTCAAAGTGGATGATATTCAAAAAGGTTTTGGCTATCTTGGATATTATCTAAAGCCATATGGTTACTTGATAAAGGACTTGCTCTGGCTGGTTTCAAAGTTTGAAAAGAAAATTTTCTCATTGGACAAATAGATTCCTGTCTTTGGGAGGAAGACTTGTTCTCATTCGTTCTGTATTATCAAGCATGCCAGTTTACTGGATGGCGTTGGTTCCGATCCCAACCTCGATTTTAGACAAGCTCAGAAATATGATATTTTCATTTCTATGGGGCTCTTCATCAAAGACTAAAAAATTCCACCTTGTGGATTGGCATATTTTGGCACGGCCCACTTCTCATGGTGGTTGGGGAATTAAACATCTTCCTAGCTTCAGTCTTTCCTTGAGGATGAAAAGTTTTTGGTTAGCTATAAATAGCAAGGGTATCTGGAATCTTCTCATTGCTGTTAAATATTTGAAAAATAAACCTCTCCATATTTGGTTCAAGGATAAGAACTTCTCTACTACGAATGCCTCTATTATCTGGAGGGGTTTCATCTCCACCATTTCCTGGATTGGCAGAGGCATCATTTGGAAAGGGAATGGAGAGTCCATCAGCTTGGGAGCAGATCCTTTCATTGGTATGGGTTCTTCCTTTGTTCTGCCAAGAGACTTAAGGGATTACTTAGAAGACTTTGGTATTAGCTCCCTTGCCCAAGCTCGTAACCAAACTTCTTTTGCCTCTGGTTATTGGTTCTCTTCTGAAGATCTTGACCTCTCTGGTGATTGGAAAATAGCATGGGACATTTTTATAAGAGGACTGGAATATGGCCGTATTCGTCTCAATAATAAAAAAGATACTATTTCTTGGTCTCATAACAAGTATACAGGTCCTCTTATTGCTGCTGAAGGATATAAATGCATAATTTCAGATATATGTTCAGAGATTAATGATTCAGTTCTGAAAATTTTATGGACTTTGAACATTCCGTTGAAATTAAAATGCTTTATTTGGCTGATTCTTAGAGGAAAGATTTTAACATGGGACCAATTGCAAAGCAGAGGATTCATGGGCCCCAGTAGATGTGTTCTTTGTGAAGATAATCTGGAAAACACTCATCATTTATTTTTCAGCTGTTCATTCTCTGCTAGTATCTTCAATTATGTTGCGGTTAAATTCAAGTGCTCTTTCCCAGTTTTTAACTCTGTCCATTCCTTCTTGGATCATTGGTTCTCCTCTACAACGCGATCTGCTTCCTTCAGATTCATCCCGTTGTTCAACCTCTGGGGAACCTGGCTTCTTCGGAATCATTGCTTATTCGAAAACAAGAAGCCATCCTTCTCAGATCTGATTTCCAGGATTGAAGGATTGATCAATTCTTACCCTGTGCCGGTTATTTCTCATAAATCCCATAATCCTGGTCCTGCGCCAATAAAAAGCTATCCTTGTGGATATTTTGATGGAGCTGCTGCAAAAAAAATTGGAGGCGCAGGTTTTGTGATTTTTATCAATGACTCTCACTTCTTCAGTTTTTCTATGGGATGTGGAATTAGCACGAATACCAGAGCGGAATTATTGGCAATATGGGCTCTTCTTAGAGTCGGCTTATTGATGGGAATTCCTTTGCAGTTGATTTATGGTGATTCCATGGTTATTATTTCTTGGCTTAACAGCATTTCAGCACTTGATGTTCCATCTCTGATGCATTGGTGTTCCGATATAAGAAATATGATTCATTTGGCCCCTCCGGTGATCATAAAGCATACTTTTCGTGAGCATAATTCGTTGGCAGATGAACTTTCAAAAAAAGCTTTGCTTTTGGATATGGGCTTTGTTTCTTTTACAGAAACATTGGATGGATTGGTTATTAACCAAGGCAGTCTTGATCTATTTTAGTTGTAGCTGATTCTTTATTATTCAGCTAATGATTCAGCAGTTGAGGATGTTTCTCTTGATGTTCTGTTAGAGTCCATTCTGCCAGCCTGTTTTTGCTCTGAAATGTCTGTTTAAAGTTCACTTCAGATTATTATCAGTATTTCTGACCTGATTTATTCAGGGATGATGAGGAAAGTCTGCTACAATCAGACTTTTTTTCTTTTGTTGCTCTGCATATGTCATTTTTCATGCTGAGATGGACTTGTTTATCAGTCATCATATTGATATGTAAATGATGTCTTTTGATTCAATTGAATAACAAAGACTGGTATTTTTTCCTCTGAAAAAAAAGAGTAAGTCAATGGTTATATGGACTTTTTGGGTGCCTGATCTAAGTGATACAATCCCTTTTTCATACAAGTGTAATTGGTTATCTGTTCACTTATTGTTATATAAAATAACATTGTTATATTGTTATATATTGGTTATTCCTTTACTTATTGTTGATAGTTATAATTATAATTAACTTTGATAAGAACACAGTGTATCTATATTGTAAGTGTTTGAAGTTTGTGATAGGATACTTAGCATTAAATAATAAAATTATATATTTTTGTTTTGATTAAATTTTGGAGATTAAATTTATAATATTTAAAAATTTATTTCATAATAAATTTTTGTTAATAAAAGCTTTATAGTATTTATAATTCTTAAATAGATTTAAAATATTTATAATAGAATAAAAAATATATAAAAATTTAAAATATAAATTACGAATATAATAAATGGAATGGAGTTAAATTTTTCATATGTTTTATTTTCACTTTTATATATAATCTTTCATTTATCATATACTTTTTCAACTAAAAAAAATGGCTTTTTATAGTTGTTGCCTAGGTATGGATCCATATTACTCTTAAAGATAAATTGCTTTAGAGAGTGTAACCCAATCTGTTTGATAAGAAATATGTTTATTAAAAAATATTTCAGTGTGTCATTTATAAAGAAGATATGGAAGATTGTATAATTGCACCAAATTTGGAACTTTCTTGTGATGAGGACATTGATTTGGTTGCTTCTACTTTGTTTAGTTGATTGGCTCATCGATTTATATTAGGAATGCTAGGCCATATATTTTCTATTCTTCGAATAGTTTGAGTAATATTATGGTTGATTACCAAACTCAAGTATAAAGAGATGGACTACTAATCCATGGATTTTATGATTTAGATTCGTGAGAAAGTGATTTCAATTGAGATTAAAAGGAAAAAGCTTGAGTTGGTGAAAACAATTTCCTCACAAGGATAAATTTATATATCCTAGCTTTCTCTAAGAGGGTTTACACCATGCTAGGGTTGCACTTAATGTGGTGTGGGGTGACAGTGAAGCCATATCCCCTTACTGTATCTTAGGTTTCTTTGATTGATCGACATTTGGAGAGATTATTATACATGGATTCTTATCCTTGGGATATGTGCCAAATAAGGAACACTAATTATAGATGTAGTAAACTTATGTAAAAATGAAATAGTATACATGGCATGCATGTTGAGAAGGATGTGACCTTGGCATAAGAAGTGAACCTATTGTTTATAGGAGTGCTAAGTAGAAGGAGGAAAGGTATGTAATACAAGGAGCATGGGGACATGTAGCACAGTAGAGTATTGCTCGCCCACAGCTGAATCACCTTTGCCGTATTCTGCCAATTCACATGATCTTTAATAATGAGAATGGCCTCTTAAATAGGCGAGCAATACTCTACATGCAACAGAGTGTTTAATGCTGCCGCAGGGTCTGACATATCTAAATCGTCCGTGCGTTTTAGTTTTCCCATCAAGACATTTTCGTTCTGGTATCCATTGTTTGAGCAGTCATGCTCAATGCCCATCATCCATGAAGCCACGCCCATGTGAATGACCCATGGCGCCGTACTTGAACACATGGTACAATTTTTTAATAATGTTTGAAATATGACAAATAAAATGAATGACAACGTTAACTTGGTTAATGCGGATTAATGTTTGAAATTTTTATAGTGATATCTTGACTATTAACTTGGTTAAAGTGGATTACAAAAAATGTGGCTAATGAAAAGCTTGAAATTCCTTTATAAAATGATGTTGATAATTATGAAATAAATTATGAAGAGGTTATTTTTATATTGCTTATGGCATACATTATTAAATTTAGTAAAAATGAATTTTTATTAAACAATAAATTTGTAAAAATGATTTTTATAAAAAAATATTTGAATTTTATATTTGATAAATTTGTAATTTTTTTTATAAAAGTGTTTTTGAATTTTATATTATTTAAATGAGAAACTTATAATGGTTTATGTTGGATTTTTTAAATTAAAAATATATAGTTTAAAAAATGTTTTTTTTTCACATAAATATGAAGTAATGGTTTTTTAGTATGGAGATATAACATAAATATAACATTATGGTTTTCTGTCTTTGATTTGTGAGATAAATATATGATTGGGATTAAAAAACGTTGATTATATGCTTTTGCATTTATAAATGGGTTATGAGTTGTATATTGTTTTTTTTCTTTTTGTTTTTGTTCACAACCATTGTGAGTGGAGTTATAAGGTGTTTTTTGAAAGTATAAGGAGAATCGAAATTGAAACTAAATAGGTTTTATTTTATTGCCTTGAGTCTTAGACTTCCCCAAAATTTAATAAGGGGGTTTGCAGAAAATGTGTGGGCAACATGGTGTTTATTGGTCTATATGATTGTATTAATTAAAATCTTGCTTATATTTTTCTTTCTCACAAAAAAAACTTACTTTCATAAGGTAACATAAGACAATCACATAAAGGAAAGCCAAGGAACAAATAGTTTGTACTTGAAGGGTTGTATTTGTCATCACGTGGTTGACATACATTGAAGTTATACGTTATAGGAATTGGAATTATTATATTCATGTATTATCTTTAAGTTCTTGGATGGAGCTTCATTTATACGTATTGTTTGTAATGGATTCATGTGGAATTCTTTGTTTGCGTTCATATGTTAGGAAAAATCGGCACCAAAATGTCGTAATCTCATAATCTATCTAAATAAGTAAAATTGCCTTAAGTATTTTTTATAGCTTTAATAACTATTGCATAACATTATATATTTTTTAATGGAAGAAGTTAAAATATGGTTTTGTACTTTTGTAAAGTAAAAAATAAACCTTGATTAAGTGTGAATATTTGTTGTAATTTTTGTGAAATATTTATGAATATT
>LPNX011036263.1:0-16954 GCA_001517045.1 Pseudotsuga menziesii
GTAAATCCTAATGCTATAAAGGGGCTTACCACCTAGATAAAGAACAACAAACAGAATGACACAAACTCCCTGGATTCATGCACCCACCGAAGACCTTAACAAACCTACCATGCACCAAGAAATGCACTGTGCTTTGAGTAAACCTGGATCTACTAAAGCAAACAAGCAAGAATTATTCCAAGTAGAAAGACTCAAAGGATTTTAAAAAAGCAGGTAGGGTGATCACCAAAAGTCTTCAGACAAGCTACACAACATTCATAAAGAGACACCACTCACAAACAGGGATTACCTGAAGCAGGGAACAAGCAAAAACTGACTTAAAAAATCCAAACTTCCAGGTATATGCGCAACTGTCTATAAGGGCAGGTCGCGAATGATACGCGACTGTTCAGTAGAACAAACCGCGCATGCAAACTTGTATGCGCGACTGTCCAGAAGGACAACCCACGCATAGGTGTAAAAATCACAAACAAAGGTAGAAAAACTGCCTTAGGAAGGAAGGGGAGGAGTGCAATCAAACTTAAAAAATGTTCCTAAGTGGCAAGAAGGACCTGAAACAATGCAAAAGCTGAAAGAAATCAAGAGAAAAACCCCAAACAGACAAGGCTAGTCCCCAGCGGAGTCGCCAGTTCTGTTGTAAAGGAAAGTGTCCTATGGCTAGGGTTTAAGAGGCCATCAACGTACTGGGGTTGAAAGAGAGATGCACAATGTTCAGCAAGTATATAACAGCAAGTTTCAGAGATGAGAAAGATCCACACCTGATAAACTGAAGGCTGGTCCAAGCTTTCTCTTCAATCCTCTTCTTGCTCCTCTCGCTCCAAGAGACCTGCAAAACAAGTTATACCTTCCTCAAACCATTATGACCATACATAAGACAATGATAATCAAATAAACATGAAATAATGATCTGAATAACATTATATTATGATCATAAACAGAGATTCAATCACACATTGAACAATGATTTGGGAAGAAGAAGGACATCACATCTTTATTAATCTTGAAAACAAGTACAAATATACCTTCTCTTCAAGTTTGGCACCTCACGAAACCTTGATCTGGATCTGCTGCTTCTCTTCTCCAAAGAACTCAGCCTCCAAGCTCTGCAACACAAAGGGAAGACCTCCAGGGAAAAGGTGTGGGCAAAGAGAGTTCCAATTCCTCCAGCATAACAGTGCAAAAATTCAAGTCCCCTCTCATGGACCTCCCTACCTCTATTTATATGGATGGAATAAGGTAGTTCGAAGGTTAGAGAAGTTACAGTAGTTAAGGAAATCAGTTAGATGACAAAACTAATCTCCAATTAACTCGTGTTTTTATGTTTTAATGTTAAGAAACAGATGCGCGACTATGAAGGAGGACAACCCGCGCATGATACGCAAGTTTTCACAAGAGCAACCCGCGAATATATGCATGCGCGACTTGCAAAACACAAGAGTCGCGCATGATGCGCGGGTTGCACATAAGGAGAGTCGCACATACACAAAAAAAACGCATTTTTAAGGTATTTCTGGGCATTTTCAGACTTTGGTGTCTTCTAGAAAGTTTTAGCTAACTGAAATACCTTTCCAATGGCGCAGAAATGAGGTCAAACGGAGTTACAAAACTCAAGATATGGGTCCTCCAAGATAGGTGTTTTTTCAATGACTTTCAGGAAGTGTCGACATGCGACGAAATCATGGGAAAGTGGTCACAGGCAGAGATGTGTCATTTTGAGCTATAACAGTGATCCACCCAAATAGTGTGGCTCACAAATATGATCCTTCACAAGATGGTATTCTTCTAAGGGATGAGACCTTTGGATCTCCTCTTCATCCTTCCCATGAAGATGACTCAGATAATCAGGATCTTGTTCTTGTTCCTCATCAATGGATTCCTTAGAGGGGCTACCTAGTTCTTCCTCTAAAGGATTTATGCTCTTCTCCTTTAGAGGATGGTTTTTCATTTTCTCTTGCT
The DNA here is from genome assembly GCA_001517045.1 of Pseudotsuga menziesii. Classification (NCBI taxonomy): domain Eukaryota; kingdom Viridiplantae; phylum Streptophyta; class Pinopsida; order Pinales; family Pinaceae; genus Pseudotsuga; species Pseudotsuga menziesii. Next base: position 1,957 of record LPNX011036263.1, read on the forward strand.
TCTCCAAGAAACCCGATGAAACTTATCTCTTTATTTTATTAGGATCAAAATTATTGGAGACTCTCCCTGAGGATGATCCAAATATTTTCATCAAGTAGGAAGCCACTGAATCCATTGTATGGTCATCTATTTGGTCTCTAATTGGATTTACTCCATCATTAACAAATTTAGACCTTGGTGGTAAAAGAATAATGTCATCATCAAATATATGGTTACATAAGGAACCACCATCTAGTGGAAGGCCTCTATCTATGTATATGACATCCTCTTCCTCATATGGCCCAAAGTCTTCATCTTCAATAATTGGGACTAGCTTCATCACTGCAACTTGAGAATGTAATATGCAATATGTCTTCAACTAGAATTCTATGGAGCTTGGTCTTGCTTCTCATAGGTGTAGAGGACCATGATATAATACCACTGTAAATATTCAATCAGATCTGATTAGTCATTAACTCCTTATTACGAGAAAATTTTGAATTAAACAATTGGGGGAAGGAGTTTGAACTGATTAATGGATCAAAGATCATGTAAGAAGGTACAAATAAGGAATGGAGAGGATCATGAAATCTCAGGTTCCTATGCACAATGTGTTGGGTCCATTTATGTTTCGAGCATTAGCCAGGCTGAAGTCTATTCCAAGGCTCCTGGGATTCCCAACATATGCAAACCAAATCATTTACTATTCATTTCCTAGAGACCAATGGTGAAGGAGATGGACTCATGGAATATTGAAGGTCTCTGTTTTGGTGTTATATATTAGTAAAAAAAAATTATGTAGGTCTGAAATAGAAGTGGAAGGCTATAAGGTTTGCACAATCCAAACTAGTTATCAGGACTGCTCAAAAGGGGCCATTTATGGGATTCCCAAACACCTAAGGAAGGCCAGAAATTCTTGGTTTCAGAAAGCGAACCATCATTATCACCCTGTTAATAAAATATCAAAACATAAATGAAGAAAATCGATGGATTTTAGACCAACTAGTACATAAAAATGTACAACTAGTCAAAATTGCAATGAAATCTAGACTAGGTAGAATTAACTCATTTGAAACTCAATCAAAATGATTCAAACTATCATGAAAATTGCATAGATGCATCATTACATCATATAAATAGTGGGAATTCCTAAATTCCAATCACAAAGTTCTCAGGCATGGCTTCATTAAACCCAAAATTATCATAAAGAAGAGAAGAGACGAGGATTTCACTGAGATTCGAATAGGAGATCCTCAATCACTATGAAGAGATATTGAAGTTGGCTGGAATGAACTTCATGAAATGAAATTAAACCTCCATTAATGGATGAATTCCATTCATCCTCGAATACCACAAGAAAAATAGTTGGGGCACACCTCCTGACTGAGACTAAGGGGACATCTCTCTAAGTCTAAGAAGCAAAAGCTCTCAATTTGAATTACAAGAGTGACAAAAGATGTCATAGGTGTGTATGCGCTTGGTTTTATAGATTAGATGAATTCATTAGAAAGCATCCTTGACCAATTCACCCTTATGATTTGGAATAGAAAGAGTTTTCTTTGTCTATGACTTTTCTTCTTTTCTTGCTCTAATTCTTTTGCATTGCTTTCTTTTTGCTTTTCTTGCTGTTCTAGATTTTTCTTCTTCTACCTTGCTTTTCTTGCCTTTTCCTGTCTCCTTTCCTTTCTTCCCAAAAGATGGACTTTCCTTGCTTCTCTACTTACTTACTTTGTTTGATTTTTCCTTGGTGCACCCTTCTTCAACTTTTTCTTCTATTTATGCAAATTTCCATTGTGGTGGATGTCCCCACTTGTCCTAGTGTGCTCCTCCTAACTCCACTTTACACAATCTCAAAATTAATTTATTCACGGGGAATTAATAAATAAAATTAATTTAGGAATTATTGCAGCTAGATTCATCCATGCAATTATTAAATTCCCAACTAATTAATTCATTGTCCACAAAATTTATCCCAAGGCACATTACATATAACTTCCTAAATAATTTATTTAATTCCTTTGCTAATTCCCATGGAGGTCTCAAGGGATAATGGTTGCTCCATGGTGCCATCAAAATTTTGGGGACATTACAGTAACCTCTATGCATGTAAGCAACCAAATCCAAAATATACATGAACATGCCACAATTTGGAAAATTCTAGGTATGTGGCCAGCAATGAAGGTCCTTACCTTGTGGATCAACACTTGATGGAATCCCTATGGATCCATAGAACTCAAACTCAACTCAAAAGGTGTCTCAACGTCAATACTTACTAACACAGAGGATAGGTATCACGTCTTTGAGAATAGTCCTTAATTCTACAACTATGTCATGGGATTTATTGACAATGGCCAATTACGGAGAAATATCCCATACAAGGAGATTAACACATCCCTCGGTATGTTTGAAGTAGCTATCCCTCGTAGGTTTGGGTCCCGCTATCCTATGATTTTCTCTCAAGAAGAAAGTCTCATAATTGAATTGACTAATTTAAAGAAAATAATAAAAACTACTCATGCCTAACTAATCTATAATGCACATTTCAATAGATGAAAACAGACAATTTTAAGAGCTGTTAAAAATGACCAAGATTTTAACATATGCTAACCTGTAGCTTTCCAACATGAAATAAAACTATAAATCTAATTTGAAAACTAATTCTATCTAATCTATTTTTTAGACTATCTGGCATGAGTAAATTAAAGGAGTATGATGTAATTCTATCTTTTGCATTTTCAGCTCTTCAGTTTTTTAGTTCTTCTTCTTGCATCCTCTTCCTACAAATTGGTATCAGAGCAAGGTTGTGGAGAAACTGATTGTGGAAGAGCATAGGCTAGTTGTGGAGGTGCAAACTCTGGTTGTGAAGGAGCATAATTATGGAATGAAAGAATTGATTTTGGTAATGTTGTTTTATGTTGAATGCAATGGTAAAATATTTAATTTGGATTGATGAAATTGCTGCAGCAAGGTTATTGTTTTTGGGTCACTAGTTTAATTTTAATTTGTTTAAAAGGCACTTGGAATATTAAAAAAAATCACCAAGTATTGTGAAATTGCAATATTTAATCAATTTGCATTAGGTTGTGCCAAGTTGCATTGACAAAGTGTTGTGGAAGAGATATATTTTGGTGCAATTTAATTATGGCAAGTGTGAGTAGTAGTAATCTCACTCAACCCCAAATTCCACAATTTAATGGGAAAAATTATGAATATTGGAGCATTAAAATGAAGACTTTATTTTGTTCACAAGAATTATGGGACTTGGTTGAGAATGATTTTATAGAGCCACCAGATCAAGCAACATATAATGTTTTATCACAAGCACAAAATGATCTTCTCAAAGATAATAAGAAGAAAGATGCCAAGGCATTATTTTTTATACAACAAGCAATGGAAGAATCCATTTTCCCACGGGTTGCAGCAACTACAAGGTCCAAGCATGCATGGGACACTCTACAAAATTCTTATCAAGGTACTAGAAAAATCAAGTTGGTAAGATTACAAATGCTTAGAAGAGATCTTGAAAATTTGCAAATGTCAAATTCTGAGGCAATAAATGATTTTTTCACTCGTGCATCGAGTATAGTAAATCAAATAAAGTCTCATGGAGATACTTTGGATGATCAAAAGGTTGTAGAAAAGATTTTGAGGAGTCTTCCTGTTAGATTTGACCCTATTGTTGTAGCTATTGAAGAATCTAAATATTTGTCTCAAGTTTCTATTGATAGTTTTATGGGGTCTTTACAAACCCATGAGCAAAGACTCAATGGGTCAAACGGCTCCTCTATGGAAAATGCATTCAAATCACAAGTTCAATCTAGCAGCAGCAAAAGAGGAGGAAGAATCACTGATAGAGGTGGAAGAGGAAGAATGAGAAATCGCAATGAAGGTGGCATATTAGAGAAACCTCATGAAGAAGGAACAAATTCCAATTTCTTTGCAAGCAGAAGAGGCAGAGGTGGTAGACATTATCTTGACTTTCATGGCCAAGGACAAAGGTATGACAAATCACATATCCAATGCCACTATTGTAAAAAAATTGGTCATTATGCACCTGAATGTAGGAAGAAGCAGTTTGATATGAATACGCAGAATGCGAATTTCTCAAGAGAAAATAACTCTGAAAATAGTGATTCAATGTTTATTACTTGTAATAGTGCACAAGAAATCTCAAAAGAAGTATGATTCTTAGATAGTGGTTGTAGTAACCACATAAGTGGAAACAAGGATATGTTTGCAAACATAGATGAATATGTGCAGTCAGAAGTAAAAATGGGAGATGATAAAAAAGTAGCTGTCATGGGTAAAGGTAGCATAAAATTTGAAACTAAGCAAGGTGAAAAGAAACACATTCCAAATGTGTATTATGTCCCTAATCTCAAACACAATCTAATTAGAATTTGCCAACTACTACAAAAGGGATATAAAGTCTATTTTGAAAATGATGCATGTGAAATCTTTGATTCACATAGAACACTAATTGCAAAAGTCTAAATGACACAAAACAAGATGTTTCCTTTAAGGTTGCAAAACGATTTCTCTGTTGCTTTCAAAGCAGTCCTCTTAGATCAGTCATGGTTATGGAACTTAAGATTTGGTCATTTAAGCTTTAGTGGTCTAAATTTGTTGCATAGAAATAATATGGTGAATGGTTTGCAATTGATTGAACAACCAAACAAACTTTGTGAAGGGTGCATTCTTAGTAAGCAACATAGAGAATCATTTCATGTTGGTAAGTCATATAGAGTAAGAGCTGCACTTGAAATTGTGCATTCAGATTTGTGTGGGTATATGCAAACACCTTCTATTGGGAATAGCTTGTATTTCATAACTTTCATAGATTATTATTCCAGGAAAACTTTGGTGTATTTATTGAAACACAAATCAGAAGCTTTTGAAGTGTTTAAGCAGTTTAAAGTCATGGTTGAAAAGCAAAGTGGGCACCACATTAAAATTCTAAGAACAGATAGAGGCGAAGAATTTGCATCGAATAATTTCTAGAGTTTTTGCAAAACAAATGGGATCAAAAGGAAATTTACAACTAGCTATACACCACAACAAAGTGATATTGCAGAAAGAAAAAATAGAACAATAATGGAAATGGCAAGAAGCATGATGAAAGCTAAACATCTACCAAATGAATATTGGGCTGAAGTTGTAGCTTGTGCAGTGTATATTTTGAATCGTTCCCCCACAAAGAGTGTCAAGGATAAGGTACCATAGGAAGCATGGAGTAATAAAAAGCATAATGTTTCTCATTTAAGATTCTTTGGGTGTATCGCATATGCACATGTTCCTACTGAAAATAGGAAGAAGTTAGATAATAAAGGAAAAAGATGTATTTTTGTGGGATATAGTGAGAAATCAAAAGCATACAAGTTGTAAAATCCTATCACAAAAAGGACTATAATTAGTAGAGATGTCAAGTTTCTTGAAGATGAAGAATGGATTTGGAATGAAAATCTACATCAACAGCAACAATTTGAAATGAAAGATTTTGATGAAGATCAAGCTCCCAACAATGGCTGTAGTTCACATAGCACAACATCAACACCTCTATCAGCTTCAAGATCTCAATCAACACCAAGATATCACTCACGCAATAGCTCAAGGTCAAATGGAACTCCAATGAAGACAAGAAGTCTCCAAGAAATATATGAGGTAACTCAAGGTAATGATGATGATGGTTTGATTTCTAATTTTGCATTATTTTCTATCGCTGATCCAATATGTTTTGAAGAAGCAATTAAATATGAAAGTTGGAAAAAGGCTATGGATGAAGAAATTGAAGCAATAGAGAAAAATCAAACTTGGCAATTAGTGAATCTTCCAGAAGGAAAATATGCAATAGATGTAAAATGGATCTATAAAACAAAGTTTGATGCTGATGGAAATGTTGTAAAGCATAAAGCAAGGTTAGTTGCAAAGGGTTTTTCACAACAACTCGGGATTGATTACAATGAGACTTTTTCTCAAGTAGCTAGATTAGAAACAATAAGAACAATGTTAGCAATAGCAGGGAATCATAAATGGAAAGTTTATCAAATGGTGTCAAATCAGTTTTTTTGAATGGGATGATTACAAGAAGAAGTATATGTGCAGCAACCACCAGGTTATTAGATATTGGGTCATGATCATAAAGTTTATGGATTGAAAAAGGCTTTGTATGGTCTCTAACAAGCTCCAAGAGCATGGTATAGCCACATTGATTCATATTTCCAGAGCCATGGTTTTAGCAAATGCAGTAGTGAACCAACTCTTTACATCAAGGTAAAGTCTTAATTGCATGCCTATTTGTTGATGATTTGATATTTACTAGAAACTTTTCAATTGAGTTGTTTAAATCAACAATGAAAAAGGAATTTGAGATAACAAATTTGGGCTTAATGAAATATTTCTTGGGCATAGAAGTAAGTCAAACAAATGATGGAATTTTCATTTGTCAAGCAAAATATGCAAAAGATGTTTTGAAAAGGTTCAAGATGTTGAATTGCAATCCAGCATCTACACCTGTAGCAACAGGATTGAAATTGAGCAAGGAAGAAAATTGTACAAAAGTAGATCCAATTTTGTTCAAAAGATTGGTAGGCAGCTTGATATATTTGACAACAACAAGGCCTGACATTATGTATGCACAGTCAGTTTGATTTCAAGGTTCATGGAAACACCAATGGATTCACATTGGCATACAGGGAAAATGAATTTAAGATATATTAGTGGAACAAGAGATTATGGCATCTTATATTCAAAATTAGATGATTGCATTCTAGTTGGGTACACAGATAGTGATTTTGCAGGTAGCATTGATGATAGAAAAAACACACCTGGGTATATTTTCCATCTTGGTTCAGGAGCAATCGCATGGGCTTCTCAAAAACAACCTATTGTTACTCTTTCAACTACAGAAGCAGAATATGTAGCAACAACATCAGCAGCTTGTCAAGCAGTGTGGATAAGACGAATAATGACAGATTTGATACAAGATCAGGAAGTAGCAACACAAATTTACTGTGACAATAATTCAACAATAGAACTATAAAAAAAAACATGTTTTCACAAAAGGAGCAAGCACATTGATATTAGATATCATTTCATCCGAGAACTTATCAACAATGGTGAAATATATCTTGAATTTTGCAAGTCTGAAGATCAATCTACAGATATCTTCACCAAGCCATTGGCAAAAGAAAGATTTGAACATCTAAGGAAAGGTTTGGGCATCATTGAGAAGTCAAGCTTAAGGGGGAGTGTTCAAAATAGTAAGCTTGACGGCCACCAGCAACTGCTTAGCTGTCAGCCGACCATCGACCGCCTGCAGCACCGCCCAGCTGTCCATCAACCACCCAGCAGTCTGATAATTAATGAAACTCAACCTCTAGCAGAAATTCGAACATGTTTACTATAAATAGATCATTTCATAGCTGCATAAGGCACACTTGTAGTTTTTCTTCTTTGCTAATAAAATTCTGAGCAGCAACTCATATTTGCTTATATTTTCCATCTTTTGCATTTTCAGCTCTTCAGTTTTATAGTTCTTCTTCTTGCATCCTCTTCCTACAAATTTAGTTACCTCTAAACAACTCCATCGAATCTCTGTTAACTTGATTTTTAAACACCGTGTTGATATGTGGCCAAGTGTCCATTGGAAGTGACAAGTATCAAGATCTTTTGGTGACTTCCACGTATGATGGACAACTTGATCATTCTTGACAAACTTATCTTCATCTTCATCCATGAACTGGTGAGTTGAACTACATATCTCTTCTTATATATATGCTATCTTCCAGGAGTTTAATCGTTCCAATGTAATTTCAACCGTTTTATCCCATCTTTCTCTCTAAAGGTAAAAAGGATTCACGCCAATTTTTCTGTTGCACAACTCTTCCTTCTAAAATCTGCGTTGATATAAAATAAAACATAAGAAAATCGTGCAATCATGTAAGGAAACCTGCGTATAAAACGAAAAGTAGTGAGCATGAAAACAATGTAAAATAACAGATGAAAGACCTCCGTTTCATTCGATGTCGCGGATGGATGGTTTGCTAATCATGCTGGAAAAGATGATAAAGAAAGAATTTCTGCGATCTGGTGTAACAGGCTGCTTCCTTTCACCACGGATTCACGGTTTCAAATTATCTTCTATGTTTGACAGCTGGCTGCTAACTTATTTTAAAACTATCACTGGCTTTTCCCTGGAAATCTAGAGTATTGGTATTGGATGAGGTTGAAATCTAGAGTATTGATATTGGATGAGGTATCAAATTTCATACAATATGGCATTCCGGCATCACTAGCCTATATAGTAAAGTTTGAACTTATAGTGTTGCCGCAATCAAATGAATTATCCCAACTATTATTCAGAGGCTTCATACAAATGAATGACTTTTTAAATGTATGCATAGCAAATAAACTTCATCAATAATGCTTTCTCAACAACTAAAGATAATCAAATAAACATCAACATACAGATATGAACTGCATACCCTAAGAAGATATCAAGATTAAATTCCCCATCCATTAGATATAGATAAAAATATAAAATTTGTCTTTCTCATTTTTGCAATTTTTTTTATTACAATAACATAAATTAGATCTTTTATTCAATGCTACTATCCTAGCTTGGTAACTAGATATGACAACATCACTCACGAGAACTACCAGAGATAAACATGTCGGATCGTGATGAGACCTCCCGTACCTTGATCATATGACCAAGAGCCATTACCCTGGTGATCAGAAATGAAGTTATCCCCGACAGGGCTGATGATCATGATTAGGTTGGATCTATTCAAAGACCTCCTATTCTTCAATCAAAGTTTTATTTATTTGTTTACTAACCAATTTACTCTAATGGATGGGAAAAATAACCAAGATAAAACTCCATAAAGCATGGAAGGCCTAATGATGGCTAATGCAACTGATTAAAAAAATTTTGAGAGAAAAACTTCTTGGCAGGCTAACTTGCCTAGCTAATGATATCATTCTAAAAATAAAATCCAAGAATAATAACCAGGAGTTCAATCGACTGATTGGCTAAGTTCATAAGAAATGTTTCAAGGTTGGGAGTAATCCAATCACAATAAGAAAATTTGATACAAGAAGCCTCTTACAATAGTCCCTTTTAAAAGATATCAAGTTTATCGAAGAGAAACATATCTACACCAAGCAATGTGCCATTATAATTTTATTTCTTTACAACACGCCTTTTGAAAATGTTAAACAAGCCAACCAATCGAAAGAAAGACCTAGCAAACTTGTAAAGAAAAACCAATCAAACCAGGACATCTAAAATAGATAAAGATCGAGAATAAAAATCAACCTTAAATAAATAAAAAATATTACTTCAAGAAGTATGCGACAACTATATCACATCTAAGATGAAAAGAGAGAAATTAGTTACTAAAAAAAAGTATCACTTTAAATTATGATTATTTAAAAAATATTACTTCAAGAAGTATACGACAACTATATCACATCTAAGATGAAAAGAGAGAAATTAGTTACTAAAAAAAGTATCACTTTAAATTATGATTTGTGATGTAAAGGTTTTTCTAAGAATAATTAAGACTTTTAATGAATTAGTCTCTTTTATTCAAAATTAAACAAAACAAAAATCAAGAGGAAATAAATTCAAAACTAATTAATGGAAAAAATCCAATCCACTCAAAATTCAGTTAATAAGAGAAAAGTTGAAACCATATGAAATCCAATCATCCATCTGTCAAAAGACGAAAGTTGAAACCATATGAAATCCAATCATCCATCTGTCAAAAGACGAAAGTTGAAATGAAGAAGCAATCATAATTTCTAAATTAAATCAAGCTCAATATTTATTTTTGATGACTAAAATAATTAATGTTTGAAAATCACAATGCCATATTGTGTACTGGAAAGAGAGACTTTTAAATCAAAGATCAATATAAAAGAAAATCTTAGTAAATATTAATTGATGTAAAATTTTAAAGTAATTTTCCATAAACTAAACTATGTTTCTCTTAATTTGTGGTTATGACAAGATCGAATTAAGAATTTTCCTTAATGATAAACATAGTAATTATTCATAGAAAAGTCTAAATGATTGATTACAAAACTTTGTATAAAGATTCATCAAAATAATATTTATGTGCAAAATCAAGTATCAACATGAATGTTCAAAATATCTCAAGGATTTGAATTAACCAACTCAAATTCAAATTAGAAATCACACTTTTAATGAAAATTTTGAATGATAGAAGAGAGCGCCTTCATGTTAATTTACATATTAAATAAATTCACGAGTCAAAGTCAAGTTATGAGAATATTTAAAGATACATTATTAGCGACATCAGCTCAAAATGATGAAAATATAACCTAGTGATTAATTTGAAGAGATAATATATCATCATTCAATTATTGTAGTTTTATGATTGCTCATGGTTGCATTCCAACTTCAATACTTGCTTTTAAATAACAAAATAGAAATACTTAGACAAGCATGAGAGGATGTGTTTGTGGCTCAAAAAGTGAAATTCAATATCCAAACCTTACAATATTTCAAAGTTTAAAAGTTACAAACTTTGAAATGAAAATAAGACAAAGAATTCACTTCCCTGTTACGAAACCATAGTCCCGATCATGCACTCCTAATTGTATCACTTGCTTCAAAATGATTTCTAACTAGTGAATCCAACCATATGCGTCTCACCAAAACTTAAGTAGAAATTATTTTATCCCTAAGAAAAGCTATTAACAACAGTGAGATTATTCAAAACTATATACATGCTCGTATTTACTACTTCTATTTACGAAATCAAAACTTAAAACTAAGAAGGAATAAAAGAAACTACTATATATTATTCCTAGCCTACTTATGTACACTAAATCAAATTTATAATAATGATCAAGTAAATTCAAAAAGCCAGTGTAGACAACCAAGTAACCTTAAACCCGTGGATATATGTACATCGTGAATTAGAAATAGGAATGATAAAATTAAAAGATAAAGATTAGATCTATGAATATCTATATCTAAACAGTGCGAGATGAGAGGACCATTATGAAAAGGAAATATTGCATGGAACAAGTCCTCTAACCAAGCTTCTATTGGATCATGATATGTACAATGATCAATATTTACATGTTGAGATAAATCTACAGTGAAGGGATAATCATCCCTAGAATTATTTCTCACTACAATCCCTTCTTCGGTTGTGAAAGATGGATAAGGTATAAGACCAAGACATTTGTATGGTGAGATTTGATCTTTTTTAAATTCTATGTCTAATGTTTGATTTACAAAAAGCAAATCTGAAATTTGTTGTGAACCCTTTAATGTGTGACGTGCAATCTTTTCCTCATGATTATTCTCTTGTAAACAAATACATCTTTCATAAAGATCATTAAATTGAGACACAATTTCGGCTGATTTATCATCCAAAGCACTTGTTACATCTTCAAAATGGGAAGGAAACGATCATTCAGGAAAAATTTGTTCTATGTAAAATTCTTGTGAGTAGATTGGGTAGTTATATTGACTCTTCTAAATCAGAAGAGAAATTACTTCCCAAAAATCTCCCCTCACCATCTTCTAAACATTGCTTTATGGTGAGAAGGTTATCGTTATTTGGTTTGTGTTCTTTTAAGTCATGAAATTTTGATTCGACACAGTCTTGAATTTTGGGAGTATGAGAAAATTCTATTTTATATTCAAAATTTTCACCCAATATCTAAGTAGGAGGTGAGTATAACGAGTCATTCATTAAGTTGTCATTACTCACACAATCATATAAAACAAAATTAACGGTTTGGCTTGAAGTTGACGAGTTAGATTGAGAACAACCCAAATATTGGTTTGATATCGAAATGTTACGAATGGATTTACTAATTGAATCTAGATTTAACTTTGTCTTAGATGTTGATCTTATGATATGCACTTCAAACTTATAATTTGAATCAGAAAAAAATTGATGATTGAGGGGATCAAATTCTAAACAAGTTTCAACTCTAGTAAAAGACAAACCATGACATGGACTTGATCATATTTTGAGTTCAATATTATCTAGAATAGGATCAATGGTTTGTAAATCAATTTTAGATTCATAAGAAGGTTGATTAGAGTGATTAAATGATGTATGACTTTTATCTCATAAATTAGAAGAACTTGAATTATCTACTTCAGGGGTTTGATATGTGGATTCAAAACAATGAGAATTTGTTGTAAGGCATTCCTTATATTCAATTCTATGTGGAGGAAAATGTCAATCAACATTTTGCAATGAATTTACAACTAGGTTTTGATTTTTTTGTAAACCTATTGATGTTGTGTACATAGCTGCAACTTTCCTTCCATCATGCATAACTAATTTATTATTTTGATTATGCAAATGTAGAATTTCATTATGCAAAATCTTAACTTACTAATACAACCTATAAATTTCATATTCATTATCTTCCTGAATATTATTCTCATCATCATTATTATCAGAAAATAAAGAAGAAAAAGGATCTAAGAAATACATCTTAAAATCCTTCTCTAAAGCTTGTGCGTGTTCGCGTGCTCTATCAAAATATAATATAGCCTTTTGTGCAAAAAACATAGCTATAGATTTGGGTAAATAACACACATACCACTCATGTAGAATGTCACCTGAAGGTTTATGAATGTCTTTGAGTTGATGATATATTTGTCGAAAACGTGTGTTGAAATCGTGTACGGATTCAACGTCTTGAACCTGTATTTCATCCAAATCTATATATATATATATATATATATATATATATATATATATATATATATATTCAGTCGCATTATAAATATCATAAACATTCTGAAAAATTCTTTTAAAATCATACCAACCATGAATAGTGTTAATAGGAAGAACATAGTAGCAATTTGATACCTTACCTTCAAAAGTGAAGAGGAAAATCGTGCATACAATATCTTCATATTGAATATCAAGTAAATGTAATGCATACTCATGTTTTCTAACATGTTCAAGGGTTTTTATATGCCCTTCACCGTTAAACTTTGGCAAGAAATAAACTGTCTTTCTAGGGGGCTCATGTAATGGTCCATGAAGGCTCAATGCTGTGTTGGACTCCCATGCAGGGATTTGGGAATGATACATTGTTAATAGTAAAACATAATAAGAGTGTCTGAAGTAGACTAGCTCGCTGACTAACCATCCCTATGGTGCTTGTGTGACAACATAGAAGAATAAAACATTAAAAACACTGAAATACAAGCCGGAGGATAACGGTTATTAAAATAATAAAACTTAAAAACAAAGCCAATTATTTACCTCATGGCCCTCCTTCTAGCGCCATTTGTTGTCCAGATTTACTAACTATGGACAACTACATAGAAATAGCCCATACACAAAACTTAACACTGCCCTCAATATGTCTGAAAGAACCATCCCTCACATGTTTGGGTCCTACTACCCTATGATTTACTCAACAAAAAAGTGTGGCATAATTGAATTGACTAATTTAAAGAAAATACTAAAAACTAGTCATGCCTAACTAATCTATAATGTAAATTTCAATAGCTGAAAACACAAGAGCTGTTAAAACTGATCACAATTTTAATCAAACACCTCCCTTTCATTCGATGTCGCGTCGGGGATGGTTCGCTAATCATGCTGGAAAAGATGATACAGAATTTTTGCGATCCGGTTTAACGGGTTCCTTTCACCACTGATTCACGGTTTCGAATTATCATCTATGATTGACAATTGATAACTTATTTTAAAACTATCAGTGGCTTTTTCCTAGAAATCTAGTGTTTTGGATGACGTTGGAATCTTTTTCATGTAGAAGTAGAAACGATCTCAATGTGTAAAAAATGATCTGTATGACAAATCTACTTGAAACTAGTGGTTGGTAAATCAAATAAGAGATATATATTTATTTATTTATGATAGCCTTCGCTAAAATTCACGTGTGGCATGCACACTAGTATTTCTCCCATTTAAATTGTGCTGCGAAATTTTGTTTTTCATGACGTAGAGATCGCTTTTTAAATTAATATCACTTACCAAACCTATAGACTAGTGAGCTCAAAGATGTTGTTGTCGGAGAAACCACAGTAACGAAATCACCAAGTTGACCTTTCAGATCCATCATCAGGACGATGTCGAATGTGGAGAGTGAGAGGCATTGATAAATACTCGAACTACGATCGGCCGCAGAGGCTAGGGTTTGCAAGGTAAAGAAAAATTATTTAATTCTATTTTAATTGCAAAGTGTGCGGGAAAAATTAATCCTTGAACCTATTTTTCCAAAAAAAGTTTATATTAAATTTTTTTTATACAATGGCTAAAATTTTTAATAATTAATTATTTAATTTTTTTTATATAAAGTCAAATTTATTATTTTTAATAACAAATTATATTTTAAAGCGTATTAATGTGTCCATGGAAAAAATTTTAATTTAATTTAATTTTAATTTAATTATAATTTCATTTAATTCAATTTCAACTTATAATAAGATTTTTAATGAAATGTGATCTATAGGTTAATTTGGGTTGGGACGATTAAAAGGTTGGTTTTAATATTACTTTAAATTCCTAAAGTTATTGGAATGAAATTAAAAGTTAAAAGTTAAAATGTTGATTTAAATTTAAATTTATTTTTATTTTTAATTTATTTTTAACAAACCCTAAAGTTTTAAAAATGTTTAAAAAAGAACATTCAATTTTAATTTTGAATTTTTAGGTTATTATTTTGTATTAAGGTTTTATTTAAGGATATAAGAAGTTTATATAAAAAAAAAATTAAAGTATAGTGAGTCACTAAAATTTTTACTTTGATTTTAATTATAATTTAGTTTTAACTTATAATAAGATTTTATAGGTTAATATAAGGTTAGGAAGGTTGATTTTAATTTTACTTTAGAAACCTAAGGTTTTAGAAAATGTTGATTCTAATTAAATTTTAATTTATATGTAAAAACCCTAAAGTTTTTAAAAAGATTTTTAAAATTAAATTTTATATTAATGTTTTAATTAAGGACCAGGAAGGAGACAAAGGGATAAAG
>LPNX011036263.1:20281-57151 GCA_001517045.1 Pseudotsuga menziesii
AATAATGAATAATACAATACAATGATCATGCAAGGTGCATGAATGCCAAGACAATTCAAATTCCCAAGGAGGTCATGCGAATTGAATGAGTGGGTGTAGCTTAACTGACTGTAAGCCACAGTAAACACACTAGTTAACCAACTAATCAAGTGCTGATTGACTCAACTGAGTCCTAACTGAAGTTGAAGTGCAATGAATGACTGGGTCTAACTGAAAGTAGCTCAAACACATGTCATTGCATGCCAACCAACAAGTGGTAGCACATCATTAACTCCAATGAACCTCTATGAGGTTAACTGAAGTCAAACTGGCCATCAGAGGTGGTTGGAGGCCCCCCTGTTGACTCCAGTTCATTAAATATTAATAAAATAATCAATATAATGAATGGAGGTGCCTTCAGCACTCAACTTAATTGATTGTAACCATCAATTAACAATTAGGTGCATTTATGACACTCAGATCACTCTCGGAGTACTCCAGTTAGTCTCCCCAAATGAAGGAGAAGGTTTAGTTGGCCTCCTTGACTGAAGGTAGGCATGGGTGTGCTCATGCTGATGTCATACATTGCTTCTCTGATGTCAATTAAGTCAATAAACTTAGGATAGTGGTTTAACTAGGCCAAATTGACCAAATTAAGTGTGCATGGTGGGTAAATGTCTCCAACACCCCCCCTTAAGCTATACTCAGGAGAAGTAGAAACATAAAGTGCATGAAATGCTAGGGCCCGGCAACAAAGGCCATAGGTCACCCTGTACAATAAAGTAACTACTTAATATAACTAAGGAAATGGGAAAAACCTCATGGGAAAAATATCCCCCCTCAAAATAAGCAGTAAATCAAGAAATTTTGGTTCTTCTATGTAGCAGGATCCTGAGGCTGTGCATGTGAACCTATGAATCCAAACTAAATGAATATGTCTGGAGGAATCTTCTTCTTTGGAAGAATAATAATGTGCTCAAATGAATCAGGAACATAGACAGCTGCAGGATGAAAATTGGACCCATGTAAAGCAACTGAAATCAACAGATAAGAGAGCAAAAGTGCTTGAGGATTCGAACCATGTGTGGAACACTCAAGAAATCGATATGTTGCAGCCTTGAACAACAAACCATGAGTGGTAAAATCAACCCCAACTCTTAGGATCAAGTGTCCAAGCGGATGCAGAATGTCTTCCTCTTTACTAGTTCTGTGAGGAGATGATCATGTGACCAAAGGTAGAGAAGCCCTAGGACTATGGAGAGTGAATGCTTGAGCTCCATAATATGATATAGCTTCAAAAATAGCTAATGATTTACAAAATAAAATATCAGCAACCTCATAATAGGAAACTAACACCAAATCCCCAGCAACAAATTTGAAGAAGAATTGCGGTACTTGATTTTTCACACCGAAATTGGTGAGAGTAGCTTCAAGCAGTACTGAAAGATCTTGGATTTTAAAATTTGAACCAAATAATATCATATCAGAAAGGAAATCAGATCCAAATAGGTTCACAACAGATCCAAAACTGTGAAATGAAAGCAAATCCCTAGCAGCAGTTTCGAAGGAGACTTGCGGTACTTGTTTCTTCACTTTGTTGATGAGAACAGCTACAAGCAGTACTGAAGGTTTATGAACCTGAAATTTTGAACCAAGCAATATCAGATCAGATCAAAATAAGATCATATCAGATCCAATAAGGTTTATATCAGATCCAAAAGTATGGTCAACCGAGACGGTGGATGCACAGTTGTCTTTTTCTTCAAAATTCTGAATTTTGGTGCATGTAATCTTGCAGGAATTTGCTGGAAGATCTAGATCATGGGGAGCAAATTGATCACTCTTGTAATCTGATATTTTTTCCAAAATATCCAAGGTATTACATATTTGCACACCAGCAACAACACTAGAGGGAGAAAAATCCAATTTCTCTTCACTTTCAAAAGCAATTACTAGCAAATTTTGCACATAATTTAGAGGAAAATCACTGGTGAATGTTTGCATGGAAGTGAAGTAGTGTTTTTCTTCAATACCAAAGATTCAAATGTCTTCTTCTATTTCAGTCATATGAGGAGATGAGATATTAGAGATCTCACAAACTTTCAGAGCATCGGGAGAAGGAGTCACTGCAACGAGACTTTCTTCAATTCGAATTGATCGTGTAGAAGATTCTGCTTCTTCTTCATCTTGAACAACTTCATTAGAGAGAGTAGAGGCTGAGACTTTTGAGTAAAGAACTCTTGTGGTGCTGGATGTGATCTCCAAAGTGATATTATGATCCTAATTGTTCTTACCAAAGGTTCTGTCCAATTTTGTCCATAGATCCTTTGGGTATTTAGCAGAACCAATAAGGTAGTGCAAGCAAGGAGAAAGGGCCAGACATATTGCTCCAAAATCTCTATCACTGTCATTTAGCCAGTCATTATCATTCTCATAAGACTCTTTTCCAATTCCAATAGACACCTTAGAGAGACCTTGTCTCTTCAGAGATGCAATCATCTTCAACTTCCATTTTGAATAGCTTGTGAATGGAGTGAGAAGAGGGATTAATGAGTCCATTCGAAGTTGTACCTGTTAAAACCTGCAAATCACAGCAAAAGGGGAACCATAAGGTTGGACAGCCTGCACAGTTTAGGCTTTCATCACACCCATCATAATTGATCAAGCAAGCTTGATCAATAATTCCTTTACTTTGGGTGTTAAGTGGCAAGCCTTGGCTTCTGGTGCAGTGCTGGAATTTTGAGCTTTTGCTCAATTTTTCATGCAAGATCTGTCAAAAAACATGTTTTTGAGAGATCCGAGCTTCGTCTCGCCGTGAGATCTAATACCATATTAATTTTTTCACAATGGTATAGGAACTGAAAACACACTCTCACAAAGAATACAGACGAATATGCATAAAATTGGAAAAAATGGTGCTGCAATGGAAGTAGCAGCTTTGTATAATCAATGAATAATGAATAATACAATACAATGTTCATGCAAGGTGCATGAATGCCAAGAAAATTCAAATTCCCAAGGAGGTCATTCGAATTGAATGAGTGGGTGTAGTTTAACTAACTGTAAGCCACAGTAAACACACTAGTTAACCAACTGATCAAGTGCCGATTGACTCAACTGAGTCCTAATTGAAGTCAGAGTGCAATGAATGACTGGGTCTAACTGAAAGTAGATCAGACACATGTCACTGCATGCCAACCAACAAGTGGTAGTGCATCATTAACTCCAATGAACCCCGATGAGGTTAACTGAAGTCAAATTGGCTATCAGAGGTGGTTGGAGGTGCCCTTGTTGACTCCAGTTCATTAAATATTAATAAAATAATCAATATAATGAATGGAGATGCCTTCACCAATAAGCTTAATTGATTGTAAAATGATTAGTTGGCCTCCCTAAAATGAAGGAAAATTATTAGTTGGCCTCCTTGACTGAAGGTAGGTGTGGGTGTGCTCATGCTGATGTCATACATTGCTCCTCTGATGTCAATTAAGTCAATAAACTTAGGATAGTGGTTTAAAAAGGTCAAATTGACAAAATTAAGTGTGCATGGTGGGTAAATGTCTCCAACAAATGGTAGCCAGACCTCAAGTCAATCTTGTAAAATACCTTTTCTCCTCTCATTTCATCAGAGAGGTCATCAATATGAGGTAAAGGATATTTTTTCTTCACAATGACTTTGTTCAGTTGTCTGTAATCGATACAAAACTTGATTGTATATTTCTTTTTCACAAACAACACTAGTGCTCTCCAAGGGAACACACTAGGCCTGATATACTCCTTTTCCAACATCTCTTGCAACTGCTTCCTCAACTCTAGCAATTATGGTGTGCACCTCCTGTAGGGTGTCTTAGGCACTGGTACTACTCCTGGCACAAGTTCAGTGGTAAAATCAATATCCCTCTTTGGAGGAAGTACTGGAATTTCATCAGGAAACACATCCCTGAATTCCTGCAATACATGAAAGTCCTCCAACCTCGGAGTTTCATTCTCTGCTACCTCCCAAACATGGAATGCATACAATCTACCACCTTTCCCACAGAACTTCTTCACCTGCATAGCTGAAGCCTGCCTAATAGAAATCGCTTTTGGAATGCCTCTTACAACCTTTAGTTTTCCTTCTTCATTTAAGGAGTCAAATGTCTTGTTGTAGCAGTCAAGTTTAACTATGTGTGCTTCCAACCAGTCCATTCCAATGAGCACATCATAGGAACCAAGTGGTATAATATTAAGACCTGCACACGTGAATAGCCCATTCATATCCAATGGACATATCTCTACCATCTCACTGACTTTCCTCTTGGTTCCAGTGGTTAGTTGGACTAACCATGATTTTCTATGCTTTGATTTATTCAAAGCGCACATCTCCACAACTCTAGAGGTGATATAGCTGTGAGTAGATCCAGGGTCAATCAAAATAGAAACATACTGCTTAGCAATCTTACCCTCAAATTCAACCACGGTTGATTGATGTTCTTCCTGGCAGTCCTTTATCGCTACATAATACTAGGAACGATCCATGTTTCATGACCTACAGTTTTAGCTCTTTGGGTGCTGTGGAATTGATCTTCATTCCCACTCCGATGTGGACAAGACTTGATCAAATGGTCTTCCTAAAATGCCCAACATCAGAGTGGTTTCCTTGGCTTGTCTCTCATCATTTTGGCTGGTTTAATCACAACTTGTGATGGCTACCCTTGCTGATTTCAAAAATGAGAAGGTTGGAAAACCTTCCTCCTTTGGTCAAGCTTCACATTTTTCTTGCGGGAATTTCTACTACTCCCTTCAGTATTTGTTGTCTAATGCCCAGAGTTTATCCTCTAGGCATCCTGCCACCCGTGATTTTGTTGATTCCAACTCACCTCTCAACTTAAATTATGTCTCCGTTAATGTTGAAAAGACAATTTTTGGTTTGCCGGAAGGAACATCATCGCAACACGCTCGCAATTATGTTTAAAATTGATGGCAGCATTTGACACGCTGTATTATCTTGAGAAGTTACGAATCATCGCATAATTGCTAAGGTATGGTTTCGATTATTTACATGATTAAGCATTAAGTAGATTTGACAAAATTAATCATGCTCACCTTTTTATACCTATCATTATACCCACGCTTCGTTAACTGTCCATCCGCACGATCTTATAGGTACTCGAGCTTATCTTACGGCCGACACCTTTTTCCTAATTTGGGGCCAAATCTTACCAATGATTCCCTGCTTACGACCATCTTAACTTTCCTAATTTTCCCAACCCCAACATCAGCTCTTCGTGCATGACCTTGTGTTGTAACCTCCATTACCGGGCCTGTAAATTGTTGAACTGATACTAACATTCAGAAGGAAAGGAACCATGGGTATCCTAGCTAGACACAAACCTACAAACATGCAGGAATTGCCCAGAAATGCTGAGGTTTTTTCCATCTTCGCAGCTGCTGGCTGGACTGAGTTTTTCCAATGATTAAGTGGCTTTCACTAAGAAACAGTTTTGCAGATTGCTTTGAATCTCACAGAAACCCATTTAGAGGTCAGGGGTTTACATATAGAAGTTACTAAGGATATTGTAGCAGAGGTCACGGGCCTTCCTCAAATTGGAAGAGCCTAGTTTGGAAAACGAATCCGAAATGCTGCTGCAATGCAGGAGTTTCTACTAGCAGGTGAACAGGTCTGCCAAGCAAAGAGGGGGATAACATTACACTCACTGCCTCATCCCTAGAATGAAGTGGCAGTATTCTTGAAGAAGTACATTACGTGTGAAGGTAGATATCAAACTAGGTATTTCTCTGAATTCCCTTTACTGTCTCATTTACGCCATAGGGATTTAATCAATATGCCCTTTTATCTATTTAACGACTTGCATCATATGGAAGGATTTGTGAAATCGTCCAGACACCCATACTCATCCCTTACCCATCACGGCCTGATCAAATTGCTCATCCTAAGGGCCTTAGCTCAGAGAAACCAAACCTAGGATCAGTTTATTGGCTAACCTCAAATGAACTAGGCACCTGTACTTTTTCCTGGTGTTCCAATAGAGCATGAGGTTGAAGCACCTACACTCTTGCGGGGTGTTCAAATACAGGAAGAAGAGGAGGAACCATCACAGTTGGGGGGAAAGGAATAAGGACGGGAGGACCGGAGTCCCTCCAATTCAGTTGGGGGGGAAGATGAGGCAGAATCAGATAATCAAGAAGAAGAGGATGAGACAGAATCCGATAACCAAGAAGAAGAATTAGGTGAGGATGCATCAACAACAAAACCTGCATAAGCGATAGAGGATTTTGGAGCTCCATCAACAAAGCTGAAGATGGAGCAATATTGGATGCTGCGATAGTTGAAGCTGAAGCTGCAGGAGATATCATGATAGAACAAAATGTAGAGGTTTTCACCATTGAATCTTCTTCGGAATGGATGGGAACTGTCATTGAGGAGGAAACATAGATGGAAAAGACCAGAGAAGACGCTGGAATAAGAAACATTCCTTCTACATCAACTGCAGAATTGGAAGCCCCTCTACCACAAAGAAAGAGAAGGAGATCAAAGGAGGAGGTATAGGCATCAAGGCCAGTGAGAAGAAGGAGAACCAGATCAGTTGCAGTAGCAGAAGCAACGCAAGAAAAATGGGAAAACATCAAAGCAAACATTGAATTTCCCATCTTGATACCTAAGGAAAATGATGCCCCACAAGAACCTATTGCAGAGGAACCTCAAATTGAGGGACTTCTGTTTCAAAATGGTCTGTTTAAGGAAGAGGTGCAAGTTCCTCAGAAGGAAGTGGAAATATGGGAGGAAACATGTCAGAAATAGGTGGAAAGGATATTGCACACACTGGTGGAAGCTGCAGATCATATTGAAGGATCACTTCCAGGTGAGGAAGGTGATGAATTGGAAAATGTAGTTTTCCATGAGTGTGGAGAAATATTTAGTCAATCAAGATACAAAGTCACAGTGCATGCATTTGTGGCACAAAAACCCATGCAGGCAGTTGGAGAAGAAAGAGGAACATATTCAAGAGAATTGAGAGATAAAGAAGAACCAGAAGTGGAAAGGATCCCCGATGTAGAGGTAAGGGAATGTGATCAATTTCAGGCTCAACCACAGGGTGTTGTTACATAAGAACCAACAACCCTGGAAATGTTTGTTGAAGCTGCTACTCAATTGGAAGTGAATGAGCCAGAGGTTGAGACAATCCCTGACCTGCACCTAGGAGTTTTTACCATGACCCCAAAACAATCTCAGAACATAGAACTAGTGAAGGGAGAACTCCAGCAACAGGAAAATGTTGAAGTTGATTAGGATGTTGTCACACAAGAACCAACATCCTTAGAAAACCTTGCTAAGATTCCCATTCATCTAGGGGCAACTAATCTTGAGGTGGACATAATCCCCTATGTGGAATTAGGAGAAGATGAACATATGCAGTCCCAACCATCAAGGGACACTAAAGCATTTGGGGACCAGTCTCATCTATCTGGGGACACAGAAGCATTCGGGGACCGGTCTCATCTATCTGGGGACACTGAAATAATCGGGGACCAACCTCATCTCTTATGGGATATGGAAGTAACTCAGGAGAAACCCAAGTTGTTAGAGGATTTGGAAGAGCAGGAAGTTGTTACACAAGAACCAACATCTCTGCAGCTCCCTATTGAAGCCACAGCCGAGAATCAAGAAGTTCCAACCGAGACTCAAGAAGATGCTGAGATTGGAACACAGGAAGATGTTGCCACACAAGAACCAACATCTTCACCATTGGCTGTTAGAGTTGACAAAAAGGGGTTTCATGAAGAAGGTGCTATCACACAAGAACAAACATCCTCGGTATTGATCGCAGAAGTACACTGGCAGGGAGAAGTTGTTGGACCACTGGTAGAACATGAAGCTATTTCACTTTCGATCCAGAACAATCAGGATGAAACATTGGGAAATAAGGTATGGATGCAATCTTCCCAAGNGTAGAAGTTGTTGGACCACTGGTAGAACATGAAGCTATTTCACTTTCGATCCAGAACAATCAGGATGAAACATTGGGAAATAAGGTATGGATGCAATCTTCCCAAGAATTTCTCAATTTAGATTCTGATGAGGAGAAGGATGCAGGAGAGGAAAAGCTTCAAGGTCTAATAGAAGAACTCTCACTATTGAAAATAGAAGTAAAGAAATGGAAAAGCAAGGTGGACAGATATTAGAAAGGAATGATTCCCATTGTTCAACATAGGAAGACTATCAGTGAATTGAGTGAAAGATGAGCAGAAGAGATAATATTTCAGAAGTACCATTGGGAAGAAGTACAGAAAGAATTGAAGGAGTTGAATAATTTCAAGTCCATGCAAAAGGAGAAATACCAACTATACATTCTCTCCTGAGAATTGATGAGCTCTAGAGATCCATATCCCCCTTATCTTGTATTTTTATTGATGAGCTTATATGAGCTTTAAGATGAAGGCACTAAAAGAAGGGGGACCTTATGAAGTAGCATCTTCATACTAGTTTTTGGAAACCTTTATGAAAAGTAGCTTCACCAAGCATAATCTTTTGTGTGAGCTTTATTTACATAAAATGGTTTTCCCCTTGGACAGATATTCAATTCCTGCTCCTCACCTAGGTGATGTCCAGCTAATGGATTTTGCTTCTTTTGTCAGCAACCATGTGCGATGGGAGGATTCATTTCAGAAAAATTCTCATAATGAGGCTCACTCTAATCTCTGGATTCGTTGTGAACCTCAATCCCCTCGCCTTGTTCGTAATCATCAATCACATAGGCTTAAATCTCCCATCCAGACTCAACAGTTGGTTGAGTTTCAAGAGCAAGTCATATCCACTTGTGTTAGCCATATTTCTAGGCAACAACATTTGGCTTTGGAGGGTAGTAAGCATAGGTGGCAGGCTTCCCCTTCATCAATTAAGAAAATGGACCCATATTGCTTCAAGAATTTTAAACAAGCTCTCCCTATGGTTGAAGGGTACGTCAATTGTATGAGGAAATGTGGAGCTAACTCAGTGGGACTTAAATTCAAATTCCCGCTTATTTGGTGGCCAACAAAACCATATAGGGAAGATTTTTCATTAACAAAAGCAGAAGAAAGGCAGTGTTGGAAATATTGGGTTGCCCATAATGGATATCTAGATGGGAGGGAATCACTTGAATCCTCCTACAACTTTTCATCTCTCCATGAGCGAGGCATAGTTCGAGACTTTGATTCAGAGTAGTGGAGGTTGTTGCATGAGGACATGCAACAGAGCAGTTGGGGGGAGATGTTGGGTCCCAAAATGCTCCTTTTTATTGTTTCATATTATCAATGCTTATGATTGTTATAATCAGGACTTTTCTTCTTGAATTGTGCTAACTCATTATGATTTCACAAAGATAGTGCAAGCCGTGAGAGAGTACATGTGTAGCAGCTCGAGTGGTCCAAAGAGGATATGAGCATTCACTATTAGCTGTGACATTCCAGGGGCCCGTCTATACACGCGGATCCAACCAAGGGTCATCATTCCACACGGGCTGCGAAAGACATGGCTACGATAGACATGGCTACGACAGACACGGCTGCAACAAACTTAGCTACAACAGTGCGCCACTGCCCTAAGTTAGCTGCAATAATTGTGGCCTCTCTTCAATTGGTTCTATTTTTCATTTACTAGCTCAGGCAACATAATTTCCTATATTCCCCACCTCAAGTTACAGGGCATATTTTCAAGTTGCCCTGTAACTATGCATGTAACAGGGAAGCCTGAAGATTGCAGATCTTCATGGCTGCCTGATATTAGTGGGCGAGGGCTACGATTGTTGATGTATAAGTATAGGGAAGTATTTAGAGCCAGGGGTTGGACAATATCATATTTTATTGTGTAAACTGTAATAGAGACTATACCTTCATTTCACCATTTTAATCATAAGGAGCAAGATTCTTCAGATCTCTGTGTTTTAACTTGTGTTAGTTCCGGCATCTCTGTTCGAAGGCTAGGCCCGCATTCCCACAGAGATCGCCGAGTTAATTAGATGTTTGATTAATTAGTTGTGTGGTGTGGATGTTACATTGTATGCATTTGTTTCAGTAGCTGCAACAATCATGTTAATCGTTGTGTTTCTTTGAATACTCAGTACTTGCATTTCCTCTAAGCTACAACAGTGTGGTGTGACAGTCGACTGTGTAGGTTAGTTTCTTTTATGCATGTGTGTGATAGTTATAACACTCAAGCTCTCTCTTAGTTTCTTTCAATTACTTTTCTTGCTCAGGTTGGCTAATTCAGGTAGATTATAGTTTAGAGTTGTTGATTCAATTCCTGTTATTTCTTATTCCTAGATTAAGGTTGGATTAGCTAGTCACAATGGATCTGCATATAGTCTGGTAAATTAGGATTTAACTTTATGCAAAAGTAATTCTATATATTTATTTCAGGAATCATTCATTTCTAGGTTGAAGTTGTAGGAAATAATTGCAATTTTGAATTCTTAGATAGGTAGTTTAAATCGGTTTGATTATGGGAGGAGTTTGACAAAATAGATAAGTAGGACAGTTTATTCAGTCATCAACTACTTAGTGTTTAAGCACACACAATGTGAGTTATCTTTGAAATAAAAAGACTTCCCTGGGTTGACAATTTATATTGAGCATTTTGCATGATGGTTTTAATTAACTGGAATATAGAGTGACCAACATTTTGGCGCCGTTTTCGGGGAAGGTAATTATTAGACACCATAGTAGTTACATCTATTCATTTTTCTTCAGTTTTTAATTTTGCATGTTTTGGGTTGCATGAATATGAGAAGAGTATAGCGTGACATTCCTATAAGCCTCAGAACTCCCCTGAATACTAACATTACAAGTCGTCTAGGTCGTGGAAGAAACCCAACATCAGGAAGAATATCATTCATTGATGATCTGGTTTCCAGAACCAATTCCTCTACTGAAGCTCGCCATCAGGGATGCTCCATCAGAAGAATCCCAATTACCCCCTGGGTGGAAGCATCAGTTTCCACAGTGGAGAACAAGGGAGGAGCTGTGACACCCTGAGGTGTCCCTGCGGAGGAAGAAAGAGTTAGTTTTGGGGGAGCAGGTGTTAGAGACGTGATTTATCACATTAGTGGGAAGGAGGTGAAAAAGGAGGAGTAGACACAGTTTCATAAGAATCAGGAAGATCAGAGGAACCAAAGGCAGGAGAGAGAAGAAGAAAATATGAATAAAAGACGTGAACCAGAAGATCATGAAGAGGTGATGGTGGAAAATCATCACATTGACGATGATCCCCTGCCTGAGGGGACAGATTCCACACTCCAGTTCCCCATTTGAAAACCAGTTGAACAAGCCCCCATGAAAAACATATCACCATCAGTATTACCTCATTTTCATGGAAAGTCCACAGAGGATCCAGATGAATTCCGCTTCGAGTTTGACATCCTCTGTTGCAGCTATGACTACATTTCCAGTGAGCAGAAGTTAAAAATTTTCCCTGCTACTTTGAAGGATAACGTGCTACATTGGTTCTTGAGCCTAGGTGGTGAAACTGTCACCACATGGGACCAAATGAAACAGATGTTCCTGGAGAAATACCAAGAGTACTCAACACTAAAGATAAAAGAGAAGAGTTGTTCAAGATGGTACAAAGCGACGAAGAAAGTTTGAAATATTTTGTTGAGAGGCTCTTGTACAATGTGCAGAGGGATGGACATAATAATATGGTTTTAGGTGTGCTCAAGATAATCCTACTTCATGATATTAGGGAGGATTTCCTAGGTATGTTAAACCTGATGGGAAAGGGGTATATCTTAAAGGAATCCTTTGAACTTATTGTTGAATTATGAAGAGGGTATTATAGAGGATCTTCCAGGAGCAACAAATGGGAAAAATTGGAACGAGATGTCTTCGAGAGAACATAGATGTGATCCAATGGAGGAGCCACCTGAGCAGAAATAGAAAACCTTCTCGAGAACTTCAAAATACAAATGATGAGCTCCATCTCCTCAGAAATAGATGTCCTGAGGGAAAAGAAGAAACAAGCAGTAGAGGATATAACACTTGGTATAATCTGCCCTAGATTTAGGAAGAAACATCCCCGAAGGAGTTCCCACTGGACAAGGTAGAAGTGTGTCAGCTCTATGAACTGAATCATGATACAAAGGAGTTCCTCTCACTACCTCAAGTGAAGGCAATTCTACAAGCATCGACTCCAGACGTGGAACCAACCTACTTCATTGCCAAAAAAAAGTCTTAGCAACCTCAAAACCAAGGTATGACTCCAGTCTCGTTTCCATTTTCAAATAATATGAATAATTGGAATAATATGCATCACATGAATACACACTTTCCTTCACCTTATTCCAACCATCAATGTCATCCTTCTCAACCTCCTATGCAGAATTTCAACTCCTAGAACCCTTGGACACAGCCACCAAACCAACAGAATTCTTGGTCTCCTGGGTGGAGGAGCTCCCATCCAGGAAACTAGTTTCCCCATAGCCAATCTCCTCAATAGTTTCCTCACCAACAATACCCTCCTCAACAATACCCTCAAGAATACCAGTAGTACCAGCAGCCGCAATTGCAACTCCAGAACAATGTTGCACCTAATATTCCTATACGACTGCAGCTGCCTGCTCAACCTAACCCGAACCCAAACAATAAAGCAGTGCACCAGTTTGAGACTGCCAACATGCCCACTTACTCCCTTACTACAGTTCTCTGTAATGATATGTGCTTACGATAAGGGAGAGTAGTGAAGCCTCTAGTCATTGAGGATGTTCCATCCTCTGTGTCTGAAGAAAGGATGAACCAACATTACTCATCCCACACAGCAGTCCCCATTATTGAGGATGCTGAAAGTCCTACCGAGACACTAGCTGAAACACACAGAGAAACAACTATTGAAACGCAACTTACACAACTGATTAGAGAACCGCCATATCCTAAAAGACTGACACTATAGAAACAAGTGGAAAAACATCAGTTTAATCTCTTAGGAGAGTTCAAAAATATTTATTTCAAAATTCCACTGTTGCAGGACCTCCATGATGTGCCTATTTACGCCAAAATAGTTCGAGACCTATGTGTAAGAAAACCAGGTAGAAAACCCAGAGATCCTCCCACTGTCCATGTCATAGGGAAATTATCTTAATTGATAATGGGAAAAACTCTCCTGGCCAAATATGATGATCCTAGGACCCCTACTGTCACAGTGCAGATTGGGAACACACAGATACCGAATATGCTGGTAGATATAGGCGTAACTATTAATGTTATGACCATAGAAACTATATGAAAACTTAGGCTCACCAATATTCAACCAACCCCTACCATTCTAGAACTAGCTAAGAGATCCACTATCAAACCCAAGGGAACCTTGGATGACCTCGTCGTCTCAGTTGACTAATGGGAGTTCTAGTTGACTTCTTGGTTTTACAACTAGAGTCACAACTAGGGGGACACTCGCTGATCCTGGGAAGACCCTGGTTAGCCACAAAATATGTCCGCATCAGCTGTCGGTTAGGGTCTATGACCATCTCATATGGGACTGAAACAAAAAAACTGACCCTGTATCCTCCAACTTGACCTAGTCTAGAAGCTGAAACTCCATTATGGAAGGAGCTAGAGGAAGAGGAGGGAGTTCAACCACTATTAACAATAGGGAAGGCCTTGACTTTAAAGTATGAAACAGAGGACGTTTCCATTAATAGTTTCACTAGTGAGCCCACTTCTGTCAACAAACAAATTTATCAGATCCTGAATAGTGCCCTAAGTGAAGAAGAGCAAGAAAATCTCGCAGAGGAAATATTAGTCAGTGACACCCACATAATTCTAGTGTTGAAAAATTCGAAAAGTGTTCCAGTTGAGATAGAGTTGAGAAAAACACTGAATATCAATCCCAATCTCGCTCCTGATGAACAGGAATGCTTGGTCACTCTCTTGAAAAAGCATAAGGGGGCATTTTCCTAGGAGTACATGGATATGAAGGGTATCCCTTCTAATATGTGCACCCAACACATTTATATCAAGAGTGACTCCCGGCTTGTGTGCCAGCCACAACGAAGGATGAACCCCAATCTTAGGGACATAGTGAAGGAGGAAATTCAAAAACTCTTGGAAGTAGGGTTTATATACTCGATCTCAGACAGCAAGTGGATTTCTCCACTCGTGATAGTACCCAAGAAGAATGGGAAATGGAGAGTCTACATAGATTATAGAGAGTTAAACAAGGAAACACAGAAATATCACTTTCCTCTACCTTTCATCGATCAGGTAATTGACACCCTATATGGGAAGAAGTTCTTCTCCTTTCTGGATGGGTTTAGGGGGTACAATCCGATCCAGATTGCTCCTGAGGACCAAGACAAAACCACCTTCACGTGTCCCTGGGGTACCTTTGCATACAGGGTACTCCCCTTCGGTTTGTGTAATGCACCAAACACCTTTCAGAGAGCTATGATTGGCATATTTTTGGAAATGGTGAATGACAGTATGGATATATTCATAGATGAATTTACCCCATATGGTAGTGACTTTGAGGAGGCATTGAAAAACTTAGAGAAGGTTTTAACACGCTGTGAGAAGACCCAGGTATATTTGAATACTGAAAACTGCCATATGATGATGAGCAAGAGTGCAGTGCTGGGGAAATTTATCTCTGTTGATGGCATCCAGGTAGATCCATCCAAAATTAGGGTATTTAAAAATTTACCTGCTCCTTAAACACAGAAAGAGGTACGTAGATTTTTAGGGCATGCTGGTTATTATAGAAGATTTATAGAAAATATTTCCAAACTAGCTTCTCCTTTATTTACCTTATTGATGAAGGATGTACAATTTATTTGGAATGATGCATGCTAGACAACGTTCATTGAACTTAAGAAGAGGCTGTATACAACTCCCATCTTAAGGGGGACCAATTGGGCTCTGCCTTTCCACATTTCTTCAGATGCCTCTGACACTATCGTTGGAGCAGTGTTGGGAAAACAGGATGGTCAAGCACCATATGCAATTTACTATATCAGTAAAAACTTGGCTCCTGTTCAACTCAATTACAATGTTACAGAGAGAATTTTTAGCCATTGTCTACTCCGTTAACAAATTCAGACATTGCATCATTGGATATCCCACCTTTGTACACACTGACCACTCAGCCATCAAGTATTTAATGAACAAGCGAGTTACAAATGCTAGGATAACTAGATGGTTGTTACTATTACAGGAGTTCGATATTACCATTATTGGCAGACCTGGGAAAGAAAATGTTGTTGCTGATTTTTTATCTCGTTTTACTAACAGTGATGACAACTCACCAGTTGAAGATTCTTTCCCAGATGAACATTTATTTATAGTCTCATCTCATTCCCCTTGGTATGCAGATGTTGCTAACTACTTAGTTGCAGGCAAGCTTTCGCCACATTTATCAAAGAGAGAGAAAAGGAAAATTATTCAACAAAGTACCAATTATTGTTGGATATATGGTCATCATTTCTACACAGGTCCTGATCTTGAGATCATAAGATGTGTCAGGGAGGATGAATTTTTCCATATCTTGAAGGCATATCATGATGAGCCATGTGGAGGACATTTTATAGATAAAAGGACATGTCATAAGGTGTTAAGAATGGGATATTATTGGCCAACAGTTTTCAGGGATGCAAAGAAGTACATCCAGGCTTGTGACAACTGTCAGAGAATGGGCCAACCTAACAGATTGGATGAAATTCCTTTGCAACCACAGTTGGTGGTTGAACCCTTTGAAAGATGGGCCTTAGATTTTGTTGGGCCTATCAACCCTTCCTAGAAGCAGAAAGCTTACATTTTAGTTTGCACCAACTACATGAAAAAATGGGTGGAGGTTGTGGCGTTGGTGAAAGCCAATGACCAGGCTGTAATAGACTTCTTGTACAGGGAAATATTCACTCGTTTTGGAGTACCCAAGGAAATAATCATAGATGGAGGACCACAATTTCTGTCACACAAATTTGAAGCTTTTCTAGAGAAGTACCCTATTCAGCATAGGATAAATTCACCTTACCATCCCCGGGCCAATGGCCAGGTGGAAAGTACCAATAAAGTTATCGAAGCTATCCTTACGAAAATAGTTAGAATCCATCGCAGGGACTGGGCTGACAGGATTCCAGAAGCACTATGGGCATATCGCACTACTTGGCGCAATACAACAGGGTTCTCCCCATATGACTTGGTGTATGGTAAGAGTGTTGTCTTCTCTATCGAATTCGAAATCAATACTTTGAGGATGGCCATGGAGGTAAACTTGGATGTAACAGAGGCACAGAGGAGTAGAATGAATCAATTAAATGAACTTGATGAAAAACGTATAGATGTACTGGATCAATCAGCATTGATTCAGCAGCAATGATCCAAATGGCACGATCGGTTCATCAAGAAAAAAATATTCTGTGAAGGAGACTGGGCATTATTATACAATTCAAGGTTCAAAAGGGACTTCAAAGGTAAACTGCGCACAATATGGTTGGGTCCATATCAGATAGACAGAGTGTTTGATAATGGTACAGTTTGACTGGTCACCATCGACGAAAACCATACACCATTATTTGCTAATTGTCACAGGCTGCGACTGCACCACAAACCAATCTCAAGGGACGGGTTTATCTCATAGGTTGCAGCTGATCCGGGATACCATTTAGCGTAAGGGAAGGAATATTTCTTTGCCCCTGTCAATATTTAGAAAGTCACTGTGATTTCCACACAAAATAAATTTTTGTACATAAATAAATTGATGTTTGATGTTCTTATTTATTCTTGCTTTGTTTTCTTTTACGCTTGATCGTTTTTTTTTTCAAAGAATTTTTGCAGGAATTGACTTAAGGAGCAATGGTCATGACTGGGCCTGACAACTATGAACACCTATTCTAATTTCCTTCCTTGGAAAAATCCCCATGAAGAAGAAAATAATTTGAATGATGAACAGTTTTGCGTAGCTACGACTCTGTAAAACCTGCCCATTTTTCTGTTTCGCGCAGCTGCGACTCCGTAAAACCTGCCCATTTTTTCGTTCCACCCCACTACGACTCCGTAAAACCAGCCCATTTTTCCATTCTGTGTAGCTACGACTCCGTAAAATCTTCCCATTTTTCCATTCCGCACAGCTGCAAATCCGTAAAAATCTGCCAATTTTTTTCGTTCTGTGCAGCTACGACTCCGTAAAAAATTGCCTATTTTCCCATTCCATGCAGCTGCAACTCCATAAAAATATTCCTATTTTCCCGTTCCTTGTAGCTGCGACTCGGTAAAAATATGCCTATTTTCTCTTTTCCACACAGCTGCGACTCCGTAAAACTTTCCTATTTTTCTATTCCGCACAGCTGTGACTCTGCCAATTTTAGCACACTTTTCCTATTTTTCACGGCTGCAACTCCACCAATTGTAGCAGAATTTTCCCATTTCTCGTGGATGCAACTCCACCAAATTCCAACGTATTTACTGTCTTTCGCGGCTGCAAATCCTCCAAATTTGTCCACAGAAGGGTTGTGACTCCTCCAGATTTGTCCGAGATTTCTGTCGCCCGTGATTTTGTTGATTTCGACTAGCCTCTCAACTTCAATTATGTCTCCGTCAATGTTGAAAAGACAGTTTTTGGTTTGCTAGAAGGAACATCATCGCAGCACGCACGCAATTATGTTTAAAATTGATGGTAGGATTCGACACACTGTATTATATTGAGAAGTCACAGATCATTGCATAATTGCTAAGGTACGATTCCGATTATTTACTTGATTAAGAATTAAGTAGATTTGACAAAATTAATCATGCTCGGCTTTTTATACCTATCATTATACCCACACTTCATTAACTATCCATCCAAACGATCTTATGGGTACTCGAGCTTATCTTACGACCGTCACCTTTTTCCTAATTTGAGGCCAAATCATACCAATGATTCCCTGCTTACGACTGTCTTAACTTTCCTAATTTTCCCAACCCCAACATCAGCTGTTCGTGCATGACCCTGTGCTGTAACCTCCATTACTGGGCTTGTAAGTTATTGAACTAATACCAACATTTAGAAGGAAAGGAACCATGGGTACCCCAGCCAAACATGAACCTACAAACATGCAGGAATTGCACAGAAATGCTCAGGTTTTTTACATCTTCGCAGCTGTTGGCTAGACTGAGTTTTTCCAATGATTAAGTGGCTTTCACAGAGAAAAAGTTCTGCAGTTTGCTTTGAATCTCACAGAAACCCATTCATAGGTCAGGGGTTTACATATAGAAGTTACTTAGGAGATTGTAGCAGAGGTCACGGGCCTTCCTCAAAGTGGAAGAGACTGGTTTGGAAGATGAATCAGAAATGTTGCTGCAATGCAAGACTTTCTGATAGTAGGTGAACAGGTTCGCCAAGTGAAGACGGGGATAGCATTACAGTCACTGTCTCATCCTTGAAATGAAGTGGTGGTCTTCTTGAAGAAGTACATTACATGTGAAGGTAGATATCAAACTGTGTATTTCTCTGAATTACCTTTACTATCTCATTTACACCATAGGGCTTTAATCAATATGCCCTTTTATCTATTTAACAACTTGCATCATATGGCGAGGTTTGTGAAATCGGCCAGACACCCATACTTGTCCCTTACCCATCACAGCTTGATCAAATCGCTCATCTTGAGGGCCTTAGCTCAGAGAAACCAAACCTGGGAGTAGTTTACTGGCCAACCTCAAATAAACAAGGGACCTGTACTTTTTCCTAGTGTTCCAATAGAGCATGAAGTTGAAGCACCTTTACTCTTGTAGGGTGTTCAAATACAGGAAGAAGAGGAGACACCCATACAGTTGGGGGGAATGGTAGAAGGACAGGAGGACGGGAGTCCCTCCAATTCAGTTGGGGGGGAAGATGAGGTAGAATCAGATAATCAAGAAGAAGAGGATGAGACATAATCTAATAACCAAGAAGAAGAATCAAGTGAGGATGCAGCAACAACAAACCCTGTAGAAGGGATAGAGGATTTGGGAGCTCCGGCAGCAGAAGCTG
The DNA here is from genome assembly GCA_001517045.1 of Pseudotsuga menziesii. Taxonomy (NCBI): domain Eukaryota; kingdom Viridiplantae; phylum Streptophyta; class Pinopsida; order Pinales; family Pinaceae; genus Pseudotsuga; species Pseudotsuga menziesii. The sequence continues at coordinate 39,237 of LPNX011036263.1, forward strand.
AAGCTAGAGCAGCATTGGATGCTGCGATAGTTGAAGCTGAAGCACTAGGATCTATGATGAAAGAAGAAAATGTAGAGGTTTTCACCATTGAATCTTATCCGGAATGGATGGGAACGCTTATTGAGGAGGAAACAGAGACGGAAACGACCAGAGAAGACATTGAAATAAGAAACATTCCTTCTACATCAACTGCAGAATTGGAAGCCCCTCTACCACAAAGAAAGAGAAGAAGATCAAAGGAGGAGGTACAAGCATCAAGGCCAGTGAGAAGAAGGAGAACCAGATCACTTGCAGCAGTAGAAGCAACACGGGAAAAATGGGCAAACATCGAAGCAAACATTGAATTTCCCATCTTGAGATCTAAGGAAAATGCTGGCCCACAAGAACCTGTTGCAGAGGAACCTCAAATTCAGGGACTTCTGTTTGAAAATGGTCTGTTGAAGGAAGAGGTGCAAGTGCTTCGGAAGGAAGTTGAAAGATAGAAGGAAACATGTCAGAAACATATGAAAAGGAGATTGCACACACTGGTGGAATCTGTAGATTAGATTGAAGGATCCCTTTCGGCTAAGGAAGGTGATGGATTCAAAAAAGTAGTTTGCCCCGAGTGTGGAGAAATATTTAGTCAATCAGGATACAAAGTCACAGTGGATGCATTTGTGGCACAAAAACCTAGGTAGAAAGTTTGAGAAGAGAGAGGAACATCTACAGGAGAATTGAGAGATAAAGAAGAACCAGAAGTCGAAAGGATCCCTGATGTAGAGGTAAGGGAATGTGATCAATTTCAGGCTCAACCACAGGGTGTTTTTACACAAGAACGAACAACCCTGGAAATGTTTGTTGAAGTTGCTACTCAATTGAAAGTGAGTGAGCCAGAGGTTGAGACAATCCCTGACCTGGACCCAGGAGTTTTTACCATGACCCCAGAACAATCTCAAGACATAGAACTAGTGGAGGGAGAAATTCAGAAACAGGAAAATGTTGAAGTTGATCAAGATGTTGTCACAAAAGAACCAACATCCTTAGAAAACCTTACTGAGACTCCCATTCGGCTAGGGGAAACTAATCTTGAGGTGGACATAATCCCCAATGTGGAATTAGGAGAAGATGAACAAATGTAGTCCCAGCCATTAGGGGACACTGAAGCATTCGGGGACCAGTCTCATCTATCTGGGGACACTGAAGCAATCGGGGACTAGTCTCATCTATCTGGGGACACTGAAATAATAGGGGACCAACCTCATCTCTCATGGGATATGGAAGTAAGTCAAGAGCAACCCAAGTTTCCAGAGGATCTGGAAGAGCAGGAAGCTATTACACAAGAACCATCATCTATGCAACTCACTATTGAAGCCACAACCGAGAATCAAGAAGTTCCACCCAAGACTCAAGAAGATGCTGGGTTTGGAACATAGGAATATGTTGCCACACAAGAACCAACCTTTTCACCATTGGCTGTTGGAGTTGAAAAAAAGGGGTTTCATGAATAAGGTTTTGTCACACAAGAACTAGCATCCTCAGTATTGATTACAGAAGTACACTGGCAGGCAGAAGTTGTTGGACCACTGGTAGAAGTGGAAGCCGTTTCACTTTCGATCCAGAACAATCAGGCTGAAACATTGGGCAATAAGTTATGGATGCAATCTTCCCAAGAATTTGTCAATTTAGATTTTGATGAGGAGAAAGACACAGGAGAGGAAAAGATTCAAGGTCTAATAGAAGAACTCTTAGTGCTGAAAATAGAAGTAAAGAAATGGAAAAGTGAGGTGGATAGATATCAGAAAGGAATGATTCCCATTGTTCAGCATATGAAGACTATCAGTGAATTGAGGGAAAGATGGGCAGAAGAGCTAATATTTCAGAAGTACCATTAGGAAGAAGTATAGAAATAATTGAAGGAGTTGAAGAAGTTCAAGTCCATGCAAAAGGAGAAAGACCAACTGTACATTCTCTCCCAAGAATTGATGAGCTCTGAAGCTCCATCTCCCTCTTATCCTATATTTTAATATGAACAGTTCACTTGGTTTAAGATGAAGGCACTAAAAGAAGGGAGACCTTATGAAGTAGCATCTTCAGACCAATTTTTGGAAAACTTTATGAAAACTAGCTTCACCGAGCAAAATCTTTTGTGTGAGCTTTATTTACATGAAATGGTTTTGCCCTTGGATCGATATTCAAATCCTACTCCTCACCTAGGTGATGTCCATCTGAGGGCCTTTGCTTCTTTTGTCAGCAACCATGTGCAATGGGAGGATTCATCTTAGACAAATTCTTATAATGAGGCTCACTCTAATATCTGGATTCGGTGTGAACCTCAATCCCCTCGCCTTGTTCATAATCATCAAGCACAGAGGCTTAAATCTTCCATCCAGGCTCAACAATTGGTTGAGTTTCAAGAGCAAGTCATCTCCACTTGTGTTAACCAAATTTCCAAGCAACAACGTTTGGCTTTGGAGGGCAGTAAGCATAGGTGGCAGGCTTCCCCTTCATCAATTAAGAAAAGGGGCCCTTATTGCTTCAAGAATTTTAAACAGGCTCTCCCTAGGGTTTAAGGGTACGTTGATTGTATGAGGAAATGTGGAGCTAACTGGTTGGGACTTAAATTCAAATTTCAGCTTATTTGGTGGCCAACAAAACCATATAGGGAATATTTTTCATTAACAAAAGCAGAAGAAAGGCAGTGTTGGAAATATTGGGTTGCCCATAATGGATATCTAGATGGGAGGGAATCACCTGAATCCTCCTACAACTTTTCATCTCTCAATGAGTGAGGCACAGTTCAAGACTCTAATTCATACTAGTGGAGGTTGTTGCATGAGGACATGCAACATAGCAGTTGGGGGGAGATGTTGGGTCCCAAAATGCCCCTTTTTAACCACATCCCTTATACCCTGTTTGTCTTGTCTTATTCCATTTTGCGCACCAAACAAAAATTCTTTCCTCACTTGAGCCCTGAATCTTCACAGGTATGATTATTTATTGTTTCATCTTACTAATGCTTATGATTGTTATAATCAGGACTTTGCTTCTTGAATTATGCTAACTCATTATGATTTCACAAAGATAGTGCAAGTTGTGAGAGAGTATAGGTCTAGCATCCCGAGTGGTCCAAAGAGGATATGAGCATCACTATCAGCTGTGACTTGCCAGTCCCATCTATACATGCGGATCCAACCAAGGGTCATCATTCCATGCAGGCTGCGACAGACATGGCTGCAATAGACATGACTGTAAGAGACTTAGCTACAACAGCATGCCATTGCTTGAAGTTAGCTGCAATCAATGGGGCCTCTCTTGAATTGGTTCTGTTATTCATTTACTGGCTCGGGAAATAGAATTGCCTATATTCGCTGCCTCTATTTAATTGCTCCCACAGCTGTAACTGCGCATGTAATAGGGCAACCTGAAGGTCGTAGATGTTCATGGATTCTCGATATTAGTGGGTGAGGGTTATGATTATTGATGGATAAATACGGGGAAGTATTTAGAGCCAGGGGTTGGACAATATTAGATTTTACTGTGTAAGATGTAACAGAGATTGTACCTTCATTTCACCATTTTAATACAAGGAGCATGATTCTTCAGATCTATGTGTTTTAACTTGTGTTAGTTCTGGCATCTCTATTCGAAGGCTGGGCCCACCTTCCCACAGAGATCGCCGAGTTCATTAGATGTTTGATTAATTAGTTGTGTGGTGTGGATGTTAGATTGTATGCATTTGTTTCAGTAGCTGCAACAGTCATGTTAATCGTCGTGTTTCCTTGAATACTCAATATTTGCATTTCCTTTAAGTTGCAGCAGTGTGGTGTGATAGTCGACTGTCACAGGTTAGTTGCTTTTATGCATGTGTGTGATAGCTGTAACACTCAAGCTCTCCCTTAGTTTGTTTCAATTACTTGTCTTGCTCAGGTTGGCTAATTTAGGTAGACCATAACTGTTTAGATTTGTTGATTCAATTCCTGTTATTTCTTATTCCTAGATTAAGGTTGGATTAGCTAGTCACAATGGATCTGCATATAGTCTGGTAAATTAGGATTTAACTTTCTGCAAAAGTAATTCTAGATATTTATTTTAGGAATCATTCATTGCTAGGTTGAAGTTGTAGGAAGTAATTGCAATTCTAAATTCTTAGAGACATAGTTTAAATCACTTTCATTATGGGAGGATTTTGACAAAATAGATAAGTAGGACAATTTATTCAGTCATCAACTACTTATTAATTAAGCACAGGTAGTGTGAGTTATCTTTGAAATAAAAAGACTTCCCTGGGTTGAAAATTTATATTGAGCATTCTGCATGATGGTTTTAATTAACTGGAATATAGAGTGACCAACATTTTGGCGTTGTTGTCGGGGAAGGTAATTATTAGACACCATAGTAGTTGCATCTATTCATTTTTCTTCAGTCTTTAAGTTTGCTTGTTTTGGGTTGCATGAATACGAGAAGAGTACAGCATGACATTCCTATAACCCGCATAACTCCCCCAAATACTAACATTGCAAGTGGTAGAGGTCATGGAAGAAACCCAGCATTGGGAAGAAGAACATTCATTGACGATCTCATTTCCAGAACCAATTTTTCTACCGGAGCTCGACATCAGGGGTCCTCCGTCAGAAGAAGCCCAATTACCCACGGGGTGGAAGCATCAGTTTCCATAGTGGAGAACATAGGAGGAGCTACGACACCCTTAGGTGTCCCTGCGTAGGAATAATGAGTTAGTGCTACGAGAGCAGGTGATCGAGACGTGATTTATCACATTAACGGGAAGGAGGTGACAAAGGAGGAGTGGACACAGTTTCATAAGAAGCAGGAAGATAAGAAGAAGCAAAGGCAGGAGAGAGAAGAAGAAAATAGAAATAACATACATGAACCGGAAGATCATGATGAGGTGATGGGGGAAAATCATCATAATGACGATGATCTCCCGCTTGAGGGGACAATTTGCACACTCCAGTTCCCCATTTGATAGCCAGTTGGACAAACCCCCATGAAAAAAAATCACCATCAGTATTACCTCATTTTCATGGAAAGGACACAGAGGATCCAAATGAATTCCTCTTTGAGTTTGACATCCTCTTTCGTAGCTATGACTACACTTCTAGTGAGTAGAAGTTAAAACTTTTCCCTGCTAATTCGAAGGATAACATGCTACATTGGTTCATGAGCTTGGGTGGTGAAACCGTCACCATGTGGGACCAAATGAAACAGGTGTTCCTTGAGAAATACCAGGAGTACTGCAACACTAAGATAAATGAGAAAAGTTGTTTAAGATGGTACAAAGGGACGAAGAAAGTTTGTAAGGTTTTGTTGAGAGGCTCTTGTACAATGTGCAGAGGGCTAGACATACTAATATGGGGTTATATGTGCTCAAGATAATCTTACTTCATGGGATTAGCGAAGACTGCCTAGGTATGTTAAACCTGCTGGGAAAGGGGGATATCTCAAAGGAATCCTTTGAAAAGATTGTTGAATTATGCAGAAAGTATTCCAAAGGATCTTCCAGGACCAACAAATGGGACAAATTGGAACAAGATGTCTTCGACAAGACACATAAGTCATCCAATGTAGGTGCCACTCAAGTAGAAATAGGAAACCTTCTCGAGAACTTCAAAAAATAAATGATGAGCTCCATCTCCTTCGAAATAGATGTCCTGAGGGAAAAGCAGAAACAAGTAGTAGAGGATCTAACTCTTGGTGTCATCTTCCCCAGATGTAGGCAGAAACATCCCCTAAAGGAGCACCCACTCGACAAGGTAGAAGTGTGTTAGTTATGTGAATTGAACCATGATACAAAGGAGTGCCCCTCACTACCTCAAGTGAAGGAATTTATGCAAGAATCAAATCCAGACGTGAAACCAACCTACTTCATTGCCTAGAAAAAGTCTTGGCAACCTCGAAACCAAGGTATGACTCCAGACTTGTTTCCATTTTCGAATAATATGAATAATTGGAATAATATGCATCACATGAATACACAATTCCCTTCACCTAATTCCAACCATAAATAGCATCCTTCTCAAGCTCCTAATCAGAATATCAACTCATGGAACTGTTGGTCACAACCACCAAACCAACAGAATTCTTGGTCTCCTAGGTGGAGGAACTCCCATCCAGGAAACCAGTTTCCCCATATCCAATCTCCTCAACAGTTTCCTCACCAACAATACCCTCCTCAACAATACCCTCAACCATACCAGCAGTACCAGCTTCTACCACTGCAACTCCAAAACAATGCTACACCTAATATGCTTATACGATCGAAGCTTCCTGCTCAACCTAGCCCCAACCCAAACAATAAAGCAGTCCGCCAGTTTGAGACTGCCAACATGACCACTTACTCCGTTACTCCAATTCCCTCTAACGACATACACTTACGATCAAGGAGAGTAGTGGACACTCTAGTCATTGAGGATGTTCCATCCTCTGTGTCTAAAGAAAGGATGAACCAACATTAATCATCCCACACAGGAGTCCCCATTATTGAGGATGCTGAAAGTCCTACCGAGACACCAGCTAAAACACACAGAGAAACAACTATTGAAACGCAACCTACTCAATTGATTAGAGAACCGCCATATCCTGAAAGACTGACACTATAGAAAGCAGTGAAACAACCTCAGTTTAACCTCTTAGGAGAGTTGAAAAATATTTATGTCAAAATTCCACTATTGTAGGCCCTCCATGATGTGCCTATTTACACTAAAACAGCCCGAGACATGTGTAAGAAAACCAGGTAGAAAACCCAGAGATCCTCCCACTGTCCATGTCATAGGGAAACTATCTGAATTGATAATGGGAAAAACTCTCCTGGCCAAATATGATGACCCTGGGAACCCTACTGCCACAGTGCAGATTGGGAACACATAGATATCGAATGTGCTGGTAGATCTAGGCACAACTATTAATGTTATGACCATAGAAACTGTACGAAAAACTTGGGCTTACCAATTTTTAGCCAACCCATACCATTCTAGAACTAGCTGACAGGTCCACTATCAAACCCAAGGGAATCTTGGATGACCTCATCATTTATGTTGACTCATGGGAGTACCCCACTGACTTCTTGGTTTTACAACCCAAGTCACAGCTAGGGGGACATCTGCTGATCCTGGGAAGACCCTAGTTAGCCACAATAGATGCTTGCATCAGCTGTCAGACAAGGTCTATGACCATCTCAAATGGGATCGAAACAAAAAACATGACCCTGTATCCTCTAGCTCGACCTAGTCTAGAAGCTAAAACTCCATTATGGATGGAGCTAGAGGAAGAGGAGGGCATTCAACCATTGTTAACAATAGGGAAGGCCTTGACTTTCAAGGATGAAACATAGGACGTTGCCATTAATAGTTTCACCAGTGAGCCCACTTCTGTCAACAAACAAATTTATCAGATCCTGAATAGTACCCTAGGTGAAGAAGAGCAAGAAAATCTCATAGAGGAGACATTAGTCAGTGACACCCATATAATTCCAGTGCTGAAAAATTTGAAAAGTGTTCCAGTTGAGATAGAGTTGGGAAAAACATTGAATATCAATCCCAATCTCGCTCCTGATGAACAAGAACACTTGGTCACTCTCTGAAAAAGCATAAGGGGGAATTTTCCTAGGAGTACACGGATATGAAGGGTATCCCTTCTAATCTGTGCACCCACCACATTTATATCAAGAGTGACTCTTGGCCTGTGTGGCAGCCAAAATGAAGGATGAACACCAATCTTAGGGACACAGTGAAGGATAAAACTCAAAAACTCTTGGAAGCAGGGTTTATATACCCGATCTCAGACAGCAAGTGGGTTTCTCCACTCGTGATAGTACCCAAGAAGAATGGGAAACGGAGAGTCTCTGTAGATTACAGAGAGTTAAACAAGGAAACACAAAAATTTCACTTTCCTCTTCCTTTCATCAATCAGGTACTTGAAACCCTATCTGGGAATAAGTTCTTCTCCTTTCTGGATGGGTTTAGCGAGTACAATCAGGTCCAGATTACTCATGAGGACCCAAGACAAGATCACATTCACTTGTCCCTGGGGTACCTTTGCATATAGGGTACTCCCCTTCAGTTTGGGTAATGCACCAGCCACCTTTCATAGAGCTGTGATCGACATCTTTTCGGAGATGGTCAATCACAATATGGATATTTTTATGGATGACTTTACCCCGTATGGCAGTAACTTTGAGGAGGCATTGAAAAAATTAGAGAATGTCTTTGAGCAGACCTAGCTATCTTTGAGCACTGAAAAGTGCCATATGATGATGAGCGAGGGTGTAGTGTTGGTGCACATTATCTCTGCTGATGGTATCCAGGTAGATCCATCCAAAATTAGGGTAATTGAAAATATACCTGCTCCTGGAACACTGAAAGAGGTCCGTAGCTTTTTAGGGCATGCTGGTTATTATAGAAGATTTATAGGAATTTTTTCCAAACTAGCTTCTCCTTTATTTACCTTATTGATGAAGGATGTACAATTTATTTGGAATGATGCATGCCAGACAACGTTCACTGAACTTAAGAAGAGGTTGTCTACAACTCCTATCTTAAGGGGGCCCAATTGGGCTCTGCCTTTCCACATTTATTCAAATGCATTTGACACTGCCATTGGAGTAGTGTTGGGAGAGAAGGATGGTCAAGCACCGTATGCAATTTACTATATCAGTAAAAACTTGGCTCCTGCTGAACTCAATTCCACTGTTATAGAGAAATAATTTTTAGCCATTGTCTACTCCATTAACAAATTCAGATATTACATCACTGGATATCCCACCTTTGTACACGGTGACCACTCAGCCATCATGTATTTAATGAACAAGCCATTTACAAATGCTAGGATAACTAGATGGTTGTTACTATTACAGGAGTTTGATATTACCATTATTGACAGACCTGGGAAAGAAAATGTTGTTGCTGATTTTTTTATCTCGTTTTACTAACAGTGATGACAACTCACCAGTTGAAGATTCTTTCCCAGATGAACATTTATTTGGAGTTTCAGCTCATTCCCTTTGGTATGCAGATGTTACTAACTACTTAGTTGCAGGAAATATTCCAACACATTTATCAAAGAGAGAGAAAAGGAAAATGATTCAACAAAGTGCCAGGTATTGTTGGATAGATGGTCATCTTTTCTACATAGGTCCTGATCTTGAGATTAGAAGATGTGTCAGGGAGGATGAAGTATTCAATATCTTGAAGGCCTATCATGGTGAGCCATGTGGAGGACATTTTGCAAATAAAAGGACAGGTCATAAGGTGTTAAGAATGGGCTATTATTGGCCAACAGTTTTTCAGGGATGCAAAGAAGTACATCCAGGATTGTGACAGCTGTCTGAGAATGGGCCAACCTAACAGATTCATTAGAGGAAATTTGGGGTCTAAAATGGGCCTTATAAGAAAACGTGCCAAAATAAGTTTTTGTGAGTTGGAATTCAAGAACCAATAGAATTTCAATAAAATAAGTCAACCATAATGGTTGAATTGACATATTTGTCATTAAAAAAAAACTAATTTTTTTGTTCATATTTTCGACATATCTCATTGTGTTTTTACTCAAATTTCGATCGGGAGAGCTCGTTGGATGCGGAATTTTATTCCGCATCGAACGAGTACCCACACTACATACTTTTGGCGGACCCCGCTACCCCAAAAACAAGAAATACCTGAAAAAACGTGATGATGACATCATCATCACGTTTTTTCAGGTATTTCTTGTTTTTGGGGTAGCGGGGTTTGGCTCATCATCACGTTTTTTCAGGTATTTCTTGTTTTTGGGGTAGCGGGGTCCGCCAAAAGTATGCAGTGTGGGTACTCGTTCGATGCGGAATAAAATTCCGCATCCAACGAGCTCTCCCGATCGAAATTTGAATAAAAACACAGGGAGATATGTCGAAAATACGAACACAAAAAGTAGTTTTTTTTCTTTCTTCCTCCAAAATTAATCAATATTATTTTATTATTTTAACTATTATTTTATTATTTTCCTTAGGAGGCCCATTTTAGACCCCAAAATTCCTCTAATGGAATGAAATTCCTTTGCAACCATAGTTGATGGTTGAACCCTTTAACAGATGGGCCTTAGATTTTGTTGGGCCTATCAACCCTTCCTCGAAGCAGAAATATTTCATTTTAGTTTGCACCAACGACATGACAAAACGGGTGGAGGCTGTGTTTGGTGAATGCCAATGACCAGGATGTAATAGAATTCTTGTAATCACAGATGGAGGACCACAGTTTATGTCACACAAATTTGAAGATTTGCTACAGAAGTACCATATTCAACATAGGATAACTTCACCTTACCATCCCGAGGCCAATGGCCAGGTGGAAAGTACCAATAAAGTTATCGAAGCTATCCTTAATAAGACAGTCATAAGCCATCGGAGAGACTGGGTTGATAGGTTTCCATAAGCACTGTGGGCATATCACACTACTTGGATGTAACAAAGGCACAAAGGAGTAGAATGAATCAATTAAATGAATTTGATGAAAAACGTATAGCTATAGTGGATAAAACAACATTGATTCAGCAACAACGATCCAAATGGAACGATTGGTTCATCAAGAAAAAATCTTCTGTGAAAGAGTCTGGGCATTATTATACGATTCAAGTTTCAAAAGGGACTTCAAAGGTAAGCTATGCACAAGATGGTTGGGTCCATATCAGATAGAGAGAGTGTTTGATAATGGTACAGTCTACTTGGTCACCATCGACGAAAACCATACACCATTATTTACTAATGGTCACAGGCTGTGACTGTACCACAAACCAATCTCAAGGGATGCGTTTATCTCATAGGTTGTAGGTGATTCGAGATACCAGTTAGCGCAAGGGCATGAATATTTATTTGCCCCTGTCAATATTTAGAAAGTCACTGTGATTTTCCACACAAAATATATTTTTGTACATAAATAAATTGATGTTTGCTGTTTTTATTTCTTCTTGCTTTGTTTTCCTTTACGCTTGATCGGTTTTTTTCCGAAGAATCTATGCAGGAATTGACTTAAGAAGCAATGGTCATGACTGAGTCTGATGACTGTGAACCCCTATTCTAATTTCTTGCCTTGTTAAAGGCCCCATGAAGAAGAAAAGAATTTGAATGATGAACAGTTCTACGCAGCTGGGACTCTGTAAAACCTGCCCATTTTTTCGTTCCACGCAGATGCGACTCTGTAAAACCTGCGCATTTTTTCGTTCCGCGCAGCTGGGACTCCGTAAATCGTACCCATTTTTCTATTTCGCGCAGCTACGACTCTGTAAAAATCTTCCTATTTTTCTCGTTCTGCGTAGCTGCGACTCCGTAAAAATAAGCCTATTATCCCGTTCTGTGTAGCTGCAACTCCATAAAAATATGCCTATTTTCCTGTTCTGTGTAGGTGCGACTCTGTAAAAATTTTCCTATTTTCCTGTTTCGTGCAGCTGTGACTCCATAAAACTTGCCTATTTTTTTGTTCCACCCAGCTACGACTCCGCCAATTTTAGCAGACTTTTCCTATTTTTCGCAGATGCGACTCCGCCAATTTTAGCAGACTTTTCCTATTTTTCGCGGATGCGACTCCGCCAATTTTAGCAGAATTTTCCCATTTCTAGCGGATGTGACTGCACCAAATTCCAACAGATTTCCTATCTTTCGCAGAAGCAAATCCTCCAGATTTATCCACAGAAGGGTTGCGACTCCTCCAGATTTGTCTGGGATTTCTGCCACCCATGGTTTTGTTGATTCTAACTCACCTCTCAACTTCAATTATGTCTCCGTCAATGTTGAAAAGACAATTTTGGTTTGCCGAAAGGAACATCATTGCAACACGTGCACAATTATGTTTAAAATTGATGGCAGTATTTGACACATTGTATTATCTTGAGAAGTCACGGATCATCGCATAATTGCTAAGGTACGATTCTGATTATTTACATGATTAAGCATTAAGTAGATTTGACAAAATTAATCATGCTCACCTTTTTATACCTGTCATTATACCCACACTTCGTTAACTGTCCATCCACACGACCTTATGGGTACTCGAGCTTATCTTACGGTTGTCACCTTTTTCCTAATTTGGGGCCAAATCTTACGAATGATTCCTTGCTTACGACTGTCTTAACTTTCCTAATTTGCCCAACCCCAACAACAGCTGTTCGTGCATGACCCTATGTTGTAACCTCCATTACTGGGCCTGCAAATTGTTGAACTAATACCAACATTCAGAAGGAAATGAACCATGGGTATCTCGGCCAAAGACGAAACTACAAACATGCAGGAATTGCGCAGAAATGCTGAGATTTTTTCCATCTTCGCAGCTGCTGGATGGACTGATTTTTTGCAACGATTAAGTGGCTTTCATCGTAAAACAGTTCTCCAGTTTTCTTTGAATCTCACAGAAACCCATTCAAAGGTCAGGGATTTACATATAGAAGTCACTGAGGATATTATAGAAGAGGTCGTGGGCCTTCCTCAAAATGGAAGATCCTGGTTTGGAAGACGAATCCGAAATGCTGCTGCAATGCGGTAGTTTCTACTAGCAGGTGGATAGGTCTGCCAAGCGAAGAGGGGCATAGCATTACAGTCACTGCCTCATCTCTGGAATGAATTGGCGGTCTTCTTGAAGAAGTACATTATGTGTGAAGGTAGATATCAATCTGTGTATTTCTATGAATTCACTTTACTGTCTCATTTACGCCATAGGGCTTTAATCAATATGCTTTTTTATCTATTTAACAACTTGCATCATATGGAGGGATTTGTGAAATCGTGCAGACACCCATACTTGTCCCTTACCCATCATGACCTGATCAAATCGCTAATCTTAAGGGCCTTAGCTCAGAGAAACAAAACATGGGAGCAGTTTACTGGTCAACCTCAAATAAACCAGGGAGCTGTACTTTTTCCTGGTGTTCTAATAGAGCATGAAGTTGAAGCACCTGCAGTCTTATGGGGTGTTCAAATACAGGAAGAAGAGGAGGCACCAAGACAGTTGGAGGGAATGAAAGAAGGATGGGAGGATTGCAGTCCCTCAAATTCAGTTGGGGGAGGAGATGAGGAAAAATCATATAATTAGAAGAAGAGGATGAGACAGAATCCGATAACCAAAAAGAAGAACCAGGTGAGGATGCAACAACAACAAACCCTGCAGAAGGGATAGAGGATTTGGGAGCTTTGTCAGAAGAAGCTGAAGCTGGAGCAACATTGGATGCTGCGACAGTTGAAGTTGAAGCTGTAGGAGCTATGATGACAGAAGAAAATGTATAGGTTTTCACCATTGAATCTTCTCTGGAATGGATGGGAACACTTATTGAGGAGGAAATAGAGATGGAAGGGACCAGAGAAGACACTGAAATAAGAAACATTCCTTCTACATCAGTTGCAAAATTGGAAGTCCCTCTACCACAAAGAAAGAGAAGAAGATCAAAGGAGGAGGTACAGGAATCAAGGCCACTGAGAAAAAGGAGAACTAGATCAGTCGCAGCAGTAGAGGCAGGGCGGGGAAAATGGGAAAACATCGAAGCAAACATTGAATTTCCCATCTTAATACCTAAGGCAAATGCTACCCCACAAGAACCTGTTGCAGAGGAATCTCAAATTGAGTGACTTCTGTTTGAAAATGGTCTTTTGAAGGAAGAGGTGCAAGTGCTTCGGAAGGAAGTGGAAAGATGGAAGGAAACATGTCAGAAACAGGTGGTAAGGAGATTTCACATACTGGTGGAAGCTGCAGATCAGATTGAAGGATCACTTCCAGCCGAGGAAGGTGATGAATTGAAAAAAAGTAGTTTGCCCTGAGTGTGGAGAAATCTTTAGTCAATCAGGACACAAAGTCATAGTGCATGCATTTGTGGCACAAAAACCCATGCAGGCAGTTGGAGAAGAGACAGGAACATCTGCGGGAGAATTGAGAGATAAAGAAGAACCAGAAGTGGAAAGGATCCTCGATGTAGAGGTAAGGGAATGTGATCAATTTCAAGATCAGCCACAGGATGTTGTTACACAAGAACCAACAACCCTGGAAATGTTTGTTGAAGATGCTACTCAATTGGAAATGAGTGAGCAATAGGTTGAGACAATCCCTGACTTGAACCTAGGAGTTTTTACCATGAACCCAGAACAATCTTAGGACACAAAACTAGTGGAGGGAGAACTTCAGCAACATGAAAATGTTGAAGTTGATCAGGATGTTGTCACACAAGAACCAACATCCTCAGAAAACCTTGATGAGACTCCCATTTGGCTAGGGGCAACTGATCTTGAGGTGGAAATAACCCCCGATCTGGAATTAAGAGAAGATGAACAGATGCAGTCCCAGCCATTAGGGGACACTGAAGCATTCAAGGACCAGTCTCATCTATCTGTGGACATTGAAGCATTCATGTATTGGTCTCATCTATCTGGGGACACTGAAATAATCGGGGACCAACCTCATCTCTCATGGGATATGGAAGTAACTCAAGAGCAACCCAAGTTGCCAGAGGATCTGGAAGAGCAGGAAGTTATTACACAAGAACCAACATCTCTGCAGCTCCCTGTTGAATCCACAGTCGAGAATCAAGAAGTTCCAGCCGAGAATCAAGAAGTTCCAGCCGAGACTCAAGAGGATGCTGAGATTGGAACATAGGAAGATGTTGCCACACAAGAACCGACATATTCACCATTGGCTGTTGGAGTTGACAAAAAGGAATTTCAAGAAGAAGGTGCTGTCACACAAGAACCAACATCCTCAGAATTGATTGCAAAAGTACACTGGCAGGAAGAAGTTCTTGGACCACTGGTAGAAGAGGAAGCTATTTCACTTTCAATCTAGAAAAATTAGGCTGAAACATTGGGCAATAAGGTATGGACGGAATATTCCCAAGAATTTGTCAATTTAGATTCCGATGTGGAGAACGACGCAGGTGAGGAAAAGATTCAAGGTCTAATAGAAGAACTCTCACTGCTGAAAATAGAAGTAAAGAGAAATTGAAAATGCCTTCAATTATTAGCAAGGCTGTCAAATATTTGGGAATACAACCTAAGACAAGGGTACCAAAACTAGTACCCACGGCAGCAAGGGATCCCCCTGTCATGATTCAAAGTGTGATGAACAAGGGAGACGGATATTCTCCTTTTTATGTGGCCCTAGAGATAAACCAGTTGATTTTGCATAACTGCATGCTAGACTCTGGAGCTGAAGTAAATGTGATGCCTTACAAGGTCATGAACCAGCTTGAGTCATCCATGACCCAAAAATTTGGAAATGTTTGTGTCATGGATTCACAACCTATAGAGTGTAAAGGGGTAACTGAAAATTTAAAAATGAAATTGGCAGCTTATCCAGATGTTGAGATAACAATGAATGTATTGGTTATTAATATTCTTGACGTTTGGGGTATTCTTCTGTCTAGACAATGGGCGGAAAAATTGGGAGGAACTATTCAATTAGATCTCACTTATGCAACAGTCCCTATTAGTGAGACCGCCTTGATCAAATTGATGAATGACCCGCCCATGATGGGGCATGTAGGAACTCCAGACCACTTGTTTGATGATGCTATGCGTGCCACTGATGTTGGAAATTATATGATATTAGCAAATTATTGGGAAGAAGCTAGACCACATCCTTTCCCTCCTAGCAACATTTGGAAGATGCATTTCGATTCTTGACATGGTGTTGGAGATGGAATTATCCTAGTTTCACCTGCAGGAGAAGAAACTTTTCATTCCTTCTGTTTGGAATTTGATTGCACCAATAATGTGGCCAAGTATGAAGCTCTTCTTTTAGGGCTAGAATTGGCTAGAGACATGAAAATAAATTGTTTAAGTGTGATCGGTGATTCTGACGTGGTCGTCTCTCAGGTAAAAAATCAATTTGTAGCTAAGAATGATAGACTACGTAGCTACCGAAATGCAGTATGGGATGCCATAGAGATGTTCGACTCTTTTTCAATTAAAGCAGTCCCTCGGGAGGAAAACACGCTTGTAGATTCCTTGTCTGGGATTGTGTGCAATTTTGAAATTCTTGGATACCTAAAAGAAAAGAAATGCAAGGTGAAAATTATGTTTAGGCCATATGTCCTTGATAATCAAGATCACTAACAAGTTTTTGATAATGATGGTCAGATAATCCGCTTCTTGCATTGTATTGATTTTCCTCAAGATAATGTCGTCACTTTAGAAGATCAAATGCAGAATCAGTCACTACGTGATATAGATGCCATCGAAATATATTTACCTTTGGAAAAGAATTTCAATAGGAATGATGAGTACAAAGGGAGAAGGGTTGATCCTGTTGATGAGGTCCTTGAGATAAACATAGGAACTCCTGTTTCCCCTAAAATGGTAAAAATTGGTAAGAATGCTTCCCCCAAAGAGTGAAAAGATATTGAAAATCTAATCTAGGAATATAACGATGTTTTTTCCTGGACTTATGATGACCTAAAGACTTATTATCCGTCTATCATAGAACACACTATCCCTTTGAGGGAAGGATCCAAACCTTATAGGCAACAACTTCACAATGTAAATCTCAAGTTTCCCTCCCTGATTAAAAAGGAACTTGAAAAAATGTTAGATGCCAAAATCATATGTCTTGTAAGGCACACAACCTAGGTATCAAATCCTATAATAGTGAGAAAGAAGAGTGGTGAGATTAGGATCTGCATAGAATTCGGGAACTTAAACCAATCATCTCTCAAAGATAATTACCCCTTTCCCAACATGGAAAATTTGTTGCAAAGTGTTACAGGGGCATGGATGTTGTCCATGCTTGATGGTTTTTCAGGGTAAAACCAAGTCCAAATTAGAAAGGAAGATAGGGGAAAAACAACGTTTACCACTCCTTGGGGAACCTATGAGTATATTTGAATGCCATTTGGATTACTAAATGTTGGATCCACCTTTCAAAGGGCTATGGATCAAGCATTTAGTGATTTAATTGGTAAAATCATTGCAATCTATCAAGACGATTTGACAGTTTATTCTAAAGAAAGGAATGATCATTTGAAGAATTTAAGGAAGACTTTTGATAGATGTCAGAAGTTTGGAATTTCTTTGAATCCGAAGAAATCAACTTTTGGGATTGATGAGGGGAAGTTACTAGACCACATTGTTTCAAAAGTTAGAATCTGAATTGACCCTGAACGAGTCCAAGCTATCAACACCATTCCTCCCCCTAATGATATTCCGTCTCTCCAATCATTCTTTGGAAAAATTAATTACGTGCGATGATTCATCCCAAACCAAGCCGAGTTAGCAAAGCCTCTGAATACATTATTGAAGAAAAATGTGAAGTTTGTGTGCAATTAGAAGTGTGATGTTTCATTCTCAAAGTTGAAAAAGGCTATATCAACTTCACCTGTCTTGGCATGCCCTGATTCTAACAAGGAATTCATGATTTACTCATATGTTGCAGAAGATACAATCGCAGCAGTTTTATTGCAAAAGAAAAACGAAAATCACGAGCAGCCCATAGCTTTCATGAGTAAGAACCTTAGAGATGCGGAATTAAAATACACAACCACCGAAAAACAAGCATATGCGTTAGTCAAATCCTTGAAACATTTCCAGACTTACATTAGTTTTTCAAAAATTTAAAGCTTATGTGCCCTACCAGGCAGTAAAATATGTATTATCTCAATATGATGTTATAGGTGTACGGGGAAATTGGATCTCACGAATTCAAGAGTACGATTTGGAAATTAAACCAATCAAAATCATAAAAGGACAGGGATTGGCTCAGCTTCTAACAAAGAAAGAATTTTCGCTAAATTGTGTAGAAGAGAATCATGACGATCCAAGTATAGAGCAAGAGTGGTATAAGGACATCATATATTATTTGAAAAACATGGCTTGTCCTAATTATCTACATTAGAGGAAATTTCAACTCAAAATGGGCCTCCTAAAATGAACTAATAAAATAATAGTTAAAATAATAAAATAATATTTATTAATTTTGGAGAAAGAA
>LPNX011036263.1:57208-85947 GCA_001517045.1 Pseudotsuga menziesii
GATGGACCTAGCTACCCCAAAAACAAGAAATACCTGGAAAAATGGAATGATGATGTCATCATTCCATTTTTCCAGGTATTTCTTGTTTTTGGGGTAGCTAGGTCCATCAAAAGTATGCCGAGTCATCATTCCATTTTTCCAGGTATTACTTGTTTTTGGGGTAGCTAGGTCCATCAAAAGTATGCCGAGTGGGTACTCGTTGGATGCATAATTTAATTCCGCATCCAACGAGCTCTCCCGATCGAAATTTGAGTAAAAACACGGGGAGATATGTCAAAAATACAAACAAAAAAAGTAGTTTTTTTTATGATACCTATCCCCAAATTTATATTAAAAAAGTGTTTAAGACCTATACGGTATTTCAAATTTAAATCAATTTCATTGGCTAACACATGATGACATGGAATTTGAATAAAAGTTAAAAGGCCCATTTTGAGTTGAAATTTCCTCTAATGGTTGACCATCAATGGAGGGCTTTGAGGTTGAAAGCGTCAAAATATGTTCTAACCCGAGACGGTTTAGGATGGAAGAATCCTGATGGAATCATTCTCAAGTGTGTTAATCGAGAAGAATCCCAGGTCATTATAAGGGAAATGCATGCTGGGTTATGTGGTGGGCATTATGTGCCTAGAACAACTGCTGCTAAAATTATGAGTGCACGATATTACTGGCCTGCTTTATTTAAAGATGTTCATTTTGTTAGGTCATGTCAGGAGTGTCAATTCTTTTCAGGGAAGCCAAGGTTTCCTGCTTTTCCTTTGAACCCCATAATAGTTGAAGCTCCTTTTCAGCAGTGGGGAATGGATTTTGTTGGACCATTTGATCAGAACTCAAGTAACGGGTTCAAATATATTTTAACATGTACTGATTATTTCACCCGTTGGGTTGAAGTTGTCCCTACAAAAAAGGCTACCACTGAATTCATAATTAAGTTGTTGGAAGAAAACATTATATCAAGGTATGGTTGTCCATTAAAATTAACTACTGACAATGCCAAAGCTTTTAGTAAAATAGAAATGGATAATTTTTATTTTAATCATGGCATAGTTTTGTCTCATTCCTCCAACTACTACCCTCAAGGAAAAAGTTTGGCTGAATCTAGCAACAAAAACCTGGTGAGACTTTTGAAAAGAATGGTGGGAGAAAACAAAAGGAGCTGGGATAACAAGTTAAAGTACGCCTTATGGGAAGATAGAAAAACAAAAAAAAAAGAATTACTAAAAAATCCCTATTCGAACTTGTGTATGGCCAAGATTGGAGGCTTCTAATTAATATGTAGATACTAGTATATTAGTTGTTACATCAATGCATGTCTGACCAGGAAGCTATGCAAGCTAGAATTGATAAATTGGTGGAGTTAGATGAAAGAAGAAGAGAATATTTTGACAAAACAGTAGTTGAGCAGGAAAGAATCAAGGGCACTTTTGACCAGAGCACCAGAAATGAAGTTTCCAAAGTTGGAGATGTAGTGTTCTTGTGGGACAAGAATAAAGCAAAACTGAGAAATCATGTTAAGCTTGAGAAAATTTGGATGGGACCTTACAGAGTCGATCGAATAGCATGGAAGGGGCCATTTTGGTTAGAATCCCTGGATAGCGAGGAATTGGAATTACCTGTCAATGGGAGATTGCTCAAACATTATTCCCCCCTCATAAATTAAGTAGTCTTTTCACCATCAGTTAGAGCAGGTAGGATTGAATAAGCTCTATGAGCAGTAGTTGAGTTTGTCTTTCAGCCGGTTTGATGTATGAGTCTTCGAGTCACTGAGTCTTGTTGGTGTTTAGTTCTTTTCTGCATTTAAAATGATTATATTAGAGTTTACTTTTCAGCACATAACTTTCCAACATTTATTTCTTGACATTTTATTTTTGCATATATTTTTCCCATATATGTTGCTCTGGTATTTCTTGCTTCTATGTGCATAGGTAATAGGTAAGAGCCTAGAAAGGAAGTCGAATGCTGGACGTGCTAGATTGCTTGTTGTTGATGGTGCTGCGGACCAGAGATTTCTGATATTCTCAAGCACTCTCTTCATTAGAGCACTTGTACCAGCTGGAGCCAGATGTTATCACATATACATTTGCAGTTGGGTTTCCATGATGCAGCATGTAGACTTGTCTTTTCTTCTATTCCGGGCTATTTTTCACATGGGGTATTAGCATGGATCTTTACAGCTTCAGCCTTTCCAGATCCTTGTTCATCATATTTTCCTGCCACGACTAAGATTCATGGCTCCATTGAGATGCTTTTGGTGATGATCTAATTCATTGTAGTAAAGCAACATATCAGAGTTGGTACACACAGTCATAGAGGGGCTTATCAGTTGGAGACAAGTATATTTTGGTGAGATCAGGTATACACTTCCTTGGTTTGATTTAGCTCTATGATGTATGTTAGACACCTATACTTATCACGTTAGGATGATTATGTTGACCTATGATTATATCTATTGTTGCTTTAACCTGTGTTATAACTAATCAAAGGTCCTAATGTGAAGGTTGTGTTACCAACTTTTTTGTACCATAGTTGGGTTACCTAAGGAGCCGCCGGTTGACAGACTTGTTCAAAGTTTGATTACAGTGTATCAGTTGATCCTTTTGCTTGTCTAGCCAATATTGGCTAGTCACTTTTTTATTTGAATAACTTTGACCATGGCCCCGCGGGGTTTGTAATAAAATGTGCTAGTAGGATATTTTTGAGTGGTTCGGTCTCCTGGGACGTAGAATCTCAAATAGGGTATTCCAGGAAATTTTTTTCCCTTGACAATTATGCTTTGCCTTAAGCCGAGTATAATTGACGAGGTTTTCTCCCGCTTCCTCCAAAGCTGGAATGCCCGATGTTGAATTCTGGGCCTTGGGGGGTTATTAGAGCCCAACTAAGTGTTATAAGCCTATTAGACATTATTTAGATAGATCATGGTCATGTCCTACGTCATCTGGACACATTAAAAAATTTCGAAAAAATCTTTTTTGAACAGTGAATTTTTATTTTATTTTTAATTACTTTTCCTAAGTTTTTTGGATTAATTTTTTCATTAATTAAATGGAAAAAACCCATTCAGACTCCGAATTCAGTAATTGAAGGCTCTAACCTTAAGCCAAAATTCATTCTTGATCAACCAGCCAGTCAGAACTTACTTTTAGATCAACAATCGGACACATAATGCCTTTTTACTCAAAAAAGTCAGTTTTGAGTAAAAAAAATGAATATTTTGGAGAAAATTAAAACTCTCCAAATTAATCCAAATTCGGTGAAATAAAAGGCTAAATGACATCTCATGGAGCACTTATGATGTTTGGAGTTGTCATAACTCAGCTTCAGTCATCATTAAGAGAGCAATTAATTTATCATCAGTTATCAGACATGTCATCTCCAACTAAAGATGAGATGGAGAGCTCTCATTCGTCCGGTGATTTGATTGAGGTGAAGACTAAAGCTTACACCATCAGTGGGGCTTCCCGAACCTAGCACAGACTCCAGCCAGACCTAAAGAGGTGGTTTTACCAACATCAGGAGCCTCCTTCACCCATTCACGCCCCTCCTTGGTAGTGATGCGCCTTCCACACGTGTGGGCGTGTTTGAGGGTGGATTTCAGTGCTTTCAGTTGGAGTGGGGGCGCCTTGCCTAGGTGGAGGCCTCCCCTCATTCCCGGTCCTTTGTATTAGGTTTGGCTCTCTGTTAGGTGGCTAAGCCAGTTACGGTTGGTTTTATGGTTTTAGGGTTTTAGCACTCTCTCATTGTACAAATAGAGGCTCTTTCAGCTCTATTGGGTGGAAATTTTGGCATAGAAGCTCTGGACAATTTCTATTGTAATATTTTGCTTAAGATTTAATAAAGTTTATGACTTTGGAGGGAAATGCAGAAGCTTTTTGTTGTTCATGATTCACCATGTTAGGTGATACCTTTCTTTACAGCCTGCTTTCTTGATTCTTAAGTATTTGGTTATATTGTTGTTGAAGGCTAACAATCTAGCAGCATATTTTATAATCCATGCTTTTCTCTTGAAGTTGTGTTGTTTTCAGGTGTTGTCTGGTATACAGGGGCTCTTTCATGGTTGACATTCATTCTGCAGGTTCCACAAGAAGTCATTCTCTTTCAGGAAGATCGAGAAACACAATCCTTTCTGCCTCATCCATCATCAAACAAAAGACATCTTCCCAGTCACCTTTTCCAGGTTTTATTTAAATTTTTTCTTCTCTACTTTTTTGTCCATGTATCTCATGTTCGTTTTGACTTGAGATAGTAGCTTGGGATTTTATCCCAAGTGCCACATTATTTTGTGGATACTTCTCTTTCCCCACTAGCATCCTTGCGTACATCCAGCTAGTCTGGATGGTTTCGGGACTAGTGCTTCTAGTGGTCACCTTGTTCGGAGATTGATCCCACCCTTTATTTGTTATTTAGTGA
Organism: Pseudotsuga menziesii; assembly: GCA_001517045.1. NCBI lineage: Eukaryota > Viridiplantae > Streptophyta > Pinopsida > Pinales > Pinaceae > Pseudotsuga > Pseudotsuga menziesii. Next base: position 61,616 of record LPNX011036263.1, read on the forward strand.
TTTCTCCCCCTTCTTCTAGGTTGGATTTGGCCTCCTTCCACATTGTTGTGTGTATTTTCTTCGCTGCCCCGTTTTTCAATCTTTTGCCATCCCTTTTTCTCTTTTTTGGACAGCCCTAGTGTGCCCTATCTTTCTTCCCTTTTGTGCCTCTTTTTTGCCCTAATTTTTGGACCCTCTTGAACCTTGTTTTTGGCCTTTTTGGCCACTTTTTGTTCGCTGTCCCGTTTTTCATTTTTTATGACAGCCACTTATTTTCTCTTTCGCTGCCCCATTTTCTTAAATTTTTGTCTTCCTTTAACTTCATAGTTGGCTGCCCTATTTTTCCCCTTCTTTGGTTTTGATCCTCCTTTCGTTTTCTTGCCTTTTTTCCCTCATCTTCCTTTGTTTTAGCCCTCTTTTCGACTTGCTCTTTCTCTCTCTTTCAAACTTCCTCTTTCCCTTTTTTGAAAAGTTAAAAGTAAAAGTAAAAGTACTCTCCTTTTTACACAAGTCTTAATATTAAGTAGAGTGATTTTGCTTTCATTTGAAAAGTCCTTTCAAGGATTAAATCTTGTGCTTGAGTGGGGTTTTTAAGTCCCCACTCTCATCCTCCCCCATTTGGGGAGGCTTGTGTTGTGTGTATGCTTAGATTAGTGCTTGTTTTCATCATTGATTATATCTCATGCTTAGATCACTAATTGTTGATTCATCACTTCTAGATCATTAATTAAGTTGATTACTCTGTTTTAAATTGTCTACCATTCTAAGTAAATCAACTATGCAAATCTCTTGAATCACACCATAAGGTGGATCAAGAGTGCTCTCTGTCGGAGAGTTTAATCAACTAATTTCATCTTGTGCTTGTTTAATCAATTAATAATCCATAAGTAAGAATCTTGAACTTGTAGAAACACAAGTCAATAACACTCTCTATCGGAGAGCATTTTAGATTTGCATAATCCCCGCATTAGCTTCATATAAATTAGCTAAGTCTCTTGAACCACGGTCATAAGACGAGGTCAAGAGCGCTCTCTGTCGGAGAGTTTTAATTAATAAACTTAATAAAATTCACAACTCACACCCCTTTAATTAATTAACCCCCTTCCCTCCTTGTCGGAGTATGCTCTGACCGATCTTAGATCGGAATACCCAGAAACGGCATTGGATCTCTAAACCCCACAAGAGGAACTTAACTAAAACTTTTTCCCATAACCAACGCATCGTTGTTGTTTGATAAATACCGAGGCATGTGGGCAAATTCCAAGTGTGGGCGTCGGGTTACCTAATCTGGGCACTGGTAGTTAAGTGATTGAACACTTACCTTTGACCCCAGACAAGTCCGTCATGTCTTCGAATGGAGCCACTAAAGGTATTACCGGTTAGAACATCCAGCTACCATAAGTGAAGATCACAAATAAAAAACTCTTAAAACTTACCAAGAGTACTTGCAAAACCTAACATTCACTGGCATCTTTTGGGTTCACATCTTTCCTATACACAAAGCATCTCTGATAAGTTGACTCCATAGGCACTGGTTTTATCTTTCACCATTATTGATAATCTGGGCCATTTGTCCATCGAATGTTTGATTATAAATCATATATGTGAATGCTTTATCTATTTCGTGAAGTTCTCAAATATTTGTCTATCTTTCAATTCCGGTGATAGCAACGTGGATTTCTTTGTCTTGTGTTTAATTCATCACATTAATCATCTTAAATCACAATAACTCATAAACAACACCCATCCGCATCCGAAACATCTAAAAATTAATTTAAACATTGAGCCATAGAAAACTCTTTGTTAGGGACTACCCCTCTTGGCTTCGTTAGGAGTTAGCCTAAACGGAGGAGCTAGGAGTAGGTGACAGTACCTAGCTATGTGCTTGCCCCCAACGTCACACCTCTCCCACTTTCTCAAGTGAGGAGACAGCTTTCGGAAGATTTCTGCTGCTGGTGTGCAATCAGCGGACAACAGGTTGTTCCTCATGCCATGCTTGTACAAATAGTAAACCTTAGTACTAGGTTGGTTCCATTTATCACTTGCCCACATCCATCCAGTTTCATTCATTGTAAATTTATCTTATGACTTAGACTGTTTGAGACTTGTGAGATTGAAGATCTTTTCCCCATTTTGAACTCTATGCGTGATGGATCCCATGTTGTTTTATGTCTTGGCTCTGATTTGTGCAACAAAACTTGTCGAAGCCTTGATCCTTCTGGGCCAGGAGAACCCGTTGGTGTTAGCTCTTGAGCTTAGGCGAGTTGAGTTTTGAAGCCTTGACCTCTCTGGTCGGTTGCCCCCGATGTTTAGTCCTGACTGTAGATATTCCCCCTAGTTGTCTGAGGAGTTGTCAGCTAAAATTTGAAGCAATATGTATACCATCATTACATGAATTATGAGCTATATGTTATATGTTATGAAATGCAAGCCTGCAAATGAAATTGCAAACTGTGTCTTTAAACACAAATAAAAAAAGTTATAAAGTGAAATTGTTAAAGGCCCAAAAAAGCAGTAGATAAAAAAATGCTAAATCTAAAGACCGTTGGCCATCTAATTGAAATGTAATGATTAATTCCTCACGGAGCCTACAGGTTTTGATGTGAGATGGAGTAAGGGACAGCTAATTCTAAGTGTCCCCTAGGATCTCTTTACTGCGGTTTCTTGTGTACTCAACGCAAGGATCCTAGAAAATATTCTCACGGAGCTTGATTCTTAGCTTGGATGTGAGTCGTAGACATGTTGTTAAGGTTGAATGGACAATTTTCAAATTAGATCATCCACCTGTGAGACACCACCATTCCCTATTGTTCAATTTATCATGCGTATGTCACTTTGGTTGTGCATAATTGTCATTATTCGGATAAATCACAAAGTCTAAGTCAGGCCAAAGTCTTTACCCTTTGCCTCAGCTTTGTTGTAAATTCTCACGCAGCAGTAGCACATTGTTTACCCTTTGTAAGTATGGCATGGACAAGTAGATTTCCAAGAAAGTTCCAAGGTTCTTCAGAAGCACAGGTACATCTTATTATTATTATTATTAATTGTCACCATGATTATAAATAATTGATTTAAGCTTGGCTTTGATATACATTATTGGAGCACTTCTTACCCTAGATGCTTGCAGGATCATATTGATACAGTTTCTCACCTTCAGTTTGGGTACTTTGACCTAGTCAACCCAGTTTGACCAAGTGAAACACGGTTCCCAAGGTAATGATTCAAAATGCAACTTGGTCTATATTTGTTCTAGACATGCCCAAGACCAATACTGTAGTTTTAGTTTTGAGAGTTTGGCCATGTTTCTTCTGATAAGTGATTATTATCACTTAATTATTGGCCAAATGATCAACTTTTATTCGAGATGGCAGTATGTTTAGTTCTTCTAGAGCAGAGCAGATTTCTAGGGGGAATGAGTAGTCACTTGTACCATTCTTCTATGTCTCCAGATCATCTAAAGCAGTCAGTTTGCCCCAGTTTGGACTCTGGACAAAGTTATGGTGGATTTATCATTTTCTAGAGATTGTACTAGCAAAAATGAACTAGAGAAATCACTGAAAAAATCAAATTGACCTCCTTGGTCAAGGAAATGGCTTGGAATTTCTACAGATGATGTGTCTCAGCATACCGGACAGTCCTTCGATAGTTTTCAGTCAGCAGTCGTCCGGATTATTTTTATTTGGGCTCATCCAGTGAGGAAAGGCGCCCCCTCCAGTTGGCTAATGATGTATTGTATTGTTATATCATGTATTATTAAGTTGTAAAGGGGCCTAGGGTGAATTAAGCCCCTAGTGACCATCTCCTATGTATTATCATGTCACATCTTATGTTATAATGTGGCTTTCACTTTAGAGAGGCGTCCAGAGCAAAGTGCGCCCCCTCTTTTGACTTAGTCACTTGATCCATGTATTGATCTATGTATTGTTGATCTCCATCGTTGATGATGCTTTAATCTCATTTGTTGGATGTAAAAGTGAGTTAGGGTTTACGTCTCTCTCAAACTATTTAAGAGAGGTGACCCCCCTCTCATTGTATTCATGAGCTTTGGCACTGGAATTGAAGAAAGAAATTTTGTCTGGGATTACACTTTGAGTTCTTCTGATGTATTGATGATTTGTTGATTGGCATTGTTGGTCTCCTACATTGAGTTTGCTTTCGGGATAGATCGTGGATATTTTTCCTTACCCACTCATTTGCAGTTTGAAGAGGTGCACTTGTGAGGGAACTCACCATGCTCCGTCTCTCGGGTTGTTTGGTTTAGGAAGTGATTCTTCCTCTAATGATTTTTTATTCATGTACTTTCTTTATAGTGCAGATCCTATTCATTTTCCTGATCTTCTGATTTTTCTCTGATTGGGCAGGTTGAAGAGGGCGCTAGGGTCTCTGGTTGAACCTAATTACTATCAAGATACTCTCTTGAAATGCTCATTTGATTGGGAAACCAACATTCTTCATCATCTCTAAAATCATCTACAAGATCCAAGTACGTCTCACAGTTTTTTTATCCTTCTTTTATTTTCTATGCATTACCCATCACTACCTGCATTGAAAAAACCCTCATTTAGTAGTAGGAAAATCACCGGACCAATTTGCACCAGGAATTGACAAATTTGGTGATCTGGGTTTTTTTCGGCATAGTGAAAAACCCCCTTGCCCTTATAAACGCCAAGCTTGGACTCATCTGCCCATCTCTAGAAACTGGTTTCAGTCTCGGAGAGAATGCCCATGTTTGGCTTGCTGGTCAATTTCCTCTGTTTTTTCTCTGGTTTCAGTTGGGTATTTTTATTGTTGAATCATTTTACCCAAATAGGTGTGTTGAAGCCTTAATTTCATTAACTCGACCTCGTCCTGGGTATTTCCCATATCTCTGATTAAATCCCCCCAGGGTCCTGTGTCTGATCATTTGAACGAACACACCTAGATCTGTTTTAATTTTAATAAGTCATTGAGCTGATTGATTCGAGTAAAATTCCTCCATTCCTTAAACACTTGCACTTGTATATACCTTAAATTATGGCTTATCCCTTAAATCTAGGGTTACCAACTCTCACCTTATGTATTCACTCTTTTGGCTTGATCTGGTGATTGGTTGCAGATTTGTGCTATCAAGACAAGATTGGGTCTCCCCCACTGTCACTCAGGCATTCAGTGGCATAAAGCGAAGGAATCTCTAACCGACATGACAACCATCCATCTTTTGGGGATTAGGGTTTTCGTAGGTCACGGATTTGGTTTCATGTCCCCTCTGCCATCCTCTATTGGATTCATTTATCGAGGCAACTACAAGATCTGTGATAACATGTCCATTGACGAATGTAGTCTTCACGCCCATTTGGTGGATTGTCCTCATTGGTTCCTTAGGCGATCCAAATGCCTTTGCTTCCTTCAAGGTGTCACGAAGCCATTTAGGCTTCCTATTCCATGAAGGTTTCTCCCAAACTAGTCTATCATCATCTGAAGAACCCCTAGAAGTAAATGTACCAGAAACCTGTGGACCAGGAGATGGTGAACCAACCACTGGAGAAACCTTTGATCTGGTAGTTGTAACTGGTGAACCTATGACCAGAGAACCAGAACCTATCCCTTAAGTACCTGCTGGATGAACCATTGAATCTGAAGGTCTTGTGCTTCTAACATGTGGTCCAGTCACCCTGAAAACCTGTGAACTTGTACTCTAAACTGAAGGTACCTATGAAGCTTCCTAAGGTGTGGGAACCTGCTACTCCTCCTGCACTGACTCTCTAGACTTCCTGAAGGCCCGATCCCCAAATCTCACTTCTCGCCTCATAACAACCTTCCTCGGGGCAAGAAGATAAATGCGAAAGGAATTCAAAATCTCATCATACCCCACAAAGATGCCTCTCTCTATAGTGGGCTCAAGCTTTGTCCTCTTCTAATAAGGGACATGTGAAAATGTCAGGGAACCAAATATGCGAAAGTGACCAACCTCGGGATTCTTACCTGTGAACATCTCCTCAGGAGTCTTCCTTTCCAAGGCACAATGGGGACTCCTGTTCTGAAGGTATACAATTGTACTACAAGCCTTGGCCCAAAAGAAGAAATAAATACTTTGATCCTGTAATATGGCTCTAGCTACTCGCACAATAGATCAGTTATTCATTTCTGCCCCTCCATTCTACTCAGGAGTGTATGGTACAGTCAGTTGTCTTTGTATGCCCTCATGTTTGAAATACTCATTGAACTCCTTGCACGTATACTCACCCTTGTTATCTTATCTGAGTGCACGAATCCTCCTCCCAGTCTGGTTGTCCACAATAGATTTAAACTCTTGGAACCTCTGCAAGACCTCCTCAGATTTCTTGCTCCTCAGGAAGTAGATCCAGGTCTTTCTGGAAAAATTATCGATGAATATCATATAGTACTCAAAACCTCTTAGAGAAATAGATAACATGGGACAACACAAATCTGAATGTATCAAATCAAGCACTCCAGCTGACTTGCTATTACTGCTTGGAAAAGCAGTCTTGGTGTACTTTCCCAAAGCACACCCTCTGCACACATCACTGTGCTTTGTGTTGAACTCAGGCAATCCTGTAACCATGTCCCTCGACATCCTCAAAGTTGGATGATGCAGATAATCCATCCTCCTATGCCACAACTCACAAAGCTCATTGCTGCTGCTATGTGTCAAAGCATGTTGAGGTTGAAATAAGGGTTTATACAGCTTCCTAGATCTGACTCCAATGGTGTAAGAGGCAAATGGTCGTACAGTCTTGGTGTAAACACACACATGCCCGTCCAGGAAAGACACCCCAAGTCCTCTGTCCTCGATCATGGAAACCAATACCAAATTATTTTTCATCCCAGGTACAAACAACACGTCCCTCAAGGTCATGGGACTCATGGACTCCCTCTGAAATGTAATGGTCCCACGCCCAACAAATCTGACCATTTTGTCATCCCACAACACTACCTCCACATCTATCCCTACCTGTGAAATCTTGGAGAACATCTCTCGAGCACCTGTCATGTGGGTCGAAGCTCCACTATTAATATACCAAGTGTTGGTGGTGGATGCACTGAAAGAATGGATGGTCAACAAAGAATGCTCCCTCTCAATCTCTATGTATGTGCTGGTATAGAGAGAAAACTCTCTTGAATATGGTTGTATACTCATCAATCTCTGTTGAAGTTGAGGTCTGATGCTTATTCTTCTTGTTTGGACATAGAAGTGTCCAAACCCCTGACAAGCAAAGCACTTGAATTTGCTCAAATCCTTCTTCTCTCCACCCTATTGTTGTTGTTGTTGTTGTTGCTTAACCCCACCCTACTTGGAGCCCTTTTTGTACTTCTTCCTCCCTTTTGCAATAAAAGCCATATTGTCCTCATCTTCCCTATTGTTGGAAGAGCTTCCCTGCACAAAACCTCTCTAGGTCTCCTCTTGCACGAAATCATCCCATAGTCTATCCCAAGAAGGCAAGTTCTCCCTAGAAACTATAGCCTCCACAAAAACATCCCAAAGCTTTGTAACCCCATTCACAAGTATCTGCATTAGCTCAGTGCCAGAAATAACCTCCCCAACTGCTGCAAGCTCATCTCTCACCTGAAATATCCTAGTAAGATAGGAAGTCACTCCCTCTGCTTTGGCCATCTTAATACTCTTCAATTTTTCCCTCAACACCATTTTCTAATTCTCATTAGAACTCTGGTACAAGCTAGTCAAAGCATCCTGTTGCCGCCTAAGACACACTTTATGACACAGGAAAGTCAATAACCTGCTATGTGTGTCCTTGGGGGCAAGTGAGAGCTGGGGACCACTGTCACCATAGTCTGCAACTCCTTCGTTTAGGCAAGATCCTAAAAAAGCCAAGGGGGGTAGTCCCTACGGAATACTAAGTCCCTAAGTTTATTAACAATTTAGCTAATGGGATCTTTATTAAGGTGTGTAGGCTAAGGTCTTGCACTATCTAAAAGATGTCAAGCAGCTAATGAAATGCAAATTTTCACTTTCAATGATAGTCGAACCTTTTAGATTAACAAAACCAGTGCCTATGAATGAAATGGAGTCAAGACAAATGCAACTTTCAGATAAAATGCAAATCTAGGTTAATTAATCCATAGTTTAAGTCTTTTCTAACCGAATGAGATTACAAATGAAATAAGTTGAATACTATGGATAATATGCACAAAAATGAATGATTAGCTAAACAGTTAGAGCAATGATAGTCAGTTCAACAGTATAAACAAATGAACATATGAATAGTATCAATCAATTGTACAGTATAAACAATATCCACAAATTATGAACAGGTTATTAGTGAGATAAACAAATGCTATGAAATAATTACAGTTGTTAAACCATTCAACACATGAGATTGCAAAAGTTGAAACAATTACTCGAAATGTAAAAAGAAATCCCTGCTGTGAAATGGAGTGAAATGCTTTGTAGTAACCTGTTTGTAGGATGTTTTGCAGTGTCTCTTGGTTTATTTTAATAAATTTTGAGGGTGTCTTAATCTTGATTTAAGTCCTAGAACCCGGGATGTGACTACCCCTACCACATATCCTCCAAATCCAAAGAGGGAATGTTGTTGTGCTCAAAACAGTGGAAACTAGTCCACCTGTAGCTCTCAGATCAAACCCCGAAGCCCCAGCGCTTAACAAGAGGGACGTAAAATGCCTAGAGACCCCCCACGGTCTTCTATCTCCTCTAGCCTCCGAGGTCACCGTTTTTAGTTAGCGGCAAACAATATATGGTGGATGCCTATTACTAAGAGCTTATCCAACCCCCCATCGTTTCTCAGAATACTCCAAAGAATGATGACCAAGTAGAGGAGGGCCTAAACATCTACTGGTTTATTTTAGGGGCTTATTTTAAATCTTGTTAATGTTGATGATGTGCAAAGTTTACTTTAAAACAATCAACATGGTCAACCAAGCGGTATCCCTTATGAGAGGTGTTGGTATTTGAACCCTGGACCATGAAAGTAAATTTGTGTAGATTGTAAAGCAAAAGATTGTAGCAGAAATAGAAGTTATCTAATTAAGTCCTAAACCCCCTAACCCTTCCGCTTTTCATACCCAACCTAAGTTCCCTAAAGGGAGATAACAAGAAGGGGTAGAGGATACACGATGGATCTAGGGTTGTATATTACTCTCTTTGCAGTAAAAACAAAAGCAAGAAATAAATCTAAGCTAAGTGCTTGAAATGAAATGAAAGACTTGAAACTAAACTAAAGAAACTATGCTAACTACACAACAATCTCTTTGAAAGAGAAGGTGGGTAAAAATGGAAAGTCTAGGTCTATTTGCAAGAAAAGAAAACTAGCAACTAATGAGCTACTCTACCTCTAATCTAATCTACTTATAATAGATTTACAAAGCTTTTGAAATAATTTGAGAATACCTCAAGAGAACTTCTCTTTGAGGTTTACAAAACACCAGATAAAAAAAAAAAAAGAAGAAGAAGAAAAGAAATGGGGGTTTGGACCCCCCTTTGAACCAGATGGTTCTTGAGGCTTTTCTGGACCAAAACGGGCAGCACTTCCTTTCCTCCTATGTAAAACCTGCAATAAAACAGCGAGGTATGTTCGCTAGAAATCACAGTAAACACTAAATGAACTTATTAGAAAAGTTAGTCCAGAAATCCAAAAAAATTAGAGCAAAAATCTGATTGTAAAAATACTTGAAATGAGAAGTTTAGAAGGCTGGAAAATGAGTTTCCAGCCACCTAAATGATGTTAAAATAGTAAATTTGAAACATTTAACTAATATACTAAGGGTTAGGGCCTTAAATCAAAAGTTTTTGTCACTATACAATGATAAAAACTGAGTTTTAAAACCGTTGTAAACACAGGAGCAAAAATGGAAATCAACAAAATAACCCTTGAAGGAAGATGCTCCTTTGTTTTAAATCCCTGCAAATAAACTTATGAGAGTTGCAAAATGTAAGCAATAAGCAAAGAGGTGAGTACCCAATAAATCTACCAAAAAAAATTGATAAATCTTATTAAAAAACTCACAAATGGAAGCAGAACTACTTTTACTTACAAATCTCTCCACAAAATACTTTGTGGAGAGCTATCTAAGCTAATACAAATGCAAATCAAATAAATACGTGGAATTTATCTCACCAAAATATGCATAAAATGTAGAAGAGAGCCACCAAAAATTCCTCCAAATATTACTTGTATTAATCCCAACTAGGGCAAGATTTGATACACAAAGAGCCTCTAGGGCTTGAGCAAAATGAGAGAGTATGAGAAGAAGAGAAAAGATGAGTGATTCCAGTAGCATAACAATAGCTTGAGAGTCCATGTGTAGAGTGAGGGAAAGAAGCCTTCCTTTTATAGTTGAAGAGGCCTCAAACCCACTCCTAAATCAAGGGTCCAAAACATAGATCTAAACTCTAGCTCTCCTCCACCCTTAGATCTAGGTTTGTTGACTTTGCAAGCCATCCATCAATCATAAGCAAGGGTGCATCTTCAAATCAATGGTCAAAAAGATAGATCCATGTCATAATGAAGCTTAACCCTTAGATCTAGGGTTTCCATGACTCAAGTGGGGCCTCCTTTGACTCAAATTTTGATTTTTTATCTTTTATTTTATAATCTTTTATTTTCTATTTTTTATTTTAATTTTTTATTTTATCTTTTATTTTAATCTTTTATTTTTTGGAAAAACAAGAGAGGCGCCCCACTTATGAGATCTTCAAAAATTAATTTTGACCATGGGGGGGGGGGGTTTATTTAAAAATAAAAATTTACTATGCTTAGCCAGCCCCCAAACTTAATTACCATGGATTTATTTGATTTTTCTCTTCAAAATCAAATAATTTAATTTTTCACCCTAGGAAATTAATTTCCTAGAAAAAAACCTTGTTTTAACCAAAATTGGTCTAACTTCCTAACCCCTTGTCAGAATGACATGGGACTTGAACCAATGGCTTAGGGAGTGTCATAGCATTTTCATTTGCATTCATAGCCCCTATTACAAAATGCCAAGGTTCAAGAGATTACATTATTACATCAAAACTTAATTAATTAACCATTAAATAGTAAAGTTAATTAATTAGGAAAAAAATTAAAATTAAAATTAAAATCCTAACGAAATTCCGCAAGACTACAAGATATGGCTAGCATGGTCATGGACAACAACTTGAAACCTTAGCCACCTCATGGAATTGATTATCAGAACGCCAATTCACCACTTTGGAGGATTGGTGAGTGAAAAACCCAACCAATTAAAATTGTTAAATAACAAAATTAACTCGAAGGGGAAAAAACACTCGGTTTAGAGGACTTCCTTGATAATAAAGTTCATGATGACATCCTTAGAGGAATGACCCATGCTGACATATGAAGTTACATTAATTATCCCACGCAGGGGAGCAGACATTTCATGTAAAAAATGGGTAGAATTGCCCTGCTGAGTGAAAAATCCCTAGGATTTTTCCATGGTGCAAATTGTACAATATGTACATCTGCAATGTACATGACGTTGCCACCTAGTCGATATAGGTGGGAAACAAATCCCACATCTGATTTGCACGGTCTTTACTTGAGATGTGAGGAATTACATGGTATTTAATTGCATCAAAAGTTATCCTTCTAGCCTTAATGCCCTTTTTTTTGAAGGTAGCAAATGCTTGTGCATCAGTGGCAGGTGGAACTTGAATTGGGTGAGCCTGCATGTGATTAACCACTGCAATCCACAATTCATTTTCCTCTAAGATAAGCACTATCCTAGCCTTTCATGGGACAAAATTTCCAGCACCATCAAGCCTATCATCCAGCCTAACTCTTGTAGCCATTTCAATGCAAATTCAAACTTCAACAAAGTGTTGCTCACTGACAAAAGAAGCTCATTGACAATCTGAAAGTTTCAATGCAACAATCTGCCCCCAAGCTCTGATACCATGAAAGTTTTTGGTGTTCACCCCAGCCCGGTTTCAAGCCAAATTTCAGAAAATTGGATTGTTCCCAAAGCCCAAAATCCAACTATGGAAAGGAAAAGAATAGAAGCAGCCCTCGCTGCCCTCGCTGAGATTTAATCTAGAATAGACATGAATTCACAGATGAGCTAAAACAAAAGGAAAAAATTGCTCAGGAACGAATTAACAGAGCACAACAAAATGGACAACACTTCTGGTGACCTTACACAAGGAGCTTATTGCTAAAGGAAGAGAAAAACACGAACTTTTTTCATAGATAAGAAGAAATAAAAACCAAATATCAAAAATTCCACATTCAAGTGGAGAGGTAATTAGTACAGTTACCAGACTCGGAATCGTCAATAAATCAACAAGAAAAAATAGTCAAAGTTTTGAATCGGATTGAGAAAAAATTGGCAAATTATACAATATATATATATATATATATATATATATATATATATATATACACATTTTGAATTATAAAAGCATATTTCATTCATATTCAAAATAGCCATGTCCATACAATGCAAGATATCAATAGATGTTCAAAATTTCACAAAGAATAGGTATATCCATAATATGATGATGATCTCATCAATAAGATGAGTCCATAAGCCAGATAAAAGTTTAAAACATAATAGTCAAAATCCAGATACTAAATATTAAATACTAGGGTCATTGTTCCTTCACTCCAACAAGTAGAAAACACCTCCAACAAGCAATAGAATGAAAAAACAGTAACAAATCGTGCTCTTGAAGTTTTTCTAGGAGCGGGTTTCAATAAATAGCGAATTAGACTCGTGTGTACAGTTTAAATCGCGAGTTTGACTTGTGTTGACCAAGTCAAACTTAGTAAACCGGATCCAAACTCGGAGCGATTTGACTCGGATCAGTTAGTGGAGAGTCTAATTTAAATTGCCGAATTGTGATTTAAAACACCATTCCTGTGACATTGGTAATTAGAGACTTTCAACAAATAAAGTAGGAAGCATTCCAGTTCAATAATAATTTATTTTCAGAACCTAGCCTAACCAATTTCCAAGCTACAGAGGACATATCAACAATTCCAAGAATAAACACAAAGAAAGATAATGCACTTCAGGATTCCTTAGACCAAATGGAGCCCAATAACGCTCCTATACCCAATGGATCTTTAACCAGATTCTACAAACAAGCTTGGGAAGCCATGAAATTGGGTCTGCTAAATTATTTGAAGGAAGTTCGCCTCCAATGAAAGATGGAAGGAGGCATAAACTCCTCCTTCCTCGCTCTAATTCCAAAGAAAAGAAACCCAACTAGCTTTGAAAAATTCCACCAAATCTGCTTGTGCAAAGTTTCCTATAAATTGACAATGAAGATGTTGATAGAAGGCTGAATAAGGTCATTAAAAAACTAATTTTAGAGGAGCACAACAGATTTGTTCCTAATAGGCTCATCTAGGAAAACATCATCCTTTTTAAAGATGTTCTGCATAGCAATATGGCAGAAAATAAAGGAAATGGTTATTAAGCTTGATATGTCAAACTTGACAAAGTCAACCACAGTCTTCTGTAAAGGAACCTCGAAAAGTTCAGATTTGAGAAGAATTGAATAAATCGGATTATTACTTTCATCAACAGGGCATGGATAGATGCATTGGTAAATTTTAGGCCCACAAAATTATTTGCGACCTCTAGAGGAACTATACAATATAATGACGAAGGCCCTAGGCTCTTCCTATAATCTTGTTATCACCTGCCTTGTGGTTGCCTGCTTAAGGTGGATCCAGAATGGATGGTAGAGGGGCAAGCAAATAAGGGGTGGAACCACGGCTGCTTAGACTCCCAAATGGATGGTTGTCACGCCAATCAAGGCAACCTTCATTTTAGGTTATCCTAGTCTAGGACAACAATGGGGGAGACCTGGATCTGCTCTCGACAGGAGAGATCGAACCTAGACACCAGAAGAAGATCAGATGGAGCTTCAGGGTACTTAAGGTGCAAGGTGAATGGGAACCCTAGCTCTAGGGTTTAGGTACTAGCAACTGTCTTGAGAAACGTAACTATGACAGGGCAAGCACGAATAGAGTTGGGACTATCCAGTACCTAGAAATCAAACTCAGTAAAAGGTGTTTGAGCTATTAGTGAATGTTGGTAGATGGCAAAGGCTAAGAGCCTAAGGGCAGCGCTAGCTTGGAGATCAGTGCTTTGTATGCATTGGCAATGGAGTCAGCAGTAAGACAACGTTTCAGAAAACCCACTTGGGAAACACCTTGATCTACAAAATCAGAAAGCAATTGGTCCAGAAAAGCCAAGGTACAGGAAACCCAGCTCAGTAGATAACTAGCGCCAGGGCCTAGGAAGACAAATCTGAAGCTTTAAGGGGTACTGGAAGGCTGATGGCTCAGTGTTGAGGATGCGAAGAGATTAGAGAGACCTGATATACAAGCCCAAATCAGGAAAACAACAGGAAAATCAGATCTAGAAAAGTCAAAATCTGATGACGGGGCTAGGAGGCTGAAAACTGATTTTTTCAGATCTAGGGCAAACCAGGATGAATTAGCATAGCGTTGAGGGTGTTCTGGAATGCTTGGGACCTGATCTATCAGCCTATCATGTCATATTTTAGAAAAACTTACTTTCGGAAAATGCCAATTTTCAGTAAGGGCGCTAGGGCAGTTTCGGTCTATTTTTCAGATCTCGGTCAAACTGTTGAGCCTCTTGACAACGTTGGGGTTGATTTGGATTTCCCAAGACCTAATCTATCCGTCTGTGAATTCAGAAGTCAGAAAAACTCAAAACCCTAGCAGGCCAATTTTTTCAGTGGGGGGTTATGCAGCTTTCTGCTGAAAAATCAGATCTAGATCAATCTATGAGGAATTTGACCAGCGTTCCAGTTGATTTAGTTAGGGGGAGGCCCGATCTATGAAACCCAGAAATGGTTAGGCAAAATATCGGATGGTTCCCTGATTATTTGATTTTTTAGGTTTTTATAGTTTAGGAGTTTTCAGAAAAATAGTTAAATTTCAGCAAGGTACAATGCAATAAGATCAGAAAAGAAGAACTTACATGTGGATCTTACCTAGATAAGCTTGTAGAAGTCTGTAACAGTGATGATCCTAGCTATCCCGATCAATCCTAGAAGATCCCCGTGATTTCTATGGCATATGCAAGCTCCAAGCCATCAAAGCGCTTCCTACCCTGCATGAGCAAACGTCAACCATATTAGATTTGCACATACAAAATAAAGAAACTGAATGCTACAAGACAGTAAAATGAATTAATCATAGATCGCAATGAAACTAATGAAAACCCACTGATCCAAGACAAAGAGAACCGAGCGAGTTGAGGTCCCCCTACAAAAACGCTCCAGGCAAAACGCCCTCCTGTAGACAAAACAATGATAGCCACAAAAAAATGGATCTCACGAGAATTTCCACGATGCTAGTAAGCTGAAGACAAGCTAATCACCATTTGAGCACATCAGATGCAGAGCAAATCCAAAAAAATTTCCACAGAAAAATTCTTTCTATTATTTAGATCCAAGAGCCAAAGACCCCTTACAAATAAGAAGCTCCCTCCTTTAAATAGAAATGAGAGAACCTCAATCATAACCAAATCCTAACCACTTTTAAAATGAGCGGCTAAGATTAAAATATACAATGTTCTAATCAATGGTTGAGGTGAGCTCAACATACAATACATGGATCAATATAATTATAATTTACCAAAGTGGACTTAAACCACCCAAATAAAGGTAACCCACTCACCAAAAAATAAATGAAAGCACATGGTGGGTCCAAAGAGTGTTGGACTAACTCCGTTTGGGAGTCCCCATGGCACAATAAATAATATAACAATTTAAAATTTTGACTTTTGTGCCTCCTTGAGGAAATCGCGGGTCTCCCAAAAAGCTCTAGAAAATATATAAAATTTGCCCAAAAATAGGTGTGGGCCCCATAAAATGCTAAAACTACTGGAGAAGGTGTGGAAGACATCACTCTCATCATTGCGACTCACCCCATGCCATTTCTTTGCCTCAATAGCCCAAATCGATTTCTTCAATAGCCATTTGATCATTTTTTAATCTGCCTCGAGAAACGTGATACTGCTAAAACAACCTCCTAGGGTGCCTGCGTTGTCAAATTGAGCCCTCCAAGCTTTCTGGGATGGGGGTACAATGGTACAAACAAGTCGCTACACCCCCCTATGCCCATACAACGCCCTAGGAGATCCAACTAAAACATCTCCCTGCTCAAACAAATCAATCTATGAAGAAAAACTGCATCAGAAAAGCAGAATAAGCCTGATCACATCTGTAAGTGCCCGGAACTGGAAATAAACTGTCTCCTTGGACTCAGAGAGTCCCAATCCAGCAAAGGTGTATACTCATACCCCTCATAGGTCTCTGTCTGATCATCAATCATAACCAATAAACAATATAACCATCTGTGAATAATCAGAGACCAATAATAACTCAGAATATATCAATCTGCTGCAAGTGTTAAGAGTTTAAACCATGCTCTACAACTCATTCACATAACAAAATCAACAAGTAGCATTCATTTCACTGGCGGTACATCAAAAAATATCAGGCTTTATTTACTATTACTTAGACTCAGACTTTCAAGACTATACTCACTTCATAGCTGTAGTCATTTTGCTAGTGAAGAGTGAAAGGTGGAAATGACAAGGCTAAGGCAAAGGATGACCTCTTATTCAACATCATGACACTTTGGACAAGGAAAGGGAGAACTCACTATAACCAATACTGGACAAAAAACAACACAAGGAATGCCAGTGCCTCACAAATGGATGAGTTGTTTAGAGAGTGCTTATTCAACTTAGGCATCATGTCTACATCAATCTTGATCCAATTTCATTAGGATCACATTTTATTCTGTGGCCTTTTTGGCCTATATGAACCCTTTGGGACTTCACCACTGCTCAAAAGCACAGCTAATCGCAGCTTTCATCTGGGCCATATTTATTTTTAACAAGGTTAGCAATTCTTTGATATAATGTTTTTTAACCATTGCTTTTTGGACCTTTTCTTATACTCTTCAAGGAGTATTTTAGCATTTCATTGCTCTTGCCCTTTTTACATATGCTAAGAAACACAGTTTTACAATTTTCATTTTCCATGGGCATGTATTTAATATTTCAATAAAAGTAATACATGAGCTTTCAGTTTTAGCCAACAACATCTCAAGTGACTAGAGGGAATTCTGCACAGTGCCAAACATCGGGATAACCGACCAGAATGATTTAGGAATACTATCCAACTTACCAAAAACAAGTTTTGTCACCAACTCAGGGCCGAGACACAATGTAAACAGGGAGGCTTGTCCAACAAAGGTTCTAGTGGGGAAAAAGGTCCTCCATGCCACAAGTCAAGAAGTCAGTCGGGTTGAAAATTAAACTAGAAGGTAATGGATGGATGAAAACAATGAAATGATGGAGCCAATCACTAGTAAGCCAAAACAATGGTGGGAATGACTACCTCTATTCTCCCTAAGGAAGGTAAAACCAATGAGTATAGATTAAGAACTTCAAAGCCAGAGTAAGGACATCAAAACATAGTATAATATACAACCAAGTCCATATAAATATGACCGCCAGATCATAATACCACAAGTCAATATATGTCACAAGAATCAATATAAGAGCAATAATAACCATAACATCATATAAAATACTGAGTCATATCCATGCAATATAATCCATCTGAAACACCATATATCCAATGAGAAAGTACCGATATAACACTGGGCATCCACTACTGCTCTAAAAAAACATAAATGGCTATATCGGTCCTCAAATCTGAGTGTCTTGAGACTCAGTCCTGGCATGGGAGAGTACAACAGTCCACTAATACAAAAATGATCCATTAGAAATGCTCATCTCAGCATCTCATATGTAAGAGATCTGGCTGAAAAATGTACTGTGTCTGAAAAATAGAATATGGTAGCCTGGCTACTATATATGTGATAACAAATATGCGGGAGCTCATAATTCTCTCTTACGAGTAGTATAGTAAGGGAAGCAGGGTGTAAAGTCCCATTTTTTTGGTTTTCTTTCCTGTCTAGTGGAGATGGCCTTAGGAACTGGTGTTTTCCTTATCAGAGGGGATTAATTAATTTTTTAATGTCAGTTGGGAGAAAAACAACACTAAAAGTGACATTGAGTAATTAAATTAAAAAAAAGGGGTGTTATAAGGTGAGCTTGGAGAAATATTAAAAGGAAGATTTTATAAAATCACTTTATATTATTTAATGAGCAGAAAGTCACTTTAGTTAATTAAAAGTGGAAAATGGTAAAAATGGTGGAAAAAGGTGAAAGTGGGAATAAAAGAGCAAATCAACATCATTCTCATTCACTCATGCTATTTTCACTTTCGAAAAGAATTTGAGATCTCTTGTGGCTTTGGCTCTTGGGACAAAAACGAGAAGAAATAGTTTCGGTGGTGAGACAAATCCGCCCTAGCTATTCATAGAGGAGAAATCATTCAGATTTTTCACTTGCATTCATTGAAAAGGAAGTTCCATACTTGTGGTGAATTGTTGGGGGGAGTTGTGAGAGTCTTGAGAAGACAAAGAAGGCACACTTGCTTGAGGAAGGGGACACTGCTTGGTAGAGGATTGGACAACCAAAAGAGGGTCCATTCATTGGGTGAAAAGTAAGCAACTTCTTTAGCAGGCCGTGACTCTCCCTAATGGGTTGCGATTTGACTAGATATATTGTTCTAGCAATTGCGGTGGATACAAGAACTGTGATGCGTAGAGATTAGAGGAAGGGTGTCATCAATGTGTGGGGGATCTGTACAACGACTTGAAGGACTACATTTCCTTGCTACTCTCAAGGTTCATATCAAGAGGAATACTGTTATTCTAGCAAATATGGGCACATCTCAGGGGATAAGAGATTTGTTCACTACCAGCAGTCTGAAATATAATTTCAAGGTCTCAAAGAAAGCTGCTACAACCTTGACGATTGTGCTAACACTGCTATTTGAACCAGGGATTTTATATTCTTGTTGGTGAAGGTCGTCCACTTTAGTTCTTCCCCAAATTTGCATTTCCAAGCATGTATTACATTCAAATAGATTAAATAAATCATCCTTCTAAATTGTTGTTGTTGAGGTTATTATTGTTCATCTTAGTATGCAAAATTGTTGTCTTCAATTTGAATATAAGAAATCATGGTCCGGCACCATTCCATGCATCTTTCCTTTGCAAACCCCATAAAAAAATATAAATCAGCAAACTTAGAAAACAAATCTGTGAAGTGTTTGACGAAATCTCCCAACCAAGGAAACGATAAAATAGCCCAACAGTGAGAGGGAACACATATCAACCATTATAGAGGTGTTAGGTGTTGGCCGGATTTTCTAACCTAAGGCCAACAAGGAGAGAAATCCCACACAAGGTGCTTAACACAGCCCTCGGTATGTTTGGATTAGCTACCTCTCGCAGGGTCAAGGTCCTGCTACCTTATTTTCTTGCTCTCAAAAGAGAGTCATCAGATTTGTATTGTTTTATTTTCTAATGTTTAAGAAAACCCCAATGACGTAATCTACTTACTAAATTAAATAGACTAATTAAGTTGATAACCTTCCTAATCAAAATGGAAAATAACTGCTGCAAACTCTAATTAAACTAAAATCTATTTTTCCTATCCTGGCCAGAGCTATTTAATGACTATTTTCTTCTATTGTTCTATTAAAATATAAATAACTTAAGGCATGAAAAGCTTGAGAACAATCATCAAAGCTAAATCGGAACCTTGGTTTCAAAGCTTACATCCACATATTAAACGAATAATAATACCAACTACTGTTAGCCCGTAAAATGTATATGCCATAGAACAGATAAAATGTTAACAATTAAGTATCTGAAATTTAACATAAATGATTCTTAATATAAAATCTATGGAAAACAGAGATATACTAATAAGCAAATCTATACGATATGATGTGATAAATCAAATTAAAGTAGCAAAAATAACTATAACATGATCAACACATTATATTAAATCAGATACTAAAACTGTTAGTGCTTGAGTAATTCAAAGATAATTTACACAATACAACCAAGTAAAAATGCAAAATATGATACGCAGAAGAAACTTTAAAGGAGTTATTAATATATAGATACTTGAAAACTTTTAATTAAAAATGATACCAATTTCCAAGACAATTCATAACTGTCAAAAAGCGAGATAATCCCACAAGAGAGACTTTGTTCAAAATTGAGTAGTCTTGACTCTTAAACAAGCTATCTTCTTTTATCCACTTGAACCCCCTATCTCCAGTCACCATTGTGACTTATATAGTCATTCTTTTAAAACAAAATTAACAACCTAGAGGACTCTACGGGCATGTTTCCCAAAATAGACATCTCATTAAAAGTCTTGTTACATGATAGATGAAATATCAATTTGACAACTGTCAGGGCCAACCATGAACAAACAAATGACCAATAAGATCTTTAACATATTGTCGCATTGTTGAAGAGGTAACAAGATACTTCAAGAAAGTTAAAACCATCTTTCAAACCAAAAGAGGCACCTAACAAAAGAATGAACATAAGTTAAATTCTCATCAAATTAACATTGAAAAGATAAAGGAAACACAAATCATAAGCACTCCTACAGAATCTACGATTCTGTAGGTGTGCTGATAAATCATTCAATTACCTGCCCAGAACCAATAATCCTGCAAAACCTAGATGAAATTGACATAAAATGCCGGTGTATGTGTTATGTTGCAACATGAAGTTTAGCTGCCCTTCTAGCTTCAGCCAATCTAGCTTTAAGCTTCACAATTTTTAACTTATGTTGATCTTCCTGTCTTAATAACCTTTCATTAGCAAAAACTAACGATCTCTTCATAGATTTATATTTATCCTTCTTCAATTTAATACCCTGGCAGCGATTTATCCAAGACAGTTGTTATCACGGATCTTGTAGTTTCCCCGGTGAATAAATCTTATACAGGATGGCAGAGAGGACAAGAAACCAAAGTTATGACCTATGGAAACCCTAACCCCCAAAAGATGGATGGTTGTCACACCGGTTAAGGTTTCCTTCGGTTTATGCCACTAGAGAAGCCCAAGTGACAAAGGGGGAGACCCAGATCAAACATGAAAGGAAAGACCTGTTGGCAGCCAGCAACAACCTCTTCATTTCTTAATAAAAAATAAAGAGAATTCAGCTCTTCATGTGATTTATCAATTCGAAATTATGAAAGAGCACCTTCAGAATCATTGATTCTGAAGGTACTCTCAATCAAAGGAAAGTGATATAATGATTCTGGAGCTGGAGGAAACATGCTCATAAACTTGGCCTTTAACGAATGTCAGTAGTTTCATAAAGTTTCATAAATTTATTAAAATCATTAAGGTAAATTTATGTGACTTAAAATGATGTGCCAAGAGAAAATCAATAAAACACATTTTGTGTTGAGTAAGGTATTACTAGCCCTAAGTCATAAACTAAGAGTGACTTTCAAAGTTGATATCATATGTAATACCATATTATGACCTTTGTAAATATCATAGTTAAATGATAAACAATGTTTATCATTGAAAGTTTCACTTATGATAGTTTATCATTTAAATATCCTATTTAATGTTAGATATATATCGATAGGATATTTGATAGGTTTAAACTTAGTCCTGTACATACATAGCATAGATATTAATCTAGCTATTTCATAAAAGCATTGCTAACATTAAAATGCGATTTTATTACTCTGTATGCCATCACGTAACATGATTAAAATGGAGATGACTGTTAAGATTAAGCTGAGCGGACAATAAGCCATTTGTCAAGTTGATAAACGATTATCATTTGGATTAATGACGTGGTATGAGAACGTGGCTTATACCTCTTGACAAAGTCGACAGTTGTATGCATATGGAAATATCGTATTGATAGTGTTAAATGCTAAATGTCATTTCGACTTACGTCGTTGTACCTGTTAATTATGAACCACTGTCAATAATCAATGATTGAAATGATGATTCTATCAGTCACCATATTTCTGGTTCACCAAGTTAGTGGTTATTACTAACAATCATGGTTAAGCGTAGATAAACTGGCATGAATCATGGTATATTGTGAAGGTTGCAGCACTTATCACTGCTTAAAAATCCCGCTAAAATGGCAGGTTCAGAGATTGTATCTTCGATTAGATTTGAAGCATGCGAAAATAATCCATCATGTCGTGTGTTTGGATACCTATCCCTTCTGTGTTCACTTCTCCATTTGTTTCGGGTCGAAGACAGGAGAGTGCCGAAGAAACCATGTCTCATTTGAATCGGTTTGAGATTTTGGGGTCTGAACTTATAGACGCCAACCAGGAAGTTGCCAAGAAATTCGAGAAAATGGGATGGGCAAATTTCTTTAGGTGTTTTGATGGTCACCATGTGGAGATCACTAAGATGTTCGCCATGAGTTTTGAAGATGACAGGGTGCAAATTGGGGGTTTCGAGTTTGTTATCAACGAAGATAAGATTGCCGAAGCCACTAAGCTCCCACAGGTTGGGGAACGCTGGTTTAAGGGCACTATGGTCAATAAGAAGAAATGCTTGGCTCTGTTAATGCCATTACCGGATAATGCGAAGCTGAGGATAGGCGTCCCTGTGAAATTTCTGAAGCCCGGATGGAGAATTTACTATGAAATCTTGGTAAGGTACGTGTCCTGTTGTGGACGATACTCCCATTTGCACATATATCATTTACGATTGCTATTAGCAGTAAAGGGTTTCAAGCTTAATTTGCCCTTCTATCTATGGCAAAGTCTTAAGAAAATGTCACAGTCTGTTACGAATTTTAATAACTCTGAAAGTAGTCTTTGTCACCACGGGTTGATAAAAATTCTGTTGCAATTCCAATTATCTGCCAAGGGTGTGTCTTGGGATAAGTTTCTAGTGGACTGTCAGTTGGGGCCGACGCAGTATTGGCCTAATCCTTCCCCACGAACTCGTAGGAAAAGAAAGGTAATAAATCATGGAGTCAATAGTTCAGAGGTCAAGGAATCCGAGGTCGTAAACATGCCCATAAACAATGAGGTTAATGAGAATGACAACAGAGATTCAGTTCCTTGCAATTCTAGGGAAATCTTGGATAAACCCTTACCTGGTGAGAATGATAGTAACCCTGCAAACATAAAAGAAGGATTAGTCGAAGGTGAAAATGATAATAATGATGAAGCCAATAAACCTGATGAATGCAACAAAGAATCTATGCATAAGTTAGATCATTTGGCTCAGGTTTGTTGTGACAAGGAAGGACTTGGTTTTGAAAACCTATCGTTTTCACGAAGAGTTACAAGGAGTATGCATGGTATTCATTCAATTTCAGGTTATAAGAGTGATCAACAGGCTTCTAAGTCTACAGCTACTAAACCTACAGTTGTAGATATTGAAGATGACATCCCGTCTCATGTTCCTAATACAATGGATGTAGGTAATTCTGCTGTCGCGCAGGGAAGTGATGCACAGTCAGTCGAGGCCGAAGGCAATCAACCAGAAGCAAACATAAACGTTGAAGATCCTGAACTATCATACAATCAACATTGTGACAGTCCTCATTCTCCTCCGGTAACCAGAGAGGATGAAACTCTGCAACAGGTATTAGGTAACGTGTACCAAGATAAAATCACAGAGTTTAAAGGAAAACTCAAACAGTGTCTATCCAGCACAGCCCTGTTAGAAGAAGAGAACAAAACCTTTAGAAATGAGTTGCTAGAATGGATTGATAGATGGAAGAAGATGAGCGCTAAGAAAAATCAATATAAAAAATCCAAGAAATCAATCCTAAGTACTAATCAGCTGCTGCTTGATCGAATTGAAAAGCAGAACACTAAAATTGTCAGGTTAAAAGCCAAACTAGCAGAAGCTCAAAGAGTAGTGTCTCTTCATAATAGAATTTAATGTTTTCTTCATTTCCTATGTCGCTGCCAAAACAGGTAATGGTCGTTCTAGTTTCGCATGCCTGTAAAATCGGAGATTTAACAGGCATGCATTTAAAATTTCAGGTTATTTCTGTTATTTATGTATTAAATTGGTTTTAATAAGATGCTTTGTTTGTATTCAATGCAGGAAGTTTTATCACCACCCTGTTTCCAGAAGTATATGACGTGGTCATACGATGGCTTGGAGATGTGGCTGTTTGGTTGCGAGCTGGAGTTTTTTCAATGGTCAAGAACTTTCTGGAATGCATCGACTCAGGCCAGTCAATTTCTGTTTATAGTAGTAGGTGTAATTAGATGCCCTTTTTGGTTAAATAATCCCTATAATGTTGCATGCAACATTTATAGAGGAAAACTGAATCTTAATAGTATATAAGGGAAGAGTTTTGATGAACTAGAGGGATGAAGTGTGTGAAGAAAACTCTTTTTGGAATATATTTTATTACTGGTAATATATCATACTTAAAGTTGAAGCTTTGATGTGGATTTTGCTGGACATCTG
>LPNX011036263.1:86220-104384 GCA_001517045.1 Pseudotsuga menziesii
ATTTTAAACAGTTGAAATTGATCGTGTGTTTGCAGGTTAAATTTCAATTCTGTTATCATTTAACAGATTGACTTTTAGTTATGATTTGAATGGTTTGTTTAGATTATATTTCAGTCAATCTGTTCATCATTATTGATTAATAATTAATATAATCTTCAATTTGCTCTCAACTGAGATAGGGTTTAATAGGATAGGTAGAATAATTTAGTTTTAATTTTATTTTTAAGTTTAATTAGCAATTGTTAAATCATTTTACACATTTTACTTAAGTTTTCATATTTAGAAAAACTTCCCAAAAATTGAAGTCTTTCCTTAAGAAAGCAACCTTAGGATATTTAGATATATAGATAAAGTAAACATTAGAGTAGGTTAGATTTTGCTGGTTTTAAGTTCTCTTTAAAAGACAAACTAGCTGGTAGCAGGACCACAACCTGCGAGGTTTTGTTAAACCAAACATACCGGACGCTGCTTTAAGCTGATTGTGTGGAAAAAACCTCCTTATTGGCCTGGATTCAGAAAATCGGGCCAACAAGACCCAAAACAAATCACCAGATCAGACTCCTAACGAAGAATTCGTAAGGTGAGTGTTTGAAACCCTAGATTTAAGGAAAAGCCACAAATCAAGGATACCCGAGTGGGGTGGTTATTTGAGATTGTAAATGTCACTCAGGTGTTTAAAATAGATGGTTTACAAAGATTTAAGTCAGATCTAGTATTTTAGTGTGTTGGTTCAAATGATCAAATTCAGACCCTTGGGGATTTAAGCGGATGATTGAGAAATCCTCAGGACGAAGCTGATACTGACAATTATGGCTTCCTGCACACTAGTTGGGATTAAAGATTTGATGATGAAAAATACCCAGAAGAAACCGAACAAAAAAAACAGTGGGAAAATGGTTGACTTGCTGAAGGGGGGTGTTTTCTCCCAGACAAAGACCAGTTCCTAGAGGGGTGCATAGGAGTCCAATCTAGACGTTTTTGAGGGAGAGGAGATTTTTCAGTATGCTGCACAAAACCCAGATCACCGAATTTGCAGATTCCTAGTGCAAATTGGTCCGGTGATTTTTCCTAATGCTAAACGAGGGTTTTTCAATGAAAATTATTGATAGGCAATGCATGAAAATCAAAAGTTGAGAACTTACCTGAAAAACTTACTTGAATCATTGTTGATGACCTCCTGGATGATGAAGAATGCCTTTCTTGAGATCAAATAAGATTTCCGGACAAGCTTTTAATGAAGTGTTGCTTCTGCCAGTGTCCCTAGCACCCCTGTTTTCCTACCAGACCAAGGAAAATCTATCAGAATGGAAAATAAACAGGAAATGTAAGCTAAAAGAAGTACAAGAAGAGGAAATCAAAAATAATTTTAACTCCCTGGTAACCAATTGCCGAGATCCAACACAGGGTAGGTCCTCCCACCAAAGCGCCTCTCTTAGAATCGCCTCCTTCAACTTGCAAGTAAACAGGTAAAAGGAAAGATACAAAAACTATGCCGAATAAATCTTAGTGCAGAAGAAAAGAAGTTCCAATCATCAACTCATTCATTCATCAAGCAGGTAGACAAGAGTGTAGTCCTAGACAAAATCTCTTTATTCCAATTTTGGTGCCAAAGCTCATGAATCACAATGGGGGGTCACCTCTCTTAAATAGTTTGAGAGAGATATAAACCCTAATGCTCCAACGGTTGAGATTATAATAGCATCAACGGTGGAGATCAAAATATATCAACTAATACATGGATCAAGTGACTAAGTCAAAGAGGGGGGCTCACTTTGCTCAAGGACGCCCCTCTAAAGCGAAATGTCACAAACATAACATAAGATATGACATGATACATCATAGGAGGGGGTCACTAGGGGGTTAATTCACCCTAGACCCCTTTACAACTTCATAATATAAGATATAACAATGAAATACATCAATAGCTAATTAGAGGGGGCGCCCCTTGGGGGGTTTCCTCACTGGATGAGCCATAAATAAATAATCCAGACATCTGCTGACTGAAAAACTGTTGGAGGATTGACCGGGATGCCAAGAAACATCATCTGTTAGAGTTCCAAACCATTTCCTTGACCCAGGAGGCCAAATCGATTTTCTCAGTGAATTTCTAGTTCATTTTCTGCTGGTACAATCCCTGGAAACTAATAAATCCATCATAACTCACTATAGGATGCAAACTGGGGCAAACTGACTGCTCTGGATGATCTGGAGACATAGGAGAATGGTATTAGTGACTACTCATACCCCCTGGAACACTGCTCTGCTCTAGTAGAACCAAACATACTGCCATCTGGAATAAAAATAGATCATTTTCCAATAATTAAGTGATTCATTTTTTTGAAAACCGGGGCCAAACTCTGAAAACTAAAATTGCAGTGTTGGTCCTGGGCATGTTTCGAACAAATATAGACCATGTTGTATTTTTTAATCACTGCCTTGGGAAACGTGATTGACTCGATCAACCGGGTTGACCAAGTCAAAGTTCCCAAAATCAAGGTGAGATAACATGCCAATATGATCCTGCTACGTTCCAAGGTAAGACATGCTCCAATGGTATATATCAAACCCCAACTTGAGTAGTTATTCATAATCATGGTGACCAACAATAATAATATTAAAATATACCTTTGCTTCTAAAAGATTTTAGTGTCTTCTGGAAATCTGCTTGCTCGTGCCATACTTACAAAGTGTAATCAATGTGTTATAGATGGGTGATGATGGAAGAACCAGGCTAAGGCAAAGGGGAAATGACTTTGACTGACTTTGACTCGATTATCTACCCTATTGATAACTAATAAACTCTACCAAGGTGACATATGCATGACAAATAGCAATAGGGGATGGAGGTGCCTCACAGATGGGTGAAGTACTTGGGTGTACTTCCCTCAGACTCTAGCGAGTTTTCCTTTGCAACCTTTTTGCAAATATAGGTCAACCTTCAAAGGCAAGTGCCCTGGAAGCCTTCTAGGCTCCAGTACTGACAAAGACCCAGTCTTTCTAGACTAGTCTCACCCTGTAGCCCTATGGGGACCATTGAGTAGAACATTATACAAGGAGTGAGTGCTCATCCTTTGACCATTAACCTTTCAATGACTTTCATAATTTTTATAAGATAGTAGCCAGGCTACAAGAGCAAGTTCCTTGGAAAGCCTTATGGGCTCCAGTAAATGACTAAGGCTACCTGCTGCTCACGAGAAGTACATAGCCCCGACGGGTTCGCCTCTCCCTGGTGCCCCTATAGAGGGCAAACTGAGCCTTACAATATACAAAGAATTGGTGCTCAATCTCTTGGCCACTGAGTACCTTTTTTCAATATTCTATACTTTTGCATCTTTTAGATGTAGCTTTTATGCGTTCTGATGCTTTAGTGTTTAACAACACTATTATGGTGGAGCACTTGTTTTGAGGACTTAAGGAGGATAACCCTGTGCACCTAGCCACACTGGCCAAGACACACACTTCATAGCTCGAGACACATATCAACATGGAGTCTGTCTCACACAGTGGTCAGAATGGGGAAAAGGTCTTCAATCTCACAGGTCTCTATCAGTCTTAGTCATGGGGTAAAAACAAAAGTGGATGAACTGGATGGATGGGTACAAATGTAATGGAACCAACCTAGCACTAAGGGTTACATTTTGTTTGAGCATGGCATGGGAAACAGTCTTCAAATTGGATTCCTTGATCAATCATAACACAGGTTAGAGCAATACAGAACATATAAGCATAGGTCACCACAATCATCCTAACATGACAAGCACAATCATCCTGAGATACATCACAGAGCAAAACTAAACCAAGGAAATATACCTGATCTCACCATGTATACCTGTCTCCAACTGATAAGCCCTTGGTTGTGTGTACCAACTCCTGATCTGTTACTCTGTTGAAATGAACTAGATCATCACCAAAATCATCTCAATGGACTCCTAAGTCTCAGTCCTGGCAAGGAAAATATCAAGAACAAGGCTCTGAAGTCGAATGAAGTTATAGAGATCCATGTTTATACCCCATGTAAAAGTAGCCCGAAATACAAAAAGAGACAAGTCTGCATGCTGCATCATGGAAGCCTGGCTGAAAAATGTATATGTGATAACAACAGTAATTCATTTTTAAGATTCTAGATCTCATCCCTAATAACAAGTGGGTTTGATTGGGATTCTTCCAATTTCACTTCTAGTTGGGTGATCTTCTTTTCAAATACATGTTGGGTGGAATGTTTGAGGTTCCTTTTGTTACAACCAGGCGACGAATCCCCTGTAAATGAGGGTTTCTGTTCGGACCGGAGAGGAAATAACTTTTCAGTAATTCCCTGTGAAGGAGTTGTCATGGAATTATTAAATTCCATACTTTGTTCATGGCAAACATCTTCATGAGGAAATTCGCGAATAAGAGAAAGGTCTTCATCATCACTAACTACCTCCACCAAAGGGGGATCTTTTACTTGCTGCATCGTTTCGGGAATCGAAACAATGGCCATGCTTTGAGTGAATCTCTCTGTATTAGATCTAACTGAGATGGATTCTTTTTGCTTAGGCCTATACTTAGTGTGACTCGCAGAGTTTTTATCTTCACAACTTTCTAACCCTTTATCTTTCTACACAGGGATATCGTTAGGTATTCTTGAAGGCGATGGGTCGATTGGGGTTTCAAAAATCGGAATACTATCATCTCCTTCTATGTCACATTTCGGATCATTTCCCTAAATAAGGTTATTCGTTCCAGTCTCCTCATGGTTTGACGTTGGGTCTAATTTATTGGAAGATTCTGGCAATGATGATCTCCTTCTCTTTTGTCAAACCTTGGAAAGGGGAGAGGGCCAGTACTGAGTTTTCCCAAAACTATTTTTGTCCAGAAATTCATCCCAAGTTCTGCCTAAAGAGGACAAATTATATTAAATCATAATTTTAAGAAGGCCATGGTGAAACATACTCCTATCTTGGTTCCCGATGGTATGTTGGACTACGAAAGCCATTTTCTTAAGGTTATTTAACAAAAATCAAGGCAAATTTATCTTTGAGCCTTTAAATGCCATAAGAAGTCGAAGATGATACAGATGAACATGAGAGAATCGGCCATCACATGTAATGTACATGATTATGATTTGTAGGAGAGGGCGCCACTGGGGTCTCAAAAATCTTGTCGAGAATCTATACTGGATATCTTAATCATCTGGGAACAGGGGAAGGAAGTGTTTCCGCTTGTTCTTGTTAATTTTTCCTCCTTTAAACCAACGTTCACCCTTTTGAGGAAACTTAGTAGCTTTTGCAATAAGATCCTTTGTTAAAACCATTTGTAAATTGCCTATCTGGGCCACATCGTCTTTAAGGGATAAGGCGAACTCGGCGAACTGCCTAGTTGCCTCTATGTGATGACCATTAAAACACCTAAAGAAAGAAACCTGGCCTATATTTTCAAATAACTCGATTGCCTCTGGTTCAATTTCCAACAATTCATTCCCAATGGGCTCAAAACAATAGAGAGGAGCCATTTCCCCAATGCAAAGCTTCTGGACAGGGTATATTTTAGGGGAGGTCGTGAAGATGGAAGGTATAGGAATCCAGGATGTGCCGAGCATTTGCGACAAAATCAAGTTTATCCATTATCACAGTCAAAACCCTACAGGATTCCTAATAAAACTAAAGAGGACAAGAGTAATAATAACCATGTAGTGCAAAATAATGGTTACAGCACTGCGCTCATTAATGGAATTGACACTGTAAGGTATAATTTATCCAAGTGTTTTGATGATATGATAAGTCGACATAAAATGACAGTTGTGCAAAAATATGTACCACGTTTAGTTAATTGACAGAGCGTTTGCATGATTTCCCATGTAGTTAGGATAAGAAAATAAACTTTGATTCATGGTTAGAATAATCACCTAAGCTTAGTCTTGTTATCATGTTTAGGTAATGTAATACATAGGTATCATAAAGCATAGACCTAGTAATCACCTTAGGTTTAAAATAAATTATCTCATACTTATGCTATCTTTTAGATTACCCAAACATAGTGAACCAAACATGAAGTATTGATCTTGATAATTTGAGAAGGATAAAAGATATAGAAGAATAAGATCACAAAATTCAAAATCATATGTATTAGACATGAATGATCAATGGTTCAATACCAATGTAAGGTGAGTATATTGCCAATCTAGTAAAATCTTGATTGAAAAAGCATTATCATAATATATTGATATACAGTCAAAAATTAACTTACAAAATTATATAATAAAAATGACTATATGAAAAGCATGGTTTAGCAGCTACAGAAATCAATCATCCATTATACTTAAACGAAATAGAATTGACAACATAACAATTATTTTTCTTCTAGTGTTAAATTTCCTCCAATTAGGAGTACCTTCAGAATCATAGATTATGAAGGAACTCCTTAATAATCTTTCTCAAGAAATTATTAAGGTAGGAAGCTGGTATCATCTTTTATTGACTTAAAATAATAAAAAGATGAGAAATTCTGAAAGTACTCCTTGATAATCTTTCTCAAGAAATTATTAAGGTAGGAAGCTAGTATCATCTTTTATTGACATAAAATAATAAAAAGATGAGAAGGTTGTTGGTTGCCAACAGTAGGCCAAGTGTATGACAAAAGTGCAAAACAAAAGAAGTAAACATATCCATATGAAAACATCAACGATATTTCATCATTTTGGTAAGGGGGGACATTACACGAGATTTGTAAATGGTAGGCCTATGGCCTGTCCATTTTACCAACATGGATACCCAAATGCGGATATTAATTGATATATTTCTCCTTGTTATTTTATTGTATTGAACGACTGTAATAAAACTTGCAGATAGAATTTAAACACATAAAACAATGTTGAAGGAAACAATCATCAACACAACAATAACAGATATACGTTGGAAACGCAATCTTGGGTAAAACAAAAAAATTTGGTTTCTTAGCTCTTTTAACAATAAAAGGAAATTGCATGTAGGATAATAAAATAGTTACACTCTCTCAATAAGAGATTTTAGAATGTTCTTAATATTTCTGTGCAATACAAATTTTTACAAGCTTTGGTACACCATCAAAATGCTATGGATGAGGGTTTTCTAGGTCTTAAACATCCCCTCAGTCTTTCACAACAACTGCAACTTGAATTTGGTTTTCTTTCTCTTCTCTGCAAAAGATGTACTTGATGCCAACAACATTCTCCACTCCCTCTGCAATGGACAAGGATTCCAGCCTTTCGTCCATTCGACCTCAGAACATGCTATCACTATTTGACACCGCTTCTATCTTCAAATCCAAGTCATCGAGCTCAGTGTTGTCTTATGCAAGGTTGGGTCTTCTTCAGCAGTGCTCTTGACAGCTTCTACAGTGAATTTTTCAACAACTTCCTCTTATGTCATCTTTAATAAATACCCATTATGAAAGCCAAGGGATAGGGGCAAGTGAACAGTGCCTTGGTTCTCTGCGATGCTTAACTGTGTGACAAGCTAACTTCCTGAACATGGACCACCAATCTTCAATCCATTTGACCTTTCAATTTTCAGGAAATCCTCTCTATTTGCTTGACTTCTGCTTACTCAGAAATTTCCTTCCACAATGCTTTCCATTGCCTTTCTATGTTCAACAACCCTCAGGTTTAAACACAATCCTTTTCCTTTCCTAGCTCTAATGGGCATTCACATCCCTCCTAATTTGTTTCTACTCCCTCGGGGAAGATGCAAAACATTTTGCCTCAAAGAAAGCTAGGAAATTCTCATCTATTTTTCAACTAGCAGACCCAATTGTGTTTCCTCCTTTTGGTGGACGAAACAAATGAAGCTAACGCTGAAATTTGTCGGGTGTTACCGCTCAAAATAACACCCTTGATCAAGGTCACGGATCCTAGTGCAACAAATGGTAAGCACAAGAGAAGCTAATACCCAATGTCACCACGACCTAGCTCCTTAACACTTTAGGTCAACTCCTAGGACCAATGGGGAGTCCCTAGATTTCACTAAATGATATCTACAATTGCTTAAACAACACACAAACACCTTTCCCAAGAAACCTCTCAACAAAGATTAGTGCAGTATGGATTCAAAACAATGAAGAATAAACAACACTGGGAGAGGGGTAGGAGTTACAAGTTCCGAATATTATTTGAGATGTACAATGTGAATTTCTCTAATTTTTAAGGGTTTCCAATATTATATTTTTTTGGTATTTTTACAATATATATACAACATATTTTTTATAATAGTGAGAAAGAAAGGGGTTATGACTAGTGTTATCGAAACCGGACTGGAACTAGTAAAATTGATCGATTCGACCGGTTCATAGGTCCAACCGGTCCAGCTAGGTGCCTGAACCGAAAAAAAACCCCAATTTTCTCTTGGACAGATTGTGAACCGACCGGTTCCATTGGAAACTAGACCAAAGCCACCAAACTAACTCGTTTTGGCTGGTTTTGTACCGAATCAGTCGGTTTGTACTCTATCGCATTGCTGCGACGAGGGGCCAAAAAAGAATAAAAAACTCTATCCTAAAGATTCTAACCTAACCCTAAGCCCCTACTCGCGTTATTTAAAGAACTAGCCCCTACTCTTTGTTAATGTATTTTGGTTGAGAACTTGAGAGATGTGTTACACTCGGCGCTATTTTGGTTATTTGCACCCATACTTGCTATATATATGAGAAACTTTGCATATTTGTGTATTAATGGTTTGGATTCATATGTATGCACATCAATATATATGTTTTTTTACAAATATGAATATTTTATGTACTTTTTCGTCGACCGGTTTTTTCCCTTTTTTTAGTTTCGGTCCAGATTCCAATCCGGTTCACATCTTGGGCTCTTCTTAGTACAATCATTGTTCCCGTTTTGATAACATTGGTTATGACCTTAGTCCTCAACCCTATGGCAATTAGAGATCGAGGTCAACGTCCCTATTCAATTTGGATATTCAACATTTACCAACTACAACAAAGGCTAATAACCCGATAATAAGTCAAAGTAGCCAAACCCTAATTAGAGTAAACAATGAATCCCAAGGCTCACAATGGAGAGCTCCTTCAAGAGGAAACTCTCCTCAAACAAAACTAACAAGATGCCAATAAAACTGTAATTTACCTTGCTTAAGGTGTAGGAGCAACATCAAACAAGAAAATGGAGATATCTTACCAACATCAACCAAAGAAAGATTAAGAGAGAGAGTTCTTAGTGTTGGACACACCAGGTACACTGAGAGGGGAGGGGGTGAATCAGTGTGTGCAACTTTTATTACTTTTTCAATTTTAGCAATCAACAACTTATTCAATAGTAAGGATTATCACATTATCATTATGTCATCTTCAACATTATTATCACCATCATATCATCATCGCATAAGAAACATAGCCTGATACACAGTACACCATATTTTATGTGGATACCCAAGTCATGGGGGAAAAACCACGGAATCCCTTATAATAATAACTATCCAGCAACAAGTGGAAGGAGGCAACAACCCCCTTATTACAGTGACTTCAATTCTCCAGCTACAACTAAAAAGAGGCTACAACCCCCTGATTTACAGGCTACAACCTGAAGGAAGCTCCAACTCCCTGGTTCTCCAGCTACAACCCCCTTTCCTTGCCATGTCCTTCCACCTTGATATGAAGAAATTGTTGCACCATGACCGCACTGATCTTGCGGACCTACTAATCAACACCTATACTACATTGCACAATCATTGTCACTGATCATTGCACCACAACTATATCACACTGCTCAACCACTACCACTACTAACCACTGCTCATCAACCTGTATAATCGACCTGTTCAATCAATCTGTTGCTCACATCATCTGACTTAGTCAATCTGAGTCTAACGAACTGTACACCAAACTTAGTCCACCTGAGTCAAACCAACTGCTCATACAACTCAGCCAGTCTGAGTCAGACTAACTGCACATAAGGCAACCTATGCCAATCTTGCTCAATTGAACCAACCTATACCAAGCTGATTGACACAATCAACTCAATGACACCACAACCAACCTCAATCATAGTCAAGGAATACTTGACAGTTAAACACGATAAACCTCAACCAACTAACCTCAGCTAAGAAGATAAGACTTAACCAACTATGTCAAACTCAGCCAGTTCATAAACTCTTAGACACAAAAGTATTTTTCACTCGACTCAAATCAAGTCAACAAATCAAGCAAATAGTCAATTACAATATTGTCAAAGGTTGTCATTAACAGTCAATAACAATCTAGCTCCACTTAGGTCAAAGACACAATGATCAACACTTGTCAAACTAGTTTTCAAAGAAAAGACTTAGGTTGATCAAAGAAATCACTCACAAGATCTATTACTTACGTGTCAACTTCTCATTCAATACTACACTATACAACAGTCAAGATAAATACCAAAATCTATGCCAACAATATCCAAGATAATCATCAAGATCTATATCAAGATCACAACAAGATATATTCCAATATAACCATAACCATAGCCTCCATAACATATTGAATGACTTCAAAGATATATACCAATATATAGGCTCACATACTAAGATCAAAGATGAACTCTATCCATGAGAGACATGTGCCATCACAAGAGAAACCCAGAAGCATGAACCATACCTTTTTGAAGATCACAAGATGAAGAAACAATAGACAAACCAAAAGAAACTCTATATCATGTCATCACATAGCCCTTGTAACAATTTTTCCAATGAGCCAAGAATTTTGTAATTTCGATTCTGTATGAGAAAGTTATGCCAATTTTAGTGAAGATGCCCAAAACTTTCTCCTCCACAAAGTTTCGCACTTTTCTCCAAGAGTTGCAAAATACCAAAGAGAGGATTGATTGATGAACAAATGAAATGTTTGATATTCTATTTATATAGGTTGTGGAGGAAAGTTAGTACCTCAAACTAGGCCGACATGCAATTCAAAATTACAAATAACTAAATTCTCTTTTGTTTGGTCGTCTGACTCAAAAAGGTGGGGTACACCAACTTCAAAAATTCATACATCTTCAACCCTAAGGAGTTAGAAGATGCTCCACATATCAACGGAAATGGATTGATGAGGACTATCTCACATGATGGGTTTATTTGCAAATTCTTAGTCTAATACCCTTAAATTATTCAATTTGTATAGGACATCAAGACTCCACACATAAAGGTGTCAAAGATCATGTTACCTTATGCATAAGTTCCAAGGTCAAAGGCTTTAATGGACATCATCAAAGGCATGATGGATTTGATGGTCTTCACATCCACAAACTTCACATCAACAAGGAGGAGGGATCCACCATATACTCATCATATCAAGGGTATCAAGGACCCCAACACCACCAATCAAGTGGGAACAAAGACTTTTTCAAGAATATCATCATATTCAAGGTCTCCATATCATTAAAAACATATCCAATGGTTCCACTATGTATCTTCATCACAATAAGAGTACCAACACCCCAAAAGAGGGTTACATAGACCTCACCACTAGTTTGCAACACCTTATGGGCTTCATATGCATGATCACAAGTCTACAACCTGCCAATGACCATATAGCATCCAAGGGCCATCAAACCACCATATGTGTGGGTTTAAGACCCAAAATTCCAAGGACACCAAGGACCTCATAAGAATGGGTTCTGTTATCCACTAAGTTGCACTTAGGTGGATTTCCAATGAGCAATCAAAGACTTGAACAAATCAATTGTTCATCACATGTGCTCAGAAGTTCATCAGACCAATCAGTGGCCCTTTTTTTTAATTTTTTACATGTCCATACCCTGTGCGGATTTTGTAATAAATGACTTAGCATGATGAAAATTATGTAAAAGGTTTGGCTTTCCTAGGACTTAGTTATCAATACTTTACTCTAGGGTGTTTTTTCCTTGGGAATTACATGTCGTTTTTTAATGACTTATAATTTTCGAGTTTTTCACCCACTCCTCCAAAGCTAGAGTAAATGTCTTGATAAAAAGTCCTTAGGAGGTTATTAAAGCCTAGGTTTCAATGTATATTACCATGCTAATCATTGTTTTTGAGTCATATGAACATGGACTAAGTCCCCCATAGTTTTTTTTTAATTTCCAGAAAATATAAATTTTTCCGTTTTTCTAGGCTTATTTTTAATAAGTTAATTAAAAATATTCAAAATGGCATAAAAGTGTGGCCTACGAGCAGAATTTTCCATGGGGGTGCTCATTTTCTAACCCAGAGCACCCACTTAACCTCTAAACCCACTTTCCTAAGTTTTCGAGTAATTATTTATCTCTAAAATTAATTATTACTCGAAAATGATAAAAAAGACCCAAAAAATAGATAAAGTGAAAATTCGGCAACTCATTAAATGAAAGAAACATGCCGAAACTGAATTTTATGAGTTAGCAAAGTAGAGTGGAAACATTCCTAAAGTTTCTAAAACACTTTGGAGTGTTTTTCTCGGCAAATAAAGCCAAGTCAATTTTGTTAAATCAAGTGGAGCACATCTCTCAAGAAAAAGATGGAAATTTGTGAGGATAATAGCAAGTGTTGAGTTATGAATAAGAAGTTGGCATATTTTTTGTCTTTTCCATCCCATGCCAACTCAAGTAAAGTGCTCTCTCTTGGGCAAGTGCACCACCCTCTCTTGGTCATATTTTCTATATAAGCAAGGCATTGCTCCATTATTGAACATGAAGGATTGAATCTATGCTCTTGTAATACTTAGTTGCTTCTACATTTTGTTGAATAAAGTGAAAACTTTGGAGGTCCATATGGTGCAAATTTTCATGGTTGTGAATGCTTGAGCTTCATGGAGGTGATATTTAGCTAGTTGTACTTCTCTTTATTTCAAGCTTGTAGATGTTTATTTAGCTCAAAAGGCTATAGGCTAGCCCATAGAGTAAACATTTGTAGTTTCAATTTGTTTACTTATGTTTTTCTATTAGAGCTCTAAGAGTAGCCAATTGTAGTCGGTTATACTAAGGCTCTCCAAAATTTCTTTTATCAAAATATACTAGATTTAATCTTGTTTGTTTAAAGGTTGTGTAGCTTTGCAGATCATCAAAGGTGAAGGAGGATTTTGAGCTTGGTTGCATCTTCTTCCTCTTCACCACTATTCTTTGGATCTAATGTTTTTTGTCCTACAGGCGCTTTCTCTTCTTCACAACGTTCAAGCTTGAGCTTGAGGGTTTTCTCTCTCGTCTCATAAAAATTTAATCTCTCTTTGGTTACTTTTCCTACAAGTTTAGATTTCTTTAAAAGATTATTATATGACGTTTAGGCTTGTTTACATCTTAGATCTAAAGCGATTTAATAGATATCTTAAGCTTAGATCTAACACTTCCTTTCTAGTACTCAAAGCAGTAAATTTTTCCCATTTTTTTTGTAAAGTACTAGATAGTGTATTTTATGTACATGCTTGTACTAATCCACTAATTTGTACATTGTTAGCTTGCTGATTTTTAGCAAGTTGAAATAAAAAAAGAGAGAAACTATGGCCAAATTTTGACAAATCTAACTATCCAAAGGCTCCAAAGTGCCTAGTATTTTTCCCTTTCTTCCGACAATTTATTGTAAGCCTTTTGGCCAAAGCATAAGGTCAAAAGGCAGCCCTTTATTTAATTATCAGCAATGTAACAATTTAATAAAAGAGCGAGTGGGATTACAGCTCCCACACCCCTCTTCCCTTATTTGGGGGAAGATTGTATCTGTCCTTAAAGTGGGTTGGATTTTCTTGTTCGTTTAGATTAGATTTGATTAGTTCATCTTTTAAATCAATTAAGTTTATTTCAAGATTTACAAATTTTATTCAAAGTAATCAAATACTAACCCGACATTTATTTGCCGTAGTAATTAGTCTCACAATTTTTTGTTCACACGAGCACACAATCTATCCTGAAGGGCTATATCACAACTTTGCTTTCATAAATTGGAACAAACATTTGCCTCTTCCGTGTATGCTCTACCCCTCGTAGCTTTGTCTGAATCTTGGAGATATCAAAAGTGGAATTGTGCACTTATTAATTTTCTCACATCTAATTAAATAACTCATTTTAATAAAAGTAACTACCCAAAACATTACGAAAATCCGACGTAAACGATTTTGGAGAAGTAATGGGCAAATTCTTCAGGGAAAGCGGGAACAACTAGAAAGTGTCCGTGGGGTCCCGTTAGGCTGCACCTTTGTGGTGTAGTGTTGAACAACCCTCCACAACTCCATCTAACCCACATTTTTCCGTGCGGACCCACTCTTCCCAAATTCTGGACATATTCCTAGTACCACTTGGTATATCGAGAATCCCCTTCCTTTAATTATTCATCATTCTAATAATTAAAATTGACCAAGTACACGAACAAAATATTTTCCTTGTTTTCAACAACATTCATTGTGGTGTGACTCCATATTGGCATTGGTTCAATTCTTGTACTCTCTATTTTGCTTATAGTCATATTGTGATTATTGATATATCTTGCAATGGTGTTGAATTTAGTTATATAATTTTGCATAGTGTCGTGTCAACAATTTATTCATTTCTAACTCAAACAACCCAATCAATTGAAACAATTAAAACACCTAAGAGCCTTAGAAACTCTTTTCGTAAGGACTACCTCCTTGGCTTTGTTAGGATTTAAGTCTAAACAGAGGAGTCAGGATCAAGTGACAGTACTTGACTCGAGACTTGCCCCCAAGGATGCACCAAGCAGCTTGAAGATCTTTGCTGCGTTAACCCAGGTGCGTAAGAGGCGGCAACATTTTGGCGCCGTTGCTAGGGATAAATCTTTTTAATCTCAGAGTATGACTCTTTTTTTTACCTTTTTTGTTTTTTCTTTGTTTGATGTGATTACAGTAGATCTTTAATTTTCATCTGGCGACTCCATTAACCTTTTTTTCTTTTTTCTTTTTACAAAGAAAAGCAAAAAAACTTATTTTTGTGAGAAAGTATTTAATGCATATTTTTCTTTTCACATGGAGACTCCACTAAAGGGATAAAAACCAGTGTATCTCATAAAGTTGTTGAGTTTGATTCTGGGTAGATAAGCCCACACAACAGTAAAATTTCAAAAGATCATTTTTCAACGGCTCCACTCTTTCAATAGCAGATGTTCCCCATAATTCTTGATTCTTGATATGGATGTTAAAAGTATAGAAAATGCAGCTCAGATCTCTCGTGCATATCCTCCCATTGATTTCTTCAAGATCCCTGGATTTCCTAATCATTTTGATGGGGAAAATACATCTTATCCCCTTCCTTTCTTTCGAGGGCATGATAATGATCACTCAGCCAGATTCCACGTTTTGATGTTCCTTTCACGTATGAGTGAATTTAGCATACGTCATGAGGATCATATGTTGTTTATGTTTGCTTATTCTCTGCGAGAGGATGTTGCTTGTTGGCTTCATGAGGGCCTTCCTGATAAATCTATTACTTCCCTTGCAAGGTTCTTTGAGATATTTTTGAGGTAGTGGCATTATGATGGAAACGATATTGAATTATTCAATATTGAGTCATTCATTAAGACTAATTTGAAATACTTTCTTCCTTGGAGAAAATATCACGTGAAAGATCATGAGATGCGTAGTATCAACATGGTATACAACAATCAATATTCAAAAACCCATGATGATCCAGTTGAGGTTGTGCATGAAGAGTCCTTCATTGACGATATTATTGAAGACGCTCCTCATGTTACATTAACAGATAATATTGAAGATTGGGATTTATTTCATGATTATTTCGGTGATGATGATCACATTTGTACCCTAGATCTACCTCAAAGAGAAACCATTACAGAATCTTGTAATGAAACTTATGATGAAATCAGTAATGTATATGATAGCACTCCTACTTGTTCTCCGTAAAATGATGAAAGCTTGGAAGGTTTCCTACCTTGTGACCTTTTTTTCTGAAGAAGATGATTGTGATCAGGAGGAGGACAAATATAGCTTGGGATGTGATGCCAGCGATGAAGATTCTCTCATATCTGATGTGGATGGGGGTGATGACTATTGGACTTTCATGGAAAATCCAGTCTATGAGACACTTGAAAATCTCATTGAGAATGTCATCTATGATATGTCCAACAAGGGGAGTGTCTATTCAGAAATTTGTGGAAGCCCCATCTATGATACATCTATAGAAGGGAGTGTTGATCTTGAGACTTGGTGAAGTTTTGGTATGGAAGAGGAGCATTCGAAATTTTCATTTGATTATTCAAAGCTAT
The DNA here is from genome assembly GCA_001517045.1 of Pseudotsuga menziesii. Classification (NCBI taxonomy): domain Eukaryota; kingdom Viridiplantae; phylum Streptophyta; class Pinopsida; order Pinales; family Pinaceae; genus Pseudotsuga; species Pseudotsuga menziesii. The sequence continues at coordinate 102,402 of LPNX011036263.1, forward strand.
ATTATTCAGAGCTGCATATAAGTATCATTAAAGAAAATCTGGAGAAGCAGTACAATGAAGAGTCAGATGGGATACAATTAACAAAAGATCAGTCTCAGCTGTCGTCTTCTCATGCAAAAGCTCCTTATGATTTGGAGAAACTTGGGGATTACACACAGAGGTATCAGCAAATAAGCCCTGTTGCCGCCTAATACACACTTTATGACACGGGAAAGTCTCCAACCCGCTTTGTGTGTCCTTGGGGGCAAGTTAGAGCTGGGGACCACTGTCACCACAGTCCACAACTCCTCCGTTTAGGCAAGATCCCAACAGAACCAATGGGGGGTAGTCCCTATAGGAAAACTAAGTTCCAGATTTATTAACTATTAGTTAAAGGGATCTTTTATTAAGATTACAAAATTACAAGATTAGTGCCTAGATTAAATGGAGTCAAAAGATTACAAGTTACAAACTTACAAAAGAATTAAAAATGATTATCCACAGTTGCCTAAGTTAAGCAAAATCTACAAATTACTAAACAATATGATTACTTAATCAAATGAATTAAAGATGCCACCACAAGAGTTTGTGAAACTGAAAGAAATACTTGCAACTGAAAAGTGAAAAGCTTGCAGTAAAAACCTTGAACGGCAAGGCAAAGATAAATAACAGCGACCTGTGTTTGTAGGACGTTTTGCAATGTCTCTTGTAAATTTTAATGAATTTTATTAGAGTTGAAATCTTTGATTAAGTCTTCGAACCGGTAGTGTGACTACCCCAATCCAGTATTTCTCAAGTCAAAGAGGGAATGCTGTTGCGCTCAACAAAGTGGGAGCAAAGCCCACCCGTAGCTCACAAGTCAAACCCCAATGCCCTGGTGCTCAACAAGGGGGACGTAGAACGCCTAGAGACCCCCCACGGTCTTCTACCCCAAGTTGCCTTCGAGGGCACTGTTTTTAATCAATAGGAAAATTACTAGATGGATGCCTATTAAACTAAGACTTCTCTATCCCCTGTCGTATCTTGTGAGTACCCCGAAGGGTGATAACCGAGTAGAGGAGCATGAAATAGTGAAGTTGTTGTTGGTTAATTTTAGAAGTAAATTTTAATCTTGGTGATTAGCATACAAGGTTAATTTTAAAACTATCAACAAGATCAACCAAGCGGTATCCCTTATGGAAGATGCTGGTACTTGATCTTGGACTGGAAAAATAAACTGTGAAGATTGTAGCAGAGAAAGAAAGTTGTTTAACTAAGCTAAGCCCCCACTTCTCCTGCTTTTCATACCCAACTTGAAGTCCCTAAAGGGAGATGACAAGTGGATAGAGGATACGTAGGATAGATGGGTTGTATGATTACCCTTTTGACAGAAAATAAAACTTACTGAAACTTGAAGGAGACTGTAACTAGCTAAAGCAATGCCTAACCGCACAGCAATCTCTATGACAGAGATGGTAGTCTGTCACAAAGATAGTGGGTAAAAATAAAACTAGAAAAGAAAATACAACTAGCTAAAGCAGTAAACTAATCTCACAACAATCTTTGTAACAAAGATGGCGGTCTGTCATAAAGATAGGTGGGTGAATAGAAAAATAAAACTGATTAAACTAACCTCACTTCAATCTCTGTGACAGAGATGGTGGTCTGTCACAAAGATAGGTGGGTAAACAGAAAAACTTGCAAATAAAACTAACTCTAAGCAACTACTTATACAAATTTACAGCAGAGAAATACCCCAAAGAGAACTTCTCATTTGGGGTTTACAATGTAATAGAGGAGAGAGAAAAAGTGTAGTTTAGGGCCTCTTTTGGACCAAACTTTTGTTGGGTTTTTCTGGGCAATTTAGGGCAGCATAACCCCCTCTTTCTGTACACAAAACCTGCAAAAAAATCAGCAAATTACTTGCTGGAAATTACTGCAGAAAACTGAAACATAAAGTTAGAACAATTTAGTATACAACCCAGAAATTTTACAGAAAAATCTGAACTTAAAAAAAAAAAAAAA
>LPNX011036263.1:104712-194508 GCA_001517045.1 Pseudotsuga menziesii
TAAGAAAATATGAGAGGAGAATGGGGAAATATTCCGGCAGCATAACAATAGCATGAGAGATCATGATAAATGAGGGAGTGAGACCCTCATTATATAGTTGAGGAAGACCCCAACCCCTTGAAGATCAATGGCCAAGATTAGATCTAGATCTAGATTAGATCTCCACCACTAGATCTAGGTATTTGACTTTGCATCCCTCTCAATCAATCTACACCCTTAGATTGCTTTTCAATCCATGGCTTAGGTGCTTGATCCATGTCTTAAGCATTCTCCACCCTTAGATCTAGGGTTTTGACCAAGGTTCACCCTAGATCTGCTTTTAGGTTTTAAGATGGGTCCAAGATAGGCGCCCCCCTCCATATGTGGCGGCTCCTCTAAATGTAGACGCCTCCCTTTTAAGCTAGCGCCCTCTCCAAGTTTAGCTAGCGCCCTTATTCATGGTAGCGCCCTCCTTATTTTATAGTGCCACCTCTAAAATGGCTAGCGCCTCCATTAAATGGAGCGCCTCCTCCATATATGATGGCGTCTTCCTCCATATTTAGCGCCTCCACTAAATGCTTGTGACGTCCCTCTATAATATAGCGCCCACCTCCACTTGTAGTAGCGCCCTCTTAATGTAGTGACGCCTCCAAAATGGTAGCGTACTCCTTAATATGGTAGCGCCCTTCTCCAATTTAGTGGAGACTCTTCATTATATTGCACCCCACTCTATTTGGTGAGGGTTTTAACTTGGACGCCCCCTCTAGTGAGGGTTTTAACCATGCTTAAATCCCAAACAAGCTTTTATCTTCTTGACTTAGGCTAAGACTTTGGCCTCTTGCTCCAAAATAAACTTTTAACCTTTAGACTTAGGCTAAACATAATATTTTACCTTAGATTTAATTTTTCAATTTTTCCAATTTTGACTTAGGAAAAAATTTAAAATAACTTGAAAAAATCATATCTTGGCCATGGGGGGGTGGAAAAATTTGGAATAAATTTTCCTAGGCTTAGCAACCCCCAAACAAAATTACCATGGCATTATTTGATTTTTTCCTTCAAAATCAAATAATATGAATTTTTGACTTAGGGAAATTAATTAATTCCCTAGGAAAAATAGACCTTGCTTAACCAAAAATGGTCTATCTCCTCAACCCCTTGTCAGAATGACATGGGACTTGAAGCAGTGGCTTAGGGGGTTTCATAGCAATTTACCTTGCATTCATAGCCCCTATTACAAAATGCCAATGCTTGAGCAATTACATTATTACATCAAAACTGAATTAATTAACCACCAAGGGGTGAAATTAATTAACTCGAAATAATAAATAAAAATACAACAACACAACGAAACTCCGCAAGACTCTATACAAATGTCTAGCATGGTCATGAATAACATATTGAACCCTTAGCCACCCCATGGACTTGACTGTTAGAACGCCCGTCACCACTTTGGAGGATTTTGAGTGAAAAACCAAACCAATTAAAATCGTTTACACAACAAGATTAATTGGAAAGGGAAAAAACACTCAATGAGGGGACTTCCCTAACAAACAGTTCCAGGGTGTGGCATCCATATCATATGACCCACAATAGCACATATAATTACATTAATTTTCCCACGCAGGGGAGCGGACATTTCGTTTTACAAAGGGGCAATTGCCCTGCAGAAGTGAAAAAATCCTCAGATTTTTCCAAGGTACAATTTGTACATCTTCATGTACATGAAGTTGCCACCTAGTCGAAATAGGTGGGCAACATCTGGCTCCAACTAGGGGACAAGTGTTCGATCATCGGAGAGCACATGAGAACTCCAGAATCCTGCAACCACAAATTTCTCACCAATAACCAACATGAGACCTCCAGCAAAAACCAATAAATAACAATAAATAATATAAATAAATGAAATTTATATACAAAATAAAATAGACATACAATTATTCAGATCTATATGCACAATGAACAAACCAATGAAATAATACAAAACTTTAAAGAAATGCAAGGGAAAAAGGGTTAGAGATACGTTACAGAGAGTGTCCCTTAGGACACTAAGTATTTATCTTTTTGAAGAAAAACCTGATTTGTGGCTCGTTTGACCATTTCTTGTTTCTTGTGACTTTGATGGTGCCTCACATCTTTGAAGATTTTCCAAAAGTCCACACTATCAAAAAACTGCTGATGCCATATTTTGTTAACTTCCTTAATTCTGATTCCATCCTTTATATTTTCTGGGAAGCTAACAAAAATAACATAATCCTTTACACTATGTACACTGCCCACATTCTGAAAAAACACTGATTCATTCTGGCATGCCTTGACTGTCTTTTCTTCTAAAACATTCTGAAAATGGTCTGACACTTTACTGACTTGAGGAGAACTTACTAAAGCCTTGGGTGGCTTATCCTTTTGGGCCGGAAGCTTTACACTCTCTGCTACGGGGACTGATACCTTTACATTACTGATCCAACCCCCTAAATCCATACTCAAATTATTACTTGAAAATACACTTTGTNGTGGGCTCTTTATCCCTTAGCTGGTATCTCATTTCCCCTTCAAAAGCTTGAATGTAGAAAATTAAGATGGCCTTTTCAGGAGGCTTAATATCTTGAGGGAGATTCTTAACCAATTCATTAAATCTTCTGTTAAATCCTTCCACTGTTTCATTATCTTCCTTATGGCTAGAGTGCAAGGCAGTTAACAAGGAATGGTGATCCCTCTTATCTTCCCATTTATCATTAAAAGCTTCAATGATTCCCTCAAGGTCTTTAAACTTGTTATCGTCATGTTCCATAAACCAATCAATGGCCTCTTCCTCTAAGGACAAAACAAAGAGTTTCATCTTCACATCCTCATGGTTGTGTGCCATACACCATCTTGCAATACATAAATTGAAATTTCTGATGTGGGCTTTAGCACTTGCAACATTGTCTCCTTGAAAAGAAGGCAACTTATCTATAGCTTTTTCTGGAACTTCATGAGGGTAACCAACAATTTTAGAGAAATCACATGGTCTATAATAATTATTCATTGTTCAGGTTGGTTTACTTAGATAAACCACAAAGGCATATTAGAAATTGGCTTTTTCTCCAAGACTTGTAAAGATTCTACAGGGAGCAAGTTTGTTCAACTTCCTCTAAAAGCCTTTTCAAGATTTAAGAGGGAGCTAAGCAAACCAAAGGGCTCCAGGTAGAATACCATACTATATTTTTTTGAAGTGGAGTCGCCACTTGGAGAACAAGTAAAGTTCCAATATGGGTAAAAGAAAGAAAAATAATAAATAATAATTTTTTTTTTTAAGGTTATTCCAAAATTTTTATTAACACTTTAAAAACGAATTAAGTTGAATAGTTAAAGAATTAGATCTAAAATTATTAAATTAATGTCAAGACCAAGAACAAAAGACTTGTCCCCGACAACGGTGCCAAAGATATTGCCGCCTAATACACACTTTATGACACGGGAAAGTCTCCAACCCACTTTGTGTGTCCTTGGGGGCAAGTTAGAGTTGGGGACCACTGTCACCACAGTCCACAACTCCTCCGTTTAGGCAAGATCCCAACAGAACCAAGGGGGGTAGTCCCTATAGGAAAACTAAGTTCCAGATTTATTAACTATTAGTTAAAGGGATCTTTTATTAAGATTACAAAATTACAAGATCAGTGCCTAGATTAAATGGAGTCAAAAGATTACAAGTTACAAACTTACAAAAGAATTAAAAATGATTATCCACAGTTGCCTAAGTTAAGCAAGATCTACAAATTACTAAACAATATGATTACTTAATCAAATGAATTAAAGATGCCACCACAAGAGTTTGCAAAACTGAAAGAAATACTTGCAACTGAAAAGTGAAAAGCTTGCAGTAAAAACCTTGAACGGCAAGGCAAAGATAAATAATAGTGACCCGTGTTTGTAGGACGTTTTGCAATGTCTCTTGTAAATTTTAATGAATTTTATTAGAGTTGAAATCTTTGATTAAGTCTTCGAACCGGTGGTGTGACTACCCCAATCCAGTATTTCTCAAGTCAAAGAGGGAATGCTGTTGCGCTCAACAAAGTGGGAGCAAATCCCACCCGTAGCTCACAGGTCAAACCCCAATGCCCTGGTGCTCAACAAGGGGGACGTAGAATGCCTAGAGACCCCCCACAGTCTTCTACCCTAAGTCGCATCTGAGGGCACTGTTTTTAATCAACAGAAAAATTACTAGATGGATGCCTATTAAACTAAGACTTCTCTATCCCCTGTCGTATCTCGTGAGCACCCCGAAGCGTGATAACCGAGTAGAGGAGCAGGAAATAGTGAAGTTGTTGTTGGTTAATTTTAGAAGTAAATTTTAGTCTTGGTGATTAGCATACAAGGTTAATTTTAAAACTATCAACAAGATCAACCAAGCGGTATCCCTTATGGGAGACGCTGGTACTTGATCTTGGACTGAAAAAATAAACTGTGAAGATTGTAGTAGAGAAAGAAAGTTGTTTAACTAAGCTAAGCCCCCACTTCTCCTGCTTTTCATACCCAACTTGAAGTCCCTAAAGGGAGATGACAAGTGGATAGAGGATACGTAGGATAGATGGGTTGTATGATTACCCTTTTGACAGAAAATAAAACTTACTGAAACTTGAAAGAGATTGTAACTAGCTAAAGCAATGCCTAACCGCACAGCAATCTCTGTGACAGGGATGGTAGTCTGTCACAGAGATAGTGGGTAAAAATAAAACTAGAAAAGAAAATACAACTAGCTAAAGCAGTAAACTAACCTCACAACAATCTTTGTAACAGAGATGGTGGTCTGTCACAAAGATAGGTGGGTGAACAGAAAAATAAAACCGATTAAACTAACCTCACTTCAATCTCTGTGACAGAGATGGTGGTCTGTCACAAAGATAGGTGGGTAAACAGAAAAACTTGCAAATAAAACTAACTCTAAGCAACTACTTATACAAATTTACAGGAGAGAAATACCCCAAAGAGAACTTCTCATTTGGGGTTTACAATGTAATAGAGGAGAGAGAAGAAGTGTAGTTTAGGGCCTCTTTTGGACCAAACTTTTGCTGGTTTTTTCTGGGAAATTTAGGGCAGCATAACCCCCTCTTTCTGTACACAAAACCTGCAAAAAAATCAGCAAATTACTTGCTGGAAATTACTGCAGAAAACTGAAACAGAAAGTTAGAACAATTTAGTGTACAACCCAGAAATTTTACAGAAAAATCTGAACTTAAAAAAAAAAGAAAACCAGAAATTTTAGTGGCTGAAAATGAATGTTTCTAGGCTGGAAATGACATATAAACAGCAGAATTAAAATCTTATACTAATATATAATGGATGGGGGCCTTAAAACAAGGGTTATATTCACTATACAGTGAATAAAACCCAGTTTCAGGAAGGAAAAAGAAAAATGGCCGAATTGAAATTTGGAAAGACGAAACCCTCGGAGAGATATCTTTGCTTGGAAAACCTGCAAACAAATCTAGATCTGCGAAAATATGTAAGCCTAGTGATGAATGTCTAACAATCCCTGCAAAATACTTTGAAGAAAAATTGCTAAACCATTCACAAAAGAGGGTAAAAATACTTTTACTCTCTAATCTCTCCACAAAATACTTTGTGGAGAGCTAACTAGACTAATACAAATATGCAAAACTAAAAAAGATACAAGTTACCTCACAAGAAATGGATCATGAAGAATGTAGAATGTAGCACAATGTCCCTCCAAAGAATTTCTTTGATTAAATGGCCCAACTAGGGCAAAGCTTCAATACAAAAAACAAGAAAATATGAGAGGAGAATGGGGAAATATTCCGGCAGCATAACAATAGCATGAGAGATCATGATAAATGAGGGAGTGAGACCCTCATTATATAGTTGAGGAAGACCCCAACCCCTTGAAGATCAATAGCCAAGATTAGATCTAGATCTAGATTAGATCTCCACCACTAGATCTAGGTATTTGACTTTGCATCCCTCTCAATCAATCTACACCCTTAGATTGCTTTTCAATCCATGGCTTAGGTGCTTGATCCATGTCTTAAGCATTCTCCACCCTTAGATCTAGGGTTTTGACCAAGCTTCACCCTAGATCTGCTTTTAGGTTTTAAGATGGGCCCAAGATAGGCGCCCCCCTCCATATGTGGCGGCTCCTCTAAATGTAGACGCCTCCCTTTAAGCTAGCGCCCTTATTCATGGTAGCGCCCTCCTTATTTTATAGTGCCACCTCTAAAATGGCTAGCGCCTCCATTAAATGGAGCGCCTCCTCCATATATGATGGCGTCTTCCTCCATATTTAGCGCCTCCACTAAATGCTTGTGACGTCCCTCTATAATATAGCGCCCACCTCCACTTGTAGTAGCGCCCTCTTAATGTAGTGACGCCTCCAAAATGGTAGCGTCCTCCTTAATATGGTAGCGCCCTTCTCCAATTTAGTGGAGACTCTTCATTATATTGCGCCCCACTCTATTTGGTGAGGGTTTTAACTTGGACGCCCCCTCTAGTGAAGGTTTTAACCATGCTTAAATCACAAACAAGCTTTTATCTTCTTGACTTAGGCTAAGACTTTGGCCTCTTGCTCCAAAATAAACTTTTAACCTTTAGACTTAGGCTAAACATAATATTTCACCTTAGATTTAATTTTTCAATTTAATTTTTAAATTTTTCCAATTTTGACTTAGGAAAAATTTAAAATAACTTGAAAAAATCATATCTTGGCCATGGGGGGGTGGAAAAATTTGAAATAATTTTTCCTAGGCTTAGCAACCCCCAAACAAAATTACCATGGCATTATTTGATTTTTTCCTTCAAAATCAAATAATATGAATTTTTGACTTAGGGAAATTAATTAATTCCCTAGGAAAAATAGACCTTGCTTAACCAAAAATGGTCTATCTCCTCAACCCCTTGTCAGAATGACATGGGACTCGAAGCAGTGGCTTAGGGGGTTTCATAGCAATTTACCTTGCATTCATAGCCCCTATTACAAAATGCCAATGCTTGAGTAATTACATTATTACATCAAAACTGAGTTAATTAACCACCAAGGGGTGAAATTAATTAACTCGAAATAATAAATAAAAATACAACAATACAACGAAACTCCGCAAGACTCTATACAAATGTCTAGCATGGTCATGAATAACATATTGAACCCTTAGCCACCCCATGGACTTGACTGTTAGAACGCCTGTCACCACTTTGGAGGATTTTGAGTGAAAAACCAAACCAATTAAAATCGTTTACACAACTAGATTAATTGGAAAGGGAAAAAACACTCGATGAGGGGACTTCCATAACAACCAGTTCCATGGTGTGGCATCCATATCATATGACCCACACTAGCACATATAATTACATTAATTTTCCCACGCAGGGGAGCGGACATTTCGTTTTACAAAGGGGCAATTGCCTTGCAGAAGTGAAAAAATCCTCAGATTTTTTCAAGGTACAATTTGTACATCTTCATGTACATGAAGTTGCCACCTAGTCGAAATAGGTGGGCAACAAGCCCTTTGGATGGGTATGATGAAGTTGTGGATCTGCCTCGACATACATATGTGTACATTAGTCCTATCTAGTCTTGGATAGAAGAAGTTTCTGGGAGGACTTGCCAATTTGGGAAGCAGTTTGACAACGTATTACATGCCTATGATATCCCATCCAGTCCTCCCATTTTGAGAATTCATGCAGGTTTGCACTTTCTAAAAAATATGTCCTTGCTTTGGCTGGTAACCAAAGATAAGGCAAAAAACTCTAAAGTTGATAAAATGTTTAGGTGGTTACATTGGATATTTGATTTTACCTAATTTTTTTATATCATGCTTAGAGTAGGAAAATAAGCTCCTCAAAGTGAGCATTTACTTTCTGCACTTAGAAATAAATAACATTTTATTTGGTTAATTTTTTCCACATTCTTGAATAATGCAACTTATGGTTCATTTGGTTTTTATATAAAACTTGTGCTACTAAGGTTTCTTTTGTCAAGTTGAAATGTTTTTACAGGTTATATAAACAAGAGAATCTGGTGTTCTTGTATCCTCTCCTTGCCTAAAGACCTGATCGAGCACACGTTCCACAGTTGGAGCCAGACATTATCCACTAAGTTGCCCTTAGATGGATTTCCAGTGAGCAATCAAAGACTTGAACAAATCAATTGTTCATCACATGTGCTCAGAAGTTCATCGGGCCAATCAGTGGCCCTTTTTTTTATTTTTTACATGTTCATACCCTGAAGGGATTTTGTAATAAATAACTTAGCATGATGAAAATTATGTAAAAGGTTTGGCTTTCCTAGGAGTTAGTTATCAACACTTTACTTTAGAGTTTTTTTTCCTTGGGAATTACATGTTGTTTTTTAATGACTTTTAAATTTTCGAGTTTTTTACCCACTCCTCCAAACCAAAGCTAGAGTAAATGTCTTGGTAGAAAAGTCTTAGGAGGTTATTAAAGCCTAGGTGTCAATGTATATTACCATGCTAATCATTGTTTTTGAGTCATATGAACACGTACTAAGTCCCCCATAGATTTTTCTTTTATTTCCAGAAATTATAAATTTTTCCATTTTTTTAGGCTTATTTTTAATAAGTTAATTAAAAATATTCAAAATGGCATAAAAGTGTGTCCTAGGGGCAGAATTTGCCATGGGGGTGCTCATTTTCTAACTCATAGCACCCACTTAACCCCTAACCACTTTCCTAAGTTTTCAAATAATTATTTATCTTTAAAATTAATTATTACTCGAAAATGGTAAAAAAGACCCAAAAAATAGATAAAGTAAAAAATTCGGCAACTCATAAAATAAAATAAACATGCCAAAACTGAATTTTATGAGTGGGAAAAGTAAAGTGGAAACATTCCTAAGGTTTCTAAAACACTTTGGAGTGTTTTTCTCGGCAAATAAAGGCAAGTCGATTTTGCTGAATCAAGTGGAGCACATCTCTAAAAAAAAATGGAAGTTTGTGAGGATAATAGCAAGTGTTGAGTTATGAATTAGAAGTTGGCATATTTTTGGCCTTTTCCATCCCATGCCAACTCAAGTAAAGTGCTCTCTCTTGGGCAAGTGCACCACCCTCTCTTGGTCATATTTTCTATATAAGCAAGGCATTGCTCCATTATTGAACATGGAGGATTGAACCTATGCTCTTGTAATACTTAGTTGCTTCTACATTTTGTTGAATAAAGTGAAGACTTTGGAGGTCCATATGGTGCAAATTTTCATGGTTGTGAATGCTTGAGCTTCATGGAGGTGATATTTAGCTAGTTGTACTTTTTTTATTTCAAGCTTGTAGATGTTTATCTAGCTCAAAAGGCTATTACTAGCTCATAGAGTAAACATTTGTAGTTTCAATTTGTTTACTTATGTTTTGCTATGAAAGATCTAAGAGTAGCCAACTGTAGTCGGTTATACTGAGGCTCTCCCAAATTTCTTTTATCAAAATATACTAGATTTAATCTTGTTTGTTTAAAGGTTGTGTAGCTTTGCAGATCATCAAAGGTGAAGGAGGATTTTGAGCTCGGTTGCATCTTCTTCTTCTTCACCACTATTCTTTGGATCTAATGTTTTTTGTCCTATAGACGCTTTCTCTTCTTCACAACGTTCAAGCTTGAGCTTGAGGGTTTTCTCTCCCGTCTCATAAAAATTTAATCTTTCTCTTTGGTTACTTTTCCTACAAGTTTAGATTTCTTTAAAATATTATTGTATGAAGTTTACGCTTGTTTACATTTTAGATCTAAAGTGATTTAATAGATATCTTAAGATTAGATCTAACACTTCCTTTCTAGTACTCAAAGCAGTAAATTTTTCCCATTTTTTTTGTAAAGTACTAGATAGTGTATTTTATGTACATGCTTGTACTAATCCACTAATTTGTACATTTTTAGCTTGCTGATTTTTAGCAGGTTGAAATAAAAAAAGAGAGAAACTATGGCAAAATTTTGACAAATCTAGCTATCCAAAGGCTCCAAAGTGCCTATTATTTTTCCCTTTCTTTCGGCAATTTATTGTAAGCCTTTTGGCCAAAGCATAAGGTCAAAATGTATCCCTTTATTTAATTATCAGTAGTGTAACAATTTAATAAAAGAGCAAGTGGGATTACAGCTCCCACACCCCTCTTCCCCTATTTGGGGGAAGATTGTATCTGTCCTTGAAGTGGGTTGGATTTTCTTGTTTGTTTAGATTAGATTTGATTACTTCAGCTTTTAAATCAATCAAGTATATTTCAAGGTTTACAAATTTTATTCAAAGTAATCAAATACTAACCCGACATTTATTGGCCCTAGTAATTAGTCTCACAATTTTTTGTTCACACGAGCACACAATCAATCCTGAAGGGCTATATCACAACTTTACTTTGTTTTCATAAATTGGAACAAACATTTGCCTCTTCTATGTATGCTCTACCCCTCGCAGCTTTGTCTAACTCTTGGGGATATCAAAAGCGGAATTGTGCACTTATTAATTTTCTCACATCTAATTAAATAACTCATTTTAATAAAAGTAACTACCCAAAACATTACGAAGAATCCGGCGTAAACGATTTTGGAGAAGTAGTGGGCAAATTCTTCAGGGAAAGCGGGAACAACTAGAAAGTGACCGTGGGGTCCCATTAGACTGCACCCTTGTGGTGTAGTGTTGAACACCCCCCTACAACTCCATCTAGCCCACATTTTACCATGCGGAGCCACTCTTCCCAAATTCCGGACATATTTCCAGTACCACTTGGTATATCGGGAATCCCCTTCCTTTAATTATTCATCATTCTAATAATTAAAATTGACCAAGTACACGAGCAAAATATTTTCCTTGTTTTCAACAACATTCATTGTGTTGTGACTCCATATTGGCACTAGTTCAATTCTTGTACTCTCTATTTTGCTTATAGTCATATTGTGATTATTGATATATCTTGCAATGTTGTTAAATTTAGTTATATAATTTTGCATAGTGTCGTGTCAACAATTTATTCATTTCTAACTCCTTAAACAACCCAATCAATTGAAACAATTAAAACACTTAAGAACCTTAGAAACTCTTTTGGTAGGGACTACCCCCCTTGGCTTTGTTAGGAGTTAAGCCTAAACGGAGGAGTCAGAATCAGGTGACAGTACCTAACTCGATACTTGCCCCCAAAGATGCACCAAACAGCTTGAATATTCCTGCTGCGTTAACCCAGGTGCATAAGAGGCGGCAACAAGTTCCAACATACCACCATAAGTGTGGGTTCCAAAACCCAAGTCTCCACATGCAATAGGATTAAGATCTAAGCTTGTGGACTCAAGGACCCCACAAGAAATCAACAACCTCAAGACCATCCAATGCAAGTAGTGGGCTCCAACATCAACATATCAAGGGACCTACACACATGAGCCACATTATCCATCCAAAAACCAATCAAGAGACCATAACAAGTACAAGCATAACAAGCAGCACAAAGACCAGTAACCAAAGATCAACCAGGATCAAGGAACTCGACAATGGACTCAAATGGGAGCAAGATACAACTTAGGGGCACTTGACCAGGGCTTTAGCCATTGTTCCAAGGCCTCCAAGGGCTTCAAGATTGGGCTTGGACAAGGTCAAAAGGGCCACTCTAACATAGACAACCACAAACTAAACACTAACCCTTAGGGGTTCCACAAGGAGCACCAAGGAGCACCAAGGAATCAACAATTGGCATCAATGACCAAACACCGTTGGCATTAATGACAACTTATTCAACTTAGCCACGAGTTATTACAACTATTCTTTGAATTAGTCTTGCAAGATAGTAAACCCTAGAAATTCCACCATTCAAACTTCATCACACAAGATTCATGCCAAAGAGAGGTGTGCATCACTCAAGTGCTCCAATAAACCATATAAAAAGAAAAAAGTACATAACTAGAACCCTTGTCTTGTTCACAAATGAGTGCTAGGAGCCTTTATTTATATGAGGCTTCCTACTCTTATCTAACTTTAGAGCCTACCTTACTAAAAAGTAAAATAACTTAAATTTAGGGTTTGTCACCCACAAGTCAGGGGACTAAATCACAAAAGACTAAAAATAATGATAAAATGAAGTAGATGGCTTCAACCAAATGAAGTGACGAGTCGAAGGAGGACGCCATGTCCCAACTAACCCCAACGAACTAAAAGATCCCTTAACGTCCTACTCTTAGGAAGGTAAGGATTTCTTGAAGAAGATGGCATCATCATAGACTTTGCACATGGAGACCAAGAGGAGGGGTAATACATGAAAAGATAGGGTCCAAGTGGGCATAAATGAGGTCTTCTAAGGAGGGTATGAAAACCCTTACACGTGCAATCACCTTCTACATGGCATAAGCATAAGTGTGGCTAGGAGATCCTAAGCCATGTGTCCCAGTGGGTCCATCCCAAGAAGCACCAAAGCACCAACACATGGCACAAAGGCCCAACATGAAAGGGGACTTCCCTCCATCAAGTGGAAGTCAGCAAATCCACTAAGCTAATACTCTTTGGAATGAAAACCAAGAGGACCTGCCATGACTAGACCATAGGTCTTAAGCCTAGTTAAACCAACACTTTTACATAAACAAGCCCAGACTTGGCCTTTTACAATGGAAAAAGACCCCCTCACTCTAGTATATACTGGTAAGCACTTTGTAGACAATCTGGGGCGTAACACTATGCATGTGGAGATGGTTCTCATTGCTCAATGACCTCCTATAAAAACTTCACTACCAACAAACACCGTACAATTGAGTTACAACAAAATTAGATCTACAACCATTTTTCATTTTTTAGGGGTAAATGGATGACTATGGAGCTAATTTGGTGGACTTATATGGATATGTGCCAGCTAACCCCAATCTGAATTCCGCCTTTATCCAATTTCATATGCCCCCATTATGCTAAAAATACAAAAGAGGTTTTTAATTTGTCTGCTTCTACAACAACTAGGGTAGTAGCAACTGCATTTTGTAGATTGTATACACTATATTATAGAATCTACAACTAAGTTACACAAAACATGGAAATGTGTACAAGTTTTTGAAACGGAAATGCCTAGAAGCCTGACCCTCCCAATATGGATATAGGGGGAAATGTAGTATATAAAAAATACAAAAAATATAGATATATAGTGTTTTGGTAAATAACACATCTTCTTGCAAGAAAATAAGAATGATACACATAAATGCCATTTTAGAAGGAGACCCGTGTCTATATTAACTATCATAGATTATTATATGATGCATCATCCTATAAGTTAGTGGATGCATCATCCTATAAGTTGGTGGTCTTGACTAATGCCAATACCATACCCTCATACATGATGAAATCCAATGGAAACCGTACAATCCTACTAACCCTAGAATCTTGAAAATTGTTAAGTCTACAAAATTTTGAATGGGATATGAAATTCTATTTTCTCCATATGAAATAGAAGTCCAATGAGATTGGAAACACACTCAAACATCCTGAAACAATTAATGGTAATGTTAAAAATTTAAATAAAAGTTGACATTCTCCTTTATCTTATAGCTTTTCTATCATTTTATCTTAGATAAAATGATAGAAAAGGTAAGATAAAGGAGAATGTCCACTTTTACTTTAAGAATTTAATATCACTCTTAATTACAAAGTAGCAAACTCCTAAGAGCTCAATCCCCTATCTCTGTTTTGTCTTAAAGGGTATTTGGCATGGACAAGGCAATTTTTACCTAGGCGGTTTTTTCCAACGAGTCCCACACCCCTTAGGGGCACTTTGGTGGGCCCAAAAACTTCCAAAAGAGTGCTCGAATATTCATTGAAAATGACCGAAACACCTTAGAAATGTAATCAGTCGTACCATATAGTGTTTCCAAATTTGGAAACATTGCATGGTACAGACAGTAGTGTTCCCAAGGCATTGCATACCTGTTTCCACATTTCCAGGACTGGTAGGCCACCATTCTAGGTGTTCTCTGCAATTTAGATATGCAACAACTATAAGCATCTTGCATTCAAGATAACTACAACAACAAGCCTGCATTTCACATCATGCCTTTGTTCTACAACATCTTCCCATGCATTTAATTGTGACTTCAATGTTTTTAACTTAACCCAAGCTTGGGCATGAAAACTGGATTCATTCATCAGATCCATTTCAGATCACACCTCCCTATTTTAGGCTTTTGAGTCCCACAAAAGCTAAGACGCAATTTTTCTTCAAATGTCTTGAACTTGGGCTTCGATACCATATTTGTAAATTACAGGCCCATGGCTTGTCCGTCTCACCAACATGGATACCAAAATGCAGAAATTAATTGGTACATTTCTGCTTGCTATTTCATTGTACTAAATGACTAATAAAACTTGCAATCTGAATTTAAAAGAATAAAGCAGTGTTGAAGGGAAATAATTATCGACACAATAATGTAGATACATCCTAGAAACCCAATCTCGGGAAAACCAACAAATAATGTCTTCTTGGCTCTTTTAACAATGAGGAAATTACTTGTAAGCTAATAAAATAGTTACCCACTCTCAATAAGAGAATTTAGAGTGTTCTTACTATTTCTATGCACTATAGATTTTTACAAGCTTGGGTACACCGTTGCAATGTTATGGATGAGGCCTTTCTGAGTCTTAATCATCCCCTCAATCTTCTACTACAGGTCCAACATGAATCTGGTTTTCTTCCTCTTCTTTGCAAAAGATATATTGGATGCCAACAATAGTCATTGCTCCCTCTGCCATTGATAAGGATTTCAACTTTTTGTCCATTCGATCTCGAAACATGTTGTCACTATCAAACACATTTTTAATCTTCAAAGCCAAACCATTGTGCTCATTATTGTGTTCTACAGCATTGGGTCTTCTTTAGCAATGCTCTTGAGTAGCTTCTACAGTGAATTCTTCAGCAACTTCCTCCTCTGTCCTCTTTAATAAAACCCTTAATATTAAGGTCAAGTGACAGAGGTGAGTAAACAGTGCCCTTGGGTCTTTTCCATGCTTCCCTGTAAGACAAACTAACTTCCTCAACTATGGACCATCAATATTCAATCCATTCAGCCTTTGGGGCAGGCCCTTCTATCTGTTTGACTTCTACTTACTCAGAAATACCCTTCCAAAATGCTCTCCAATGCCTTTCTACGTTCTGCAGCCCTCAAGTTTTAAACACCATCCTTTTCCTTTCCTTAGCTCTGATAATCACTCAAATTCTTCTTCCTGTTCATTTCTACTCCCTTGGACAAGATGCAAAACATTTTGCCTTGAAGAATGCCAAGAGATTCCCATCTCTTTTCCAACTGGGAGACCCAACAGTGCTTTCGCCTTTTTGGGAATGAAATAAATTAATCTAACACTGAAATTTGCTGGGCACATAGAGATGGTTGTCATATACCTCATGTTAAAATTTCACTGCTAATTGTTAGTTTTTCATCATATAAGCTAGCATTATGATCTTAGGATCTTTTCACTGAGAGAATAACAAGCACAGCAATAAAACATAAGCACATCACAAGAGACAAGAGACACAGAGTTTTTCTCGGGGAAACCATAAAGGAGAAAACCCCGCAACTTCCTTAGAGATAGAATCAGCACCAAAACAGTAAGATGCACTCCCGACAGCAGTAGTCTTCTTCTTGTCTAGTCCCAGTGTATTTCCTTCCTCACTAATGCGCCACACTTGAGTGAGTGAGTGATGTGTGTTGCAAGTGATAAATAGAGAGGCTCTCACTCTCTATTTATATTCTTTCGTTCACTTGAAGTGCACTCCAACATGTCGGCCTCACTTAACAATTACTTACTAGAGCCGACATCTCTAGGAGTGTCTAATAACCCTAGTGCCCCATCACTTGTGGGGACTTTGCCTCCTCCAACCAATAGGAGGGTAACATAATGGTGAAGACTATTGCCTCGACTTACAATGACTCACCTAGGGTCGACTTCACTAGGATAGTCTAATAACCCAAGGGCCCCACAACTGTGGGGACTTTAACCCTTGACCAATAGGAGGGTTACCCATAATGACTTGACATGACTTTCTCATTATAGAAACTTCCCAGAATAAACATCGGGGTATGACATGATTCAAATACATTACAATACATCCCGGAATGAACATCGGGTTACAATAGATAAGAAATATAAGTGAATACATTCCGAAGTTACAATTACATCAACACTAATAGACACCGTACGAATGAGTTATAGAAAAATTAATACAAACATTTCACATTTTTTACAACTAAATAGATGAATCTAAGGCTGATTTTTGGTGGGCACATGTGGATATGTACCAACTAACCCTAGTCCAAATTTCATCTTCATTCAACTTCATATGCCGCTGTTATGGTAAAAATGTTGTTGGAAGCCTAATCCTTTAGGGTTAACTTGGGTGCGGGGACAGGTGCAGGGGAAGGGACGCCACTTTTTGAAATAGGGGGCTTGGATACATCGGGGGTACTATATATATAAATAAATTTTTTTAATTATAAATTTATAAATCATAATACATGAAATTTAAATCATTTTCACTATACAATGTACATATATATTCATGTGCATCCATATGAATCTAAACCATTATACACAAATATCAAAGTTTCTCATGTATATAGCAAGGGTGCATACAACTACAAAAAAAAAGTGCAATCCATATCTGACTCAAAATACATAAACAAAGAGGCCAAATGGTCTGGACTCTAGAGAGTCCATAAAACTTCATGCTACAACAAATAATTGCATATCAAAATTCTTGCCTATATTGAGATTGTATTCATCAATAGTACCCTATGCCCCCTCCTCTAGGCTCTAGCAATTGCCTCTACCTTGAATCTTGAACTTGGTCCTCCAAGGACATTAGTCAACACCCTACAGTTTTGATGAAACTTCCTAATCCAAGTGTTAAAAGAAGGCAGAAAAAGATTCAAATGATTAATAGGTGACTTTGCTTGAGTGAAGGGCACATTTTTGTTAAGGTCATGACAAAGGAGTTCAACAAGCACCACCAACATCAAGGTACATAGAGAGGTTGATATGGTTCATTAAATGCCCATACCCTCATACATGATAAAATCCAGTGGAAACGTTGCAATCTTGAAATCCTGAAAATTGTTTAAGTCCGTTGAATTATGAATGGGATCTAAAATTCTCCTTTTTGCATATGAAGTCCAATGAGATTGGAACCACTTTCAAACATCCTGAAACAATTAACAGTAAAGTTAAAAATTTAAGTAAAATGATAGAAAATGAAAGATAAGTAGAATGTCACTTTTACTTTAAGCAGTTAATATTACTGACTTTAATGTCACTTGTACAAAACTGGTTGGGCTCGTACCAAACTGGTCCCTAGGCATCCCTAGGCATCCCTTTTACTTTAAGAATTTAATATTACCATTTAATATTACTGACTTTAATGTCACTTGTACAAAACTAGCTGGGCTCATACCAAACTGATCCCTAGGCGTCCCCAAAACAGGGGTACTCCATACAAAAATAGTCCCTGTGAATCCACAGGAATCCCCAAAACAAGGGTACCTCGTCCCCTTTGCAATCAAGGTCCCCTAAATCCATGACAAACATCTTAGGTACTTCAACCAAGTTTTAGGTACAACAAGGTGCGTGGGTACATGGTATCCATATGGGTACGAGTACGCATACCCTATCCTTGTGTACAAGTACCCATGCTACTTAGGTATTATTATTACTATTCACATTTATCATGGGTGAATAGGAAGAGTCACAGTGAAGTTCAAGAGACCTCTTGGAAGATGAAACCAAGGTCCTATCTTGATGTATTTATGTGTCTTATCTTAATGAAGTGTACACTCACGTTTATCTTTATCTCAACAAGCGAATAGCGGTATCAGAGTGCCCCAATGGTACCATCTAGAGGACTGCAAGGGTTTCAATATCTCCAAGGGGGAGATCATGCTAGCTATTTGATACCTAGGTAGACAAGGTGTTCCTGAAAGCCTAGCATTTTGATGCAGCCACAGTTCATTTGAACAGCCTGGAAAATATACGCTCCAAGGTATATCTCTCCCTGAAGCTATGGTATGTTAGGGTTAATGTCATAGAGGGCCAAGATCGGTATCCTGAGGTGACTGTGAAGGTCCAGCTAGGGAACCATATGTTGAAGATTAAGTTTTCCCAGAATCAAACCATGAGCCCACTTTGGAATGAATATTTTCTTTTTGTAGCAGTGGAGCCCTTTAAAGAACACCCGGTGCTTATTGTCAAGGATTGATTAGGGCCTAACAAGTATAAAATATTGGGAAGATGTATCATTCCTCTCAATATCATACCTAGATGAATGGGTCACAAGATTGTGAATTCAAGGTGGCTTAACTTGAAGAAATTGACACTAGCCGATGTTACCACCTAAGTTGTACTTGGTGGTTTTTTCAAGCGAGCCAGTGAAGTAGAACAAGTACACTTGTTTATGATTAGAGTTCAGAAGTCTGCCAACCTTTTTCTGGGAGTCTGTTCAAAAATTTTTTGTAACACATGTTCATACCCCCTTAGGGAAATTGTAAAAATTCCCTAGCATGATAAATTTTTATAAAAGGATCAGATTCCCACACTTCAGCATCAAGCCAACTAGCTTAGAGTGTTTTTTCCCTTGGTTATTATTGATTGTTGAACAAACGACTAGTCATTTCTGATTTTTTCACTCACACCTCCAAAATTGGGGTAGTCGTCTTAGTGGTTAGGCCTTAGGCGGTTATAAGATCCTTCGTGTCAGTATTTTTCAACATGCTAGGTATTCATATTGAGTCATATGGACATGTGCTAGGTCCCCCTAGAGTTTCGTCTGATTCCGAGAAAAATAATTGTTCCCGTAAACTTAGGCTATTTTTTAATAGTCTAATTGGAAAATTTGGAAATGTAATAAAAGTGTGGTTAGGGATCGGATTTTTCCAAGGGGGTGCTCGTTTTGTAACTTAGAGCACCCGTTTAACCCAAAAACCCACTTTTCCTAAGTTTTAAGTGATAAATTTTTCACTTAAGTAAAAAATCTCCAAAAAATCAAATTTATTAATTAATAAATGGAGAATATTCCCAATTTCCTAAATCAGTGGAAAATGCTCCGATTTGACTGAAATCAGTTTATATCGACTTCCCTAATTTAAGGCAAGACATCTCCTTGATTAAAGTATCAACTTCAGTGTTGATTGAGGCTACTGAGAGTTTTCCAGATTAAAGGGACGTTTTTATCCTTAAAAGGAGGCATAATTACTCATGTGGTACCCATCTGGCATGTTTTAGAGATCCCAAAGAGGGGTTGTGCCTACCTCTTGAGAGGTGGCACATTTTTCTGGAGTATAACTCCCTCTAACTCGTCCAAATCAAGGGATAAAATCACTCTCAATCTCAAATTCGCCCTCAGTCTTCTTCAGTTGGCAAAGGCGCCCTCTTGGTTCCGTTTTTCAATAAAAGCAATACTCTCTCCCTTTCAGACTAGTTAGAGTTGGGGAGAAAGGCTTGTTATTGTGTAATATTGTGTTGATCATTCTTTTGTTGGAATAAAAGAGAAGCTTTGTAGACTAAATTGTGGAGTACTTTTCATCTGTGGATCATCATTATCATGTTGTTTTTGAAGTGAACTGCTATTTTTTCATTCTTTGCATTAAACTGTTGTCTGCCTCAATGATTATTGGAATCATAGGAATAAATCGTTGTAAGCAAGTTTACTTACTCCTATTTTTCTACATATGCTTGAATGAGCTAATATTTGCATGCTAAATAAAGATTATTTTCATTCTATGTCATCTATTTCTCATATGTATCTTCAAATTTAATGGTTTTGTTTGCAGGATTTGTTGTTTAGCTTGCAGGTTTGTCATGATTGGAAGAGTTGTGGTTCAAGTTTGGTCCGATGGTTTTCCAACAAATATTGTGGAAATTGTGCCCCTCAGTGCTTCACTAACAAGTTTTTTTTGCGGATCTATTCCAACAACAAGCACTATTCTTTTACTCTTCCTCCGTCAAAAAATATTTTTTCTTCAAATTGGTTATCATTTAAGAATCTTATCGCTTAGATCTATATCATTAAAAAAATCATATATAGATCTAGTTAGTAAGATCATTTCCTAAGTTTAGATCTCAGTTCTATTTTGCATGCAAAGTTATATTTGAGATCTAGTTCAAATTACCCTCTTTTGCAAGCATTATAAAGGAAATTTTTAACGTGTTTAAAGGTAGTTTATTTCGAAGTTCAAAAGACAAATCTTTCAATTGGTTGCATAGCATATTGGATTCCCTAAAAAGAAAGCCAAAATCCCAAGAAAGCTTGCTTTTCTTGTTTAAATTTTTGCACTTTTTCACCTAGTTTTAACTTAGATTTTTTTCACCTTATTTTGTGTTGTCAAAAAACACTTTTAAAGTGTTTTTGGGCACTTTATACTAATAAAAGATTGCTGGTTTTTAATAGGTCTGTCCAAAAAGAAGAGGAAGTGTTGTCCGAAAATCAATTTTTGGGCCAACTGAAGACCCCCGAGGGTTTCCCCATCTTCCGTGTTAACTTTTGGACTGTTTTGTAAACCCTTGGGTTCGTCCTATAGAAGAACCAAGCAGTATTTTCTATCAATTTGTAACTGAGTATAATAAAAATCAACCCGTGTCGGCTCTTTCGAGCCCACTCCCCATCCCCCCCTGGAGGATCCGCGTCGTTTTTCTTTTTTTTGCATTTCTGTTTTTTTCTATATTTTGCTTTAATTTAGTTTTATTCATTTATATGCAAGTAGTGTACTTTGTTTTATATTGCAAAATTGTTTACATCTTTCAATTTCTCAAAGTAATACTACTATTTACACCAGATTTCTCGAGTGACCCGAAAGGGAAAAGAGATTCGTGGTAGATTAATTAAATAACTTTTTTTTTCTTTCTTGCACTTTATTTCTAAATTCAAAAGCAAAAAACATTAATAAAATCCACCCCTCCTTGCTTTTCCAATTGCAGATCACTTCAACCGAAAGAGATTCTTGGAAGTGACCCTTTTTTATTTTTAACAACAAAACTATTCATAAAATCTTTAAAAAACCTTTAGACTCCGTCATGTATACTCTGCACCGCTGCAATTCGTCTGAACAATTGGTTGCATCAAAAGCAACGTAGGTGACTAGATTAATTAGTCCTCACATTTCAATTATCTCCCCAAGCGAAAATCCAATGCCTTGATTTGATCCGTTGCGATGGAAAAATCCACAAAGGAAGCGGGAACAACTGGGTAGCGACCTCAAGACACCGTTAGTCTACACCCTTGTTGGTGTAGTGTTGCATACGTCTCCGAGACTCCAACCAACCCACATATTCCTTGCGAGGAACCGCATCAGATAATGGTTTTGGACATACTCCTCGTACCTTCGGGTATATCTAGAATTTCCTTCCCCCATAACTTAATAAACTCATCTCCACATTAATTTAAAACTGACCAAGAGCACTTGCAACACTTTTCTTTCAAGCAATACAACAACACTTTTTATCTTGGAAGTACATTTTTATTTTGTTTAATAATCTTGTTTTTCTTAGTTTCTGTGGCAGGTGGCACCAAATTTCTTAACCATTTGTGTGCAAGTATTTTGTATTAATTGCGGGTTACTTAGATTGAAGAAGAGGTCGAGTTTGTTTACATCTTCCTTCTCTTCAACAATTGTAGAAATACATAGTCCCTCTTTGTTCCATTGTGAAGAACTCCATCGTCCATATTCCGACATCCAGCTTCTTCATATCTTCTCTCTTTCTACAAAAAACTTTCATTTTTTGTTACCAATTATTTTGATAATTGATATTTGGTTTAGTACATTAAAATAGATCAATAACTAAATTTGATTTCATTTATCATTAAAGTTAGATCTGATTTGAAAGTTAAAACTCATAAATCTAGCTTTAAACAAGTACTTTTCAATACTTCAATTTTATATCTTTTAAAAGTTCATTGAATTATATATTAAATTTTTATTGTTTAAATAAAGAATTTGACATATTTGATTGATTTTTATTTGCTATTTTGTAGCAGAATTTGATTAAAGAGAGAGGCACTCAGGCCAAATTTCGAAGAAACAAGCAATCTAAAGATCCCTCTTTTCACAATTATCTCTTTGGCCATTTTTCTAAGGCCCTATATTGTAAAACTTGTGTTTCCTATTCTACAAAGGAACACAAGTAATTTCTTATTTTAAATCATTGTGAAAAAGAGAAGCCAGTGGGCAGCCAAGTGCCCACACCCCATCCCCTAGTGGGGATTCGTACTTTTTTTTTAGTTTTTTTTTTTGTAATTTCTTTCAATTTCTTAAGTAAAATTTACCAAATCCGGTTGTTTTCTCGGTAACGAGAGTATCGGCTCTGTGATTTAAAAATTCACATTTAGTTCTTAAAACATTTTGTTATCCACGTATTTGTACCATAGTTGGATTAGCTGAGGAGCCATCAGTTGACAAACATGATAAATGTTTGATTCCAGTGTATCATATGATCCTCCTTTGTGTCTAGCCTGTTTTGGCTAGTCAGTTTTTGGTTTGAATAATTATGACCATGGCCCCGCGGGGTTTGTAATAAAATGTGCTAGTAGGGTATTTTGAATGGTTCGGTTTCCTAAGACGTAGAATTTCAACTAAGGTATTCCAGGGAGTTTTTTTCCCTTGACAATTATGCTTTGCCTGTAGCCGGGTATAATTGACGAGGTTTTCTCCCGCTTCCTCCAAAGCTGGAATGTCTGATTTTGAATTCTGGGACTTGGGGGGTTATTAGAGCCCAACTAAGTGTTTATAAACCTATTAGGCATTGTTAGAATAGGGCATAGTCATGTCCTAAGTCAATAGGACCTTTAAAAAATTTCCAAAAAAAATTTACCAAAAGGGTTAAAAATTATTTTTTAATTTTTTAATTATTTCCCAAAGTTTTTTTATTAATTTTTCCATAAATTAATTGGAAAAATCCTGTTTGTAATAAGTTGGTCATCCGGAACCTGAATTCAGTTATTGAAGGCTCTAACCTTAAGCCAAAAATCATTCTTGATCAGCCAGCCAGCCGGATCCAACTTTCAGATCATCATTCGGCCACATAACGCATATTTTCTCAAAAAAGTCATTTTTGGGGAAAAAATTGATTAATTAATAAAAATGATTATTTTGGAGAAAATCCAAATCTCTCCAAATTAATCTGAATTCAGCGAAATAAAGGGGTAAATGACATGGCACGGAGCATTTATGATGATTCCAATCAATATCGGTCGGTTTCAGATCAAGTATCGGAGTGTAGCAGTTGAACTATCAGTCAGAAATTTGCCCTCTTTGGTCAAATCTGTTTTTGGTTGAAGTGTGGGTTATCTATTGGTTGGGTGATCATTACGAAGGAGGATGAGCCACCTCACCCCCCCTCATTACTCCAACACTCAGTTACGACTCAGTTGTAGCTCAGTTCAACTCCAAATGATCATGCCGAGCTCATTCAATTACTCCGGTGTTACTCTTAGTTTGTTTTTAGGGTTTTAGCTTGATCTCATTCATAGTTTTAAAAATTAGCCAAATCAGTTTCGGAACCAGCCGGTTCACCGGTTCGGTACCAAACCGGGTCAAACCGGCAAGTAAACCGGATCGAGGACCGGTTAGTTACCAAACCGGTCGGTTGGTAACCAAACCGGTCCAGTTCGGTAACTAACCGGTCCAACCGACTGAGTTCGAAGCTGACCGGTCCGGTTTGGTAATTATATGGTTTGGATTGGGGACCGGTTTTACATTATGTTGATTTGTAATTATATCCTTGTGCTCCAGGAAAGATAAAATTCAAAACATTACTTGGTGTAGACCCCCTTATAGCTCGGTTAATTTGCATAGCACAACATATGTGTCATTAGTAATTACAGTATGCAACTAAATCGTTACTTAAAACCTTGAGAGAGAAACTAAAATCAATAAGGGTGTATCTAATTGTAGTCTTTAAAATGTTTTCTTTTTGATGATAGTGATGTTTTCAATTGCATATTTGTAGATCTGGTTAAGGACTTCGTTTTCTCATATTACATTTTTGTTATTCCAGTGAGGTAGACACTTTATATTTTAAAATGATGGTGGTGAAAGTTTTTTATATAACATTTGCATGCTAAGAGGAAACTATCACTATTGTTATGTTACTATGGACTTTAATCAGCTACAGGATTTGTTGCTGTTCACAATGCATTGTGCGAGCAACAATAGTCGGATTCTCTAGCAGAAGAGCTCTCTTATCATCTACCAACGGAGCAAGATAAGCTTTAGAGGGGCATGCTGATTATGTTTTGACCATAGATTTAAAAATCGGATAAATCGGCATGCTGAAACTATCACTATTGTTAGTTTTTATTATAAATTCCTTTAAAATTACAACATTTCAATATATAATAAATAGTATTTATTATTATAACAATTTAAACTCTTCCCCACAAAAAAGTATATACTAACTATATAATAAATTTATTATTTATTATTATAGTTATTATTTTTGGGGGAATAATAATAATTATTTTGGTCAAAAGAAGAGAAGAATAAGAATAATCATTTTTTTTAGCAAACCGATTCAATAAATTCAAATCGGCCGATTTATGACCGATTCATTACCGATTTCGATTTCAATTCTGAGTTGACCCTCGACCGATTCTGAGTCCGATTCCTATTTTTAAAACTATGATCTCATTGTATAAATAGAGGCTCTTTTAGCTCTATTCGGATGGAGAGTTTGGCATAGAAACTTTGTTGGATTTTGTAAGATTCGTTTGTTAATAAAATATTGAGACTTTGGAGGTCATTTGATTGGGCTTTTGGCATTGTGTCTTCATCCTATGTGAAGTAATATCTCTTTCACCCTCCCCTTGTATTGCAATTTGATTATTATGTTTATTGAAGACTAACGATCTAGTACTTAGGCTTCTAATCAAATCTGCATTGAGTGTTTGTGTCTTCAAGGATTGCATCTAGTAGGAGCTTTCGGCACCTAATACCTTCACCATACAAGTGTTCCATTA
The DNA here is from genome assembly GCA_001517045.1 of Pseudotsuga menziesii. Taxonomy (NCBI): domain Eukaryota; kingdom Viridiplantae; phylum Streptophyta; class Pinopsida; order Pinales; family Pinaceae; genus Pseudotsuga; species Pseudotsuga menziesii. The sequence goes on from LPNX011036263.1 coordinate 129,624, forward strand.
TTAATATATTTTGTTTACAGGGTTGCAAGCGGTTCCGGATCTTTCTTTCCTTCTCCAACAAACTTCAAAAAATTCTCTTGGTTACATTGGTTGCTACAAGTGGATCTCTACTTTCAAGGTTCTATCCTACCTCTTTTCCACTTTTATAGAAGTTATCAAGTCATTTAAATCTTTATTTCAAGCTTGCTTGGCTTCTACTAAGTTAGATCTAGGCTTTCTAGCCTTAGATCTATTTTTTTCAAATCTAGATCCATCTTTCTAAAGGCCTACTTTTAAAGATCTAGTTTCATTTCCATTTTTTTAAATCCATCTTTCTTTTTGCCTTGGAAAACGTGAATGAGTTTTCTCGAAAAATGTGCAAATTTTCCACTTTTAGGCTTGCTGGTTTTTTCTGTGTTTTTTCATTTTTGTTTAATTCTGGAAATTCATAAAATCAGAAGAAAAAAATTTGAAAATTTTTCAAAATTTTTTTTTTATTTAATTTTTTGACTTTTTCTCGAAAAACGTGTAATTTTATACTTGCTGTTTTTTTTTACTGATTTTCTGCAATTTTATGCTATTTTCTAGATTCTGGAAATTAGCCTAAAATGTTAAAAAATCTTTAAATTTAAATTCGCAAAAAGTCTCGAGTCATTTCGTCAAAAATCGTGCATTTTACATAAAAATCGGTAAGCTTGCCTGGTCCTTTCCAAGTTTTGATTTTGGATCTCATTCCATTGTTTTGGTCTTTTGTTTCATCTCATAAGGCACTTGTCTTCCCATCCACTTAATTTTTTCGAATCACAAGTTAAATTTGGTTTCCTAATACTCTTACTACTCCTTGTTTAGAGCTCTTATCCACAGGTGAACTAAAAGCAAAACCAAGCAAGAAGGAGCAAGCAGAACTAGATCCAAAGACAAGGATCCAAAACTAAAAAGAAGTCATTCTCCTTTGTACAAACTCATATGAGTGTTTCATTTTTACTTAAGTAGTTCTCAAAAGTCCTTACAAGGGTTAAATTCCCAAGGCATTTGTACTTCATTAATAAAACAAGGCAAAGTGGGATAAGGCCTCCCATACTTGGTTTTTCTTCCCCATTTGGGGAAGAGTGTTTTTGTTCTTAGCTTAGATTTAGTTCAAGTACTTAGAGTAGTTTCATTTTTTGCAAAGTAGATACTAATTGTTAGTTTGGTCATCTCATCTTTTGTTTATTTGTGCTACATCATCTTTAGGTTCTTATTTCAAACTGCTTGTCTTTTAACAAAGAACTAAAGTCTCTTGAACTTACCATAACACAAGTCAAGAGCACTCTCTGTCGGAGAGCATTCCCACTGCATTATCCTTGCATCAAGCATATAGTTTAGTTAAAGTATCTTGAACTTCCGTTATAAGACGAAGTCAAGAGCGCTCTCTATCGGAGAGTTGAATTGTGTGCTCCTAATAATAAAATCTTTCCAACTCACATTTTCCCATTTAAAATTTACCTCGTTGCTATCCCTCACCTAGTATGCTCTGCCAACCCTGAAAAGTTGGACTCATACTCAGAACGGTGATCGGATTTGTTAATCTTGCAAGTGATAACATAATTAAAACTTTTACCCCATAACCAACGCACCGGCGTTGTCTCGATAAAATACTCAGGTAGTGGACAAATTCCAAGTGTGGGCGTTGGGCAACCTAATCTGGACACTCACTGGTTAAGTTATTGAACACCTAGCTTGTGATTCTAGACAGGTCCGTCATGTCTTCGAACGGAGCCACTGAAAGTATTTCCGGTTAGGTTTCCTAGACACCTTAAGCAAGATCATCTTTAAAATCCTTAAAATTTACCAAGAGCACTTGCACAATCTAACGTTCACTGGTTTAATTTCTAGATGTATGTTTAATTCTCTAGCGCATTTCAGCTTCATTGACTCCATAAGGCACTGGTCCTTGTTTTGTTTTGCATAATTATATTATTTGATCAATTGTCTATGGCTTAATATAATTGTTATCGCTGAATGCTTAATTGATGTCTATAATTTAAATTTATCTTTTAATCTCTTGTTGCAACGTGGATTGCTTTTTTGATCTTGTGTCACATTCATAATAAGTAAAACACCTTCAAATTATAATAAATCCTAAAAAACACCCATCCGCATTCGCAACCTTCAAAAAACACTTTAACAACTTAAGAGCCGTAGCAAAATCTTTTGTAAGGACTACCCCCCTTGGCTTCGTTAAGAGTTAGCCTAAACGGAGGAGCTAGGAGTAGGTGACAGTACCTAGCTCTGTGCTTGCCCCCAAGGTCACACCTCTCCCACTTTCCTAAGTGAGGAGATAGCTTTCAATTGATTTCTGTTGTTGGTGTGCAATCGGCGGACAACACACTTAAAATTTACAAGGCTTCATTCCCTGTATGCTCTTGTGACCACTGTAGGCCTTTGGCTGGATCGGTGGGACAATAAAAAAGGGATTGAAGTGACTAGTAATTAGTTGAACACTTCAATTTAATCCTACAAGTGAAAATCCGACACTTCTTTCGATCTTACCAAGTTGTGGGGAAATTCTGCAAGTGAAGCAGGAACCATTAGAAAGTGACCATGGGGCATCGTTAGGCTACACCCTTGTTTGGTGTAGTGTTGAACACAAGCCCACGACTCCATCTAGCCCACATGTCACTCTGAGAGCCACTCCTTGGTAAATCCGGACATGTTCCTCGTACCCCCTAGGTATATCTGGAATACCTTTTCCCCTGTAATAACAAGATCATTACCATTTTCATAATAAAATTGACTAAGAATTTACCCACCCCCTAACTACTCATGTAATAATTCTAAGACTAGCCAACTGAGACAACTTCAATACTTCTCGAGACTTCACTAGCAACCCCTTTACACAAGCACTCCATTAGCACTGGTCTATCTAGCATTTTCATTTTTTATGCTTAAGTTAATCAATGTGTTATATGGAATGTTATTTTATATGCTAGTTATTTAAATTATTTGCAGATCATCTTAGTTTCAGTATTTATTGTCATCATCTCCTAGAATAGTTGCTATACTTTCATAGATTAAAACAGCCTTAGATTATTTTTACTAGGGGCCACCCCCCTTGGCTTCATTAGGAGAGAGCCTAGACGGACGAGTCAAAATCAAGTGACAGTACTTTACTCTTGCTTGCACCCAAGGTCACACCCAATGGATTGAATATTTCTGCCACGTGACCCGAGTTGCGAATTAGGTGACAGCATTTTGGTGCCATTGCCGGGGATAAATCTTCCTATTCCTGAAATACGACTTTTGTTTTCTCTTTTTGTTTTTCTTTTGTTTGATGATTTTTTAGATTAGTTTTTAATTTTTCATCTAGCGACTCCACTAACCTTTTTTCTTTTTCATAATTTACAAAAGAAAAACAAAAAAATATTTTTTGTGAGAAAGTTTTAAATGCATATTTTTTCTTCTCACCTGGCGACTCCATTGAAGGGATAAAACTTTGTTATCTCATAAACTTGTGAAGTTTTGTTGTGTGTAGATGATCCCATGCGACATATTAAAACCTTTAAAGCTCATCATTTGACAGCTCCACCTGTTCAATGCAAGGTTCAATTGTTATATCAAATGCGTACTATTAATTTCTGAAATTGATGAATTAAGGGAGCAGTGTGGTGCCCAGATAGCCAGACTTTTTCATCCTATCGATTTCTCAAACATCCCGGGTTTTCCTAACTTTCGTCATGATGTGGGGGATGTATATAAATGGCTTCCAGTCTTTCATGGAAATTATGGTGATTCGGCCATCTGGCATATCAAGTTTTTCCTTCAATTGTTGGTCAACTCCAATGTTCTTTATGAGGACAATATGATGGAAATGTTTGCTGGTACTTTTCAGGGAGATTTTGGTTGTTGGTTCTATCAGGGCCTTCCTAATAAATGTATAACCTCCTTTCTAAGATTCCTTTGGATGCTTTTAGAGCAATGGCATGATAGTAGGGTTAGTATGAATGGTTTTAAAAAATTCCTTGAAAAGATCTTTACCTTCTACCTATCTGGGACAGAGTATCACATGGAAACATATGATAGACCTTTTGGAATGATACAAAGTATTGAAGACTTGGAATCACTTCTTGAACATTTAAGTGAAGAGGAGATCCATGATACTCCCATCGAAGAACTTCTTCGTGTTTTCATAGACAACGTCGAGTGTGTGGAATTCCCTCTAAGTTATTTAAGAAAGGAAGAGATTAACCGGCTTATTAAAGAAGGTGAGGTCTCTCTCAATACACAACAAGATTCTAAAGATGAGAACATCCATGACAATCACGTTGAAGAGTTTCTTAAAGAACTCTTATTTGGAGACATTGCTAATAACCATCCTCATATCACTTTAACAAAAAATAACGAAGATTTGGAAAATCTAGAGCGACCCATTGAGAAACACACCCCAAGTGATCCCATTGAATATGTTCATAAAGGTTCCTTGATTGAAGATATTATTGAAGATCCTCTTCATTATACCATAATAGAAACCATTGAAAATTTGGAGTGTTCTCATGAATATTTCATTGATAATGATCACAGTTTTTCTCCAGATTTACCTCAAGAAGAAACCATTACAGAAGCCTATAAAGAAACTTATGATAAGATCTGTATGGTGTGTGAAGACACTAGCCCTTATTCTCCACATGTTGACGAAGGTTTGGAAAGTTTACTAGCTTGTAACATTTTTGAAACCAAATCTTCCAAAGAAGATTCTTATGAATACAAGGAAGAGATGGATAGCCAGGAGCATGATTCCATGGATGAAGAGTCCCCCACCTATGACATGGATGGGGATGATGACTTTTGGAAATTTATGGAAAATCCCATCTACGATATGTCAAGAGAAGGGAGTGCTTATTCAGAATCTTTTGGAGATTTTATTGAAAATCTCATTTATGACATGTCCACAGAAGGGAGTGTTCACTTAGAAACTTGGGGAGGTCTCGCTATGGAAGAGGAGCATTCAAAGTTTACTTACGATCATTCAGATCCATATCATCCCAAATATTACAAAAGTATTAACAATAAGGACTTTGAGAGGCAGTGCATCAAAGAGTCAATTTTGATACAATAGATGAAGGGTCAGCCTGAGCCTGCATTTTCTGATTTAGAGGTTCCTTATGATTTGGAGCAGCCTGGGGCTTACATAGAGTGTTATGATCCGACGAGCCCTTTTGATATATGTGATGGAGTTGTTGACCTGCTTCATCATGCAGATGTGTACATTAGCCCTATTCAAGCTTGGATAGAAGAAGCCTGCGGAAGCTCATGCCAGTTTGGGAAGCAATTTGATGAAGTGTTATATGCTTATGATCTCCCATCCATCCCGCCCATCCTGAATATCCATGCAGGTTTGCACTTTCTAAAAAACATGTCCTTGCTTTGGCTGGTAACCAAAGACAAAGGAAAAAATTAAATTTTTATAAAATGTTAAGGTGGTTGCATTAGATTTATCATTTCACTTAATGCTTTGACTATGTTATGCTTAGAGTAGGAAAATAAGCTCCTTAAAGTGAGCATTTATTTTTTTATTTAATTTCTGTACTTAGGAATAATAATTTTTTTCTTTAGTTAATGTTTTATTTTTCCATTTACTTTCTAATAAAGCAACTTAATGGTTCGTTGGATTTTAAAATATTTTGTGCTACTAAGGTTGGCTTGTCAAGTTGAGATGTTTTTACAGATTATTGAAACCAGAGATTCTATGGTTCTCGCATGCTCTCGTTGCCTAAAGACCAAATCAAGCACGTGTCCCATAGTTGGAGCCAGATGTTACCAACTAAGTTGCACTAAGTTGGATTTCTAAATGAGCCACCAAAGATGAACAATCATTTGTTCAAATTTCAAGTTCAGAAGTCCTTGCAGGCCTTCGTAGGCCCATTTTTTAAATTTTTTAACATGTTCATACCCCATGGGGAATTGTAATAAAATGAGTTAGCATGATGAATTTATGTAAGAGGTTTGGTTTCCTAGTACTTGGACATTAATGCATTATTTCGAGGTGTTTTTTCCTTGTTAATTATTTATTGTTTTTAAGCAATAAATAATTTTCGAGTTTTTCACCCAAATCTCCAAAGCTGAAATAATTGCCTTAGTAATGAAGCCTTAGGAGGTTATTAAAACCTATGTGTTGATGTATATTACCATGTTAATCATTATTTGGAGTCATTATGAACATGTCCCAAGTCCCCCATAGGTTTTTTTTAATTTCAGGAAAAAATTATTTTTTCCATTTTTACAGGCTTATTTTTAATAAGTTAATTGTAAAAATGTAAAAAATCACAAAAATGTGGCTAGGAGGTTGTTTTTTCCATAGGGGTGCTCATTTTCTAACTCAAAGCACCCACTTAACCCCTAGACCCACTTTCCTAAGTTTTCGAGTAATTATTTATCTATAAAATTAATAATTACTAGAAAAACCCTAAAAAGACCAAAAAATTGAAAAAAATGAGAAATTCGGCAACTCATAAAAAATTGAAAACTTGACGAAAATTGATTCCGTGAGTTGGCAAAGGTCAAAATCCTAAAGAGTTACAAGTCCCCAAAAGGAAAGAAATGGTTGCTAAATATCAAATTCGATTTTTTATCAAGAGAGGAGCGCTTTTCCCAAGAAAGAAAGATTTTGCTTGAGGTTAAGCTTTTGGCATTTTGGTAATTGTCTTCTTTATGCCCCAAAGCATGGAGATCCAACTCACATTCAACTCACGCCAAGCTATCAAGCTCATCCTTTAGCAAGTGCACCCCGTCATGTTGAGTTTTTTTATTTAAGAGAGCAAGTACTCTTCATTTTGACAGAAGAGAATTGTATAGAACGTCTGCTTACATGCTATTGTAATATTTTTCTATCATTTTGAATAAAAGACTTTGGAGGTCACGAACTGTGTAGCGATTTTATGTGTGGATGAATATTGCCTTGATCTCTTGAAGTAACCAACGGTGTTCATTTTCTTGCATCCCTTTTGTTAAGCTTGGCCATTGAAGGGGAGTTGTTTCTTGGTTGGATAAGGGTTAAAAGTTTGTTTGCTTGAAGATCTGATTGTTTATTTGTTTCAGATATCTTGGAAATACATTTTTATTTTGTTTAATAATCTTGTTTTTCTGAGTTTCTGTGGCAGGTGGCACCAAATTTCTTCACCATTTTTGTGCAAGTATTTTGTATTAGTTGCGGGTTACGTAGATTGAAGAAGAAGTTGAGTTTGCTTACATCTTCCTTCTCTTCAACAATTGCATAAAGACATAATCCCTCTTTGTTCCATTGTGAAGAACTTCATCGTCCATATTCCGGCATCAAGCTTCTTTATATCTTCTCTCATTCTACAAAAAAAATCATTTTTTGTTACCGATTATTTTGATGATTGATATTTGGTTTGGTACATTAAAATAGATCAATAACTAAATCTGATTTCATTTATCATTAAAGTTAGATCTGATTTGAAAGTTGAAACTCATAAATCTAGCTTTAAACAATTATTTTTCAACACTTCAATTTTTTATCTTTTAAAAGTTATTTGAATTATATGTTAAATTTTTATTGTTTAAATAAATAATTTGACGTATTTGATTGATGTTTACTTGTTGTTTTACAGCAGAAGTTGATTAAAGAGAGAGGCACTCTGGCCAAATTTCGAAGAAACAAGCAATACGGAGATCCCTCTTTTCACAATGCTCTCTTTGGCCATTTTTCTAAGGCCCTATATTGTAAAACTTGTGTTTCCTATTCTACAAAGAAACACAACTAATTTTTTATTTTAAATCAATGTTAAAAAGAGAAGCAAGTGGGCAGCCAAGTTCCCACACCCCATCCCCCACGGGAATTCACACTTTTTTCTTTTTTAGTTTTTTTTTTTTGTAATTTCTTTCAATTTCTTAAGTAAAATTTACCAAATCCGGCTGTTTTCTCGGTAAGGAGAGTATTAGCAATGTGATTTAAAAATTCACATTTAGTTCTTAAAACACTTAAAATTTACAAGGCTTCATTCTGCATATGCTCTTGTGACCACTACAGGCCTTTGGCTGGATCGGTGGGACCAATGTTACAAATATCATGTCGGTGAATATATCGCCGAGGATCCAAAAAGAAATTATCAGATTTATTGGCGAAAATGTCGACAAACATCGGCAATGTCAAAAAATACAAAAATATTCATTTTTTTCAATTTTCTAAACATCTAAAGCAACAAGAACATCAAATAAACACATTGCTACATGAATATGGAAATAAAACTAATATATAAGATGTATAAGACGTCTAGTGATACATCACACATAAAAAATGAATCATGTCTTGGATCTTGAGTCCCCAACTCATGAATCACCAAAAAAATACAATCAATGTATTATGTAATATGTATCTCATATGCAATGAAATCAACCAAATAAAGTAAACTATGGATTATCTCTACCCCTTTTATGGGTAAAGGTAATCGCTCTAATAATGGCTCTACCTCTAGAGCTAGAAATCCCAGGGGCTCCTGGGGATCGTCGTGGACTTCCTCGTCCTCTAGAAGTGCCTGGAAACTGATGTACTCTAGAAGAACTAGAAGAATGATGAGGTACTGGACCCTCATCAAGTCCTCTACCACTGCTACTGCTACCACTGCCCATATATCTGGCTCCCTCTGACTAAGACTATGGTTGTGAAACAGAAACTGGTGGCTGTGAAATAGGAACTGGTGGTTGTGCAATTGCTGGTTGTGCGACTGGTGGCTGTGCAACTGGTGGTTGTGCCACTGGTGGCTCCGATGGTGGCACAATCTCACAATCTTAGACGCATCTAAACACTCATCGTCCCATGTCTCAATTTCCATGTCCTGTGTATCATCCTCTAACCAATCAAGGCCTGCCTCCATAATAGGTTCCTCAATCTCCACTCTCCATGCAGTAGTGGTGTCAATGTCATCCAATGAAATGGCCTCCACCTCAGGTTTTTTCTCAAGCTACTTCATCCACAACCTGAGATTGTTGGAGACGTACACTAGATCATTCAGGCGTTGGGTATCCAACCTGTATGATGACAATAAATTTATCCAACTAGAATTTAGAATACATAAATTATCCATGGTACATAAATTACAAGTTATAATGAATTTAGAATTTAATTTCAAATTCTCAAACCTGTTGCGCTTCTTGGTGTGTATTTTTTCAAATACACTCCAGTTGCGCTCACAACCAAAAGAACTACATGTTTGACTTAGGATCCGAACAACAAGCTTTTGGAGATGGGGTACTCGTTTGCCATAGGTTTCCCACCAAGTATCTACAATGAATTGGAGAAACATAAGAAAAGACATTGAAAATTTAAAATATAAAACAAAGAAAGTAATGAAATTAAATTTTGAAACAAAGTGAAACTTACTTGGCATTATTTTCTTCCTGTCATTAATAGCCATATCAAATCCAAATGTTCCCATGGCCCTCCTATAGACTTCCAACTCTTTGGAAATCTCTGAACGGTCAGGTGCACTTGGCACCATCCTCTGGACACACTCCAAGAACCCATCCATTACCTCTGCATCAAAGTTGAAGCCACGTGAGTAAGAGAATGCGAGGTTGAGAAATAGGCCTGCAGCATGAATGGGGCAATGAAGTGTTTTGTTCCATCGCTGATCAATCACCTCCCATATCAATTGTTGTTTTGCTTGCCCCTCTTCCCCCTTGTCCTCATAGTAGGCATTAATGGCCTCTTTGGCCCTATCCATGGCCTCATACAAGTATCCCATTGCGGGCTTGTCTCCATCAACCAAGTGTAGAACCCTTAACAAAGGTTCACATACAGTACACACCTCCTTCACCCCATCCTACAAGCTCTCCTGGTATGACACTAGCCTGAATATGTCATGTCCCTCCGGTTTAGTGCTAATTGATAAACCACGCCACTCAGCTGAAAGGAACATAGTCTGCAAGTCCCACATAGAAGTAAGGAGAGAATGAAAAGAGATGAAACAAGTGGAAAATCGAGTGATGGAAGGATGGAACAACTCCCTATCATGAGTGAACTTCCTCATTAAGCTAAGCATAGAAGCATGATTGTATATAAATTAAGTGATGCTTCTTGTTGAATGAATGACATCCTTGCTAAACTAGATCTTCCCCATATCCTCTAAGATCAAGTCAATACAATGTGCTCCACAAGGTGTCCAAAACAAAGTTGGATGCTTGTCCATAAGCATCCTACCAGCTGCCACATAATTTGCAACATTGTCCGTTACTAGGACAACATGTTGCGGACCTATCTCTTGGATGAACTCATCCAACAACTGACATAGTAATTCTGCATCTTTGACCTGTGCAGATGCATCCACGGATTTTATAAACATTATGCCTCGAGGACAATGAACCAAGAAGTTGAGAAGGGTCCTACCCTTCTTATCACTCCAACCATCTGACATCACGATGCATCCTGTGGCCTCCCATGAACGTCGAAGCTCCTCCAACCTAGAAGTGCAATCAACCTTTTCATCAACAAGGATGGGCCCTCTCAACTCCTCATAAGTGGGGGGCTTATACCCCGGCCCAACAATAGCAATAGATTCGAACATAGGCACGTAGAATGGGTTCCTCGCAAAGTGGAATGGAATATCACTCCACAAAAGACATCAACCCACAAGTTTATCTGCTTCCTTTTTCTCTTTTATTTTTTACATTGACTTTATACCTGGTTGTGAACCAGGACCAGATCTCAACAAAACGTGAGAAATAGAATGTATCGTTGAAGGCATGACGGAAGATGAGGATAACGTCTCACTCCCCACTCCCCCTAAAGTGTGCCTGGTTGTCCCGGATCCTAATGTTGCTCTCATTCCAAGTTCCTGCCTCAAAGCTTCCCTTTCATCTTTCCTCTTGCCAATACCTTCAATTGCAAGTTTGGCCCTATGAACTATTTCAGGAGTGGAGATTTTACAAATATCCACCTCATGCCCTACAAGTTGTGCGAGGTGGTATTTGAGCCTACTTATACCCCCCATCATCTCCTTCCCACACATATTGCATCTAAACTTTTGCCGATTATGTGGATTAACCGGCTCTACATTCTCCCATAATGGATCCAAAGTTTTCGGCATGCTTGTACCTTTGCAATATGGAAACTAGCTTGAAATTTCAAAACCTGTCACATAAAAAAAGAAGTTTTTTTAGCAAATTTCATTACAAATAATTGCAAATCAGACATACATAAAATTATTTTACAATTCTACATTTCAAAAGTTAAACTTAATATAATATATTAATTTTTAAATAAAATTTTAAATTTTAAAATTAAAAAAAAATATATACAATCATGCTGTAAATGTTAATTTTAATTTATATATAATAATTAAAATTTTAATTTATTAGTCAATTACTAAACTGTAAAATTTAAATAGTAAACTGCAATACTAAATGTTTTAAATTTTAATCATGATTCATTAATGTATATTGAAAATTTCAAAATTTAAAATTTAATACTGTGTACTGTGTTACATATATTATAATTATATATTATATATTATATATTATATAATATATAGTATATAGTATATAATAATATATAATTATTAATATATATTATAGTATATACTATATACTATTACTATTACAGTCGTAGAGTCCAATAATTCACGGGGGTTTTAAAGAGTTAAACCTTACCCACAGTTCGTCAGGACTCGGCCAATCTGCCGGCGAAAGCAAATACCCACGGCGTAAACGCTTGAGTAAACACTAAACACTAAACGTTAAGTAACATACCTCCACGAGTGATAGCGCACGTAGATGATAGATCCTCCTTCCTCCACGGCGCACACAGCTCTGATCTATCACTACCCACACGCAATCGGCACACTGTCACTACCAAGTTCCAACGACGAACGCGGAGGTAAAAAACGCTCGAAAAAGCTTAAAAACCAAAATAGGTTCAAAAAGCCCCCAAATTCACTTTTTAAACCCCGACGAACCCACGATGTTCACATTTCGACTCGCGATTTTTGTTGGAAAAAATCGTGATTTTTGCTGAAAAAATCGTGATTTCTTCTTAGGAAAAATTGCCAATATTTTCAACTATTTTTGCCAATAATATCGCCTGGACGATTGTATCGCGATATCGGCAATATATTGCTGATATTTGTAACACTGGGTGGGACAATCAGAGAGGGATTGAAGTGACTAGTAATTAGTTGAACGCTTCAATTGAATCCTACAAGTGAAAATCCGACACTTCTTTCGATCTTACCAAGTTGTGGGGAAATTCTGCAAGTGAAACAGGAACCACTAGAAAGTGACCATGGGGCACCGTTAGGCTACACCCTCGTTTGGTGTAGTGTTGAACACAACCCCACGACTCCATCTAGCCCACATGTCACTCTGAGAGCCACTCCTTGGTAAATCCGAACGTATTCCTCATACCCCATGGGTAAATCTAGAATACCTTTTCCCTTGTAATAACAAGATCATTACCATTTTCTTAATAAAATTCACTAAGAATTTATCCACTCCCTAACTACTCATGTAATAATTCTAAAACTGACCAGCCGACACAACTGCAATACTTCTCGAAACTTCACTAGCAACCCCTTTACACAAGCACTCTATTAGCATTGGTATGTCTGACATTTTCATTTTTGATGCTTAAGTTAATCAATGTGTTATAAGGAATGTTATTTTATATGTTATTTATTTAAATTATTTGCAATTCATCTTAGTTTCAGTATTTATTGTCATCATCTCCTAGAATGGTTGTTTTACTTTTATAGATTAAAACAACCTTAGATTACTTTTACTAGGGACCACCCCTCTTGGCTTCGGTAGGAGAGAGCCTAGACAGAGGAGTCAAGATCAAGTGATAGCACTTGACTCTTGCTTGCCCCCAAGGTCGCACCCAGTGGCTTAAAGATTTCTGCCACGTGACCCGAGGTGCGAATTAGGCGGCAACAAGTGCATCCTGATGAACTTGATGAGAAATTCGACTCTTTCCCTACTTCAAGGGGTTCTGACATTGTGAGGATGCACTACAATCAATTGAGGAGTGTTGTGGGCATAATACAAACTATGGTTGAAAACTTGGAAACATAAGGTGAAAGATTTCAGTGTCTCTTGAGCTGGAGAAATCACTGTGCAACTACCATATTTGTCACCTTTTGTTTGTTTGCCACCATAATTCTATATTATTATTTGCATAAATTGTTATTGTAGAGATCACAAGGAGTAGCTGGTGGATAGTGCTTGAACAACAAATTCATAGCGCTAATATTTGTGCTTTCCAGTTGCCTTGGCACCACACCAGAGCATCATCAATCATCAAAGGACTTAGAGAATTGTAAAGCATTCAGTTTTGAAGATCAATTCAACTTCAACATCAACATCAAATTGCAACTTGCAAACAGTTATTTTTGTAAGTTTTCTTGTATTTTGGTACTTGTAATACTTTTTTTTAGTGTCAAATCAAAAGTTAAAACTAAGTTTAATTGTGTCGAGTGCATTCTCAATAGAAACAAACACTCTTCAATTTTTGAATTGGGATTTCAGTTGTTGAATTTTATTGTGAAAGGTTGGAGTTGCAAGAAACCCTCTAAGGTCTCAATTAGTCTTTCAAATGGCTTGAATTGAAGAATTATTAGTTACTAAACACTCTGATACTCACCACTAATGATGACACAATCACAATAAAAAAAGTAATTCTCCAATTTGTACTAACGTGTTTACAAGATTTGCAAGCCAAAGTGGAACTTCTACAGAATCAATCACAGCTCTAGCATGATGAAATACAACAAAGGAATCAACATTCTGAACGAGTTCTTGTTCAAAACAACCTTTTTTCATTTTATAATAATTCCTATCAGCTGCCAACATATGACCAACTCGGTAAAACGACGTCAAATGCAGAAGAGGAAGCCTATCATGAATATGTTCAGCGCTATCTTTCCAAGCCCATCATCAAATCTTGGGAAGAAATCAAGAGCTGTTAGACACTGAGAGGGGGGGTGAATCAGTGTAAAGCCAATTATAAAACTTTTCTTAACTTGTCACAATTAACTACCAATTCATCATTCCATTATTCTGCCAATTTCATAGTCATTTCATAAACATCTTTCACTTCATCATTCACATATCATAAGCATTTGAATCATCAAGAATCATAACACAAAAGAACACAACACCATATAATTTTGTAATATTTTTGTATTGGTTTTAGACCGGCTACAACCGTGAGGTAAAAATCAGCACCTACTGATACAAAGAGCACCTACTCTTCATCCAGGACCCTGCCTGGTTTTCTTAGACCCTACTAAGAAGGGTTTGAGGTATCCTAACCTCAAAAGCAAGACAAGCTTGCATTTACGGTTAAAGCTCACTGTCTCAACACACTTTATACATGTCACTGTCATGTCATACCAGCACTTGTCTCTAGTCCACTTCAGCACCTCTTCAAGGAGCATTCATTAACTCTTCATTCTGTCCACCGGCATCATGTCTTCATCACAAGCAATTTCTATCATATCATCGTTTTGTCCATCAGCATCATGTCTTTAGCTGTAGGTGCATCACTGTTATAAACTCACTGTCATATTCAATCTGTCAAGCATCTCACTATGTAAGCACTGTCAATGTCATCAACCTGTCACTATCATTTGTCATATCATATCACACTGCTGTCACTGTCATATGAATGGTTGTCACTATCTTGTCAAGTCAATGTATGTCACTGTCAAGCTGTCACATAAAGATGCTATAACTGTTGTAGATGTCACATCAAGACATTGTCATTCAAGTTATCACTATCAAACCAATTAGTCACTAACACCAAAGGTATCACTTTGTCAAATCAAGAGTTGTCACAAATCTCTAAATCAATCAAAGTTGCTCAACATACCATCAGATTTGAAGTCAAATCTCAACTTACTAAATCATAGTTCATCTCATTCAACTAACTCTCCTATGACCTGTGAATGGTCTGCTCTAGCATGCAGATGATCTTCTTCTTGGCTGCTAATCTGTTTAGGGATTCAGTGCCAAGTAACCTTGATACAACATTGCTCATCATCAAGAGGTCAATCATCAAAGGTAAAGATTGATATGCAACAATCTTGCTGCATTCATCAAAGATCTGCCAGCAATACAGATATAAGTCCCATCTCATAGTGACTCAATCCACAGTAAATAAATTCGGTTTCCAACAGCAAGAACTATAAGGATAGAATGGAAAATAAGACCCTCCTTCACTTCAACATTGATGTATCCGAGTTTAATCCATTAAAACTTGTTTCTACTGACATAGATCACTATATATAGTATGCAGATGGATTCTTTATGTTGCAACTGCGTGAGATAATCCTTGATACTTGAACTTTGAATACACATTAAAACTTTAGCTCAAAACTTAATTGCCTCAGTATGCCCGTGAATTCTTATAGATAATTCTTTTACTGCTTCAGAGCTCCATCAACTACATATTCTTCAATGGTCTTTCTTACCAAAATTATCTCACGATGTGTGACTGCAAGATAAATTTTGCCTCTGCTTCAAAAAGGTTCCTTCCCAAATGACATGGCGGCTGCGACTTCCCTGCTGCGGCTATACGTCACTTTCAACGCTGGCGGTTATCTATTGCGACCTCTACGACCAGTGGTTACACCTACATCCAGTGTATCTCCTTCCTAGTCTGCGCCGTCTCTACCCATAGCCACGTGCTCATTTTGCAGTAACCACCACCGAGCCCGTTTCCCATGTTGCTAGCTTATTCTGCGCAAGCTTCGGCTCCTCTTGTCATTGTGTAGCTACGTCTATATCCTGCACGCACCGCTTCTTGGTGTGCATCCATCCGAGCTCGTAACTACTGAACCATTCTTTGGTTTCAATTTCCATCCCAGACTGCTTCTTACCTTAGCGTCACACTTGCGGACACCCGACCCAATTTCACCGCGGTTGTTGCCCTTGTCCCTACTGCAGATCTCCACGTCACAATCCACCATTATGTGGGTTACCTCTGCATTATCTCCCTTATACAGTGAAAAATCTCAGCAAAAAGAAATATTATATCGGCTGTAAGAAAAATCGAATCTCAGCTAAACTCCATGAAGTGTTGTTGCCACAGTTCACCAAATCTCCTCAGTTAACTAGCACCAGCGAGTTATACTACATCATCTTCATTGGATCTATGTTTGTAAAAACCCAAAAGATAAAAGAAGAAAGATGTTAACTGCCTCAATCCGTGAATTTCCTCAGTCCAAACTCCAACGAAATTCATACACTCACATCTACATTTTTTTTGAGTGAGGATGGAAGAGTTTATATACTCTTTAACTTTGTCCACATCCTTAAGTTTAGGGTTGACCTCAAGCTCAACAAGGTATTGTTTATTATTTTATATTTTTAATATTTAATATTTTGTGTTGTATCACACATCCTTACCATTTGGAAATGGTTTTAAGGATACATCAAGCCACTATGGCTTCAAAGGATATGCCAACATTACTTGTGCAAGCATATCGTCTATAGTGACCATGGGCTTCATTCAAGGGCTCCATCAAACCACCAAAACTCCAAGAGTCAAACCATCATAAACAATCAAGCAACCATTTGTGTGGGTTACCATATCATCTCCGTCAAGGGTTCAAGGACCATTAACCCAACAAATGTGGGTCCAAAGGCTTCTTCATCAGGAAAGAGGCATCATGGGCTTCTTCAACCACCTTAGCCACGCAAGGGGACCTCTATGGGTCAAGATCCATCATGACATCACCTGTGGGGTTGCTAGTACTTTCTCTTAGGGTACCATGACACCATCAGAGCATGAATGACCACAAAATGGGTCATTAATGCTTCTCCAAGCCATTTAGGGCTTCTCCATCGTCTACCAAGGCTTCAGGACCATCTGTAGGGTCTTTAGCATCATCAGCAGGGTCTTCAACATCTTCAGCAAAGTGGTGGCTTCAAGATCCAGCCTTGTGGGTACAAGGACCTTGTCAACTGGGTACAAGGTGCTTCAAGGCACAAACCCACTCTGTAAGGGATCAAGGCACTGCAGGTGGGACTTGGTGGCATCAATGACATCCCGTGGGGCCACTGCAAGTCCATGTTGGCATCAATGACAATTTCATCAACAATCTCCCCCTTTGTCATTGATGACAACAACTCATGCTCTCCCTATGAGCATCCTCCCCTTTTTGTCTTCATCTCTTCCCCTTTGGCATCAATGGAAAAGGGTGTCCACATACCTGTGTCTGAAATCTCTGATCACTACTCACTACTCCCCCTGTCAATATGCATGATCTTAGGACCTGTCTGTATGCCTAGAGTAGTCATCCTTTCTTCGTTGAGTTCATCCTCCAGCCTCATGAACTCAAGGTGTGTTAAGGTCTTTGAGAGACCTTACACTTGGCTTGCCGTATGGCAGCCATCCTCCCTGCTCTGATCAACCTCTCATATCTACAACTGCTCGGTCTTCCTCATCCATACTTGCTTCTTGGCATCCGTGCTTTGAGCATTTGATCCTTCATCTATACTGGCTTTCCTTGATGAGCTGTATAGGAAGTTTCTT
The DNA here is from genome assembly GCA_001517045.1 of Pseudotsuga menziesii. Classification (NCBI taxonomy): domain Eukaryota; kingdom Viridiplantae; phylum Streptophyta; class Pinopsida; order Pinales; family Pinaceae; genus Pseudotsuga; species Pseudotsuga menziesii. The sequence goes on from LPNX011036263.1 coordinate 147,130, forward strand.
AAGGGTTGTTTCCGTGTACTCCAACAATCTTGAGTTTTGTGCCCAAGGCCACTGCAGCTATAACACCTCGTCATATGACAATATGCAGCAATGTGACCAACATTGTTGCATGTCTAGCACCTGACTGGGCTGTTGGAACTTCCAACACTTCTTTGATCAGCTTCATTTCTCCATGCCTGAGCGTATCCCTGACTGTAGACATTTGTCTTCTGATCTTCAAATCTTCTTGTTGATGTATATGAAGTACTCCTTCTTAGTTGACTTCTTTGACTTGCACATTCTTGGGCTCTGTGGTCAAACCCACTGCAGGTGTAGCATCTGAATGTGTGACATGTGGCAGCAACATGTCCGACTTGATTACATGTCCAACATCTAATTGAGTTATTGGGGCTTCCAGCCCTTCTTCTTCCATAGAATCTACAATCCATAGCCTTATGACCAAAGTTAGAACTAAAATAACAATAACCATTGAAGCCACTTTCATACCTGGGTCTTGGAGTTGTTTCTTTTATGAAGTTGCTTTGAGGAATAGACCTAGCTCCTTGTTTCATCTTTGAACTTCCAAAGTCCTTGTTGTCATGTGCAAGTGCATGGGGAGCAGCTTTGGACGTTGATGGACCTGCTTCTGGAGTCTTCAGAGACCAAGTGTCATCTTCAGATTTTTCTTTGTTCTTCTTGTAACCAAGACCAGTTTTGTCAAGTGGAGATCTTTGGCAATCTAAGATCTTATCTAGGACAATTGAACTGTCTTGGAACTTGACCAAGGCTTCGTTCGTCTTACCTTTCTTCCTGAGACCAACTACCTCCATTTCCAACTTCTGGACTGTCTCCTCCTTTTCTTCCAACTGACTCTTCAGGATTTCTTCTATCCTCTTGGCTTCCTCCAGCTAAGTCTTCAGATCATGATTGACCTCTCTAGTTTCTTCAAGCTCTTGAGCAGGCTTTTCTAGTTCTTCCTTTTGACTGATCAATTCAGTCTTTAATTGTTCAACTTTAGCATCCTTGTCTTTCATTCGATCTCGCAACTCTTTGTCCTTGTCTTTGAGCTTTACAAGCAACACTTTCATTGACATGGTCTTCTGCTGATATTCATTCAAGGAGTCCAAGATTTTCTTTTCGAACTTTGTGAAGTCACTCTGGTTCATATTTACTGTGTTTAGGAACCAATTGGCTCTGAGATCAATATTCAGCAATGTGAGATGTATCTCATGTGCAGTCTTTGATAGCCCTTCATCATCTTCTGCAAGAACCTTCTCAATTTCATCACATAAACTATCATTACAATCACAAGAGTCCATACCTTTACTGGAGTCATCTTCTTGCTTGTCTTCTTCTTGATTGATCTCTTCCGTGGGCTTGTCTTCTGGTTCCTCATCTATCTTTTCAGGTTTTGGTCTTGCCTTTTGATATTCACTCTCCAACTTGAACCATAGGTCTTTTGCTGAAGTGTACTCTCCTACACTTTCCTTCATTGAGCTGGGAAGTCCATCCAAGAGGAACTTCAAGGTTGTAGTATTGTCCTTCTTTGCTTCCTTCTGTGCAGTTGATTTTCCTTTCTTGTTTGATGGAGCGGGTGGATTGATAACAATTTCCCAAATACCAAACCTTTTCAGATGAGTCTTAATTTTGCTCCTCCAACTGAAATAATCTGTAATATCAAGTATAGGCACATCATTGCTTGATGACTCTTTCTTTTCCTCCATTGTGTCTAAGGATCTCCTTCAAGCTTGCTAGGCTTGTGACAAAGGCCTGCTCTGATACTAATTGTTAGACACTGAGAGGGGGGGTGAATCAGTGTAAAGCCAATTATAAAACTTTTCATAACTTGTCACAATTAACTACCAATTCATCATTCCATTATTTTGTCAATTTCATAGTCATTTCATAAACATCTTTCACTTCATCTTTCACATATCATAAGCATTTGAATCATGAAGAATCATAACACAAAAGAACACAACACCATATAATTTTGTAATCTTTTTGTATTGGTTTTGGACCAGCTACAACCATGAGGTAAAAATCAGCACCTACTGATACAAAGAGCACCTACTCTTCATCCAGGACCCTGCCTAGTTTTCTTAGACCCTACTAAGAAGGGTTTGAGGTATCCTAACCTCAAAAGCAAGACAAGCTTGCATTTACAATTAAAGCTCATTGTCTCAACACACTTTATACATGTCACTGTCATGTCATACCAGCACTTGTCTCTAGTCCACTTCAGCACCTCTTTAAGGAGCATTCATTAACTCTTCATTCTATCCACCGGCATCATGTCTTCATCACAAGCAATTTCTGTCATATCAGCGTTCTGTCCATCAGCATCATGTCTTTAGCTGTAGGTGCATCACTATTATAAACTCACTGTCATATTCAATCTGCCAAGCATCTCACTGTGTAAGCACTGTCAATGTCATCAACCTGTCACTATCATTTGTCATATCATATCAGACTGCTGTCACTGTCATATGAATGGCCGTCATTATCTTGTCAAGTCAATGTATGTCACTGTCAAGCTGTCACATAAAGATGCTATAACTGCTGTAGATGTCACATCAAGACATTGTCACTCGAGTTATCACTATCAAACCAATCAGTCACTAACATCGAAGGTATCACTTTGTCAAATCAAGAGTTGTCACAAATCTCTAAATCAATCAAAGCTGCTCAACATACCATCAGATCTGAAGTCAAATCTCAACTTACTAAATCACAATTCATCTCATTCAACTAACTCACCTATGACCTGTGAATGGTCTGCTCCAGCATGCAGATGATCTTCTTCTTGGCTGCTAATTTGTTTAGGAATTCAGTGCCAAGTAACCTTGATACAACATTGCTCATCATTAAGAGGTCAATCATCAAAGGTAAAAATTGATATGCAACAATTTTGCTGCTTTCATCAAAGATCTCGCAGCAATAGAGATATAAGTCCCATCTCATAGTGACTCAATCCACAGTAAATAAATTCGGTTTCCAACAGCAAGAACTATAAGGATAGAATGGGAAATACGACCCTCCTTCACTTCAACATTGATGTATCTGAGTTTAATCCATTAAAACTTGTTTCTACTGACATAGATCACTGTATATAGTATGCAGATGGATTCTTTATGCTGCAACTGCGTTAGATAATCCTTGATACTTGAACTTTAAATACACATTAAAACCTTGGCTCAAAACTTAATTGCCTTAGTATGCCCGTGAATTCTTAGAGATAATTCTTTTACTGCTTCAGAGCTCCATCAACTGCATATTCTTCAGTGGTCTTTCTTACCAAAATTATCTCACGATGTGTGACTACAAGATAAATTTTGCCTTTGCTTCAAAAAGGTTCCTTCCCAAATGACATGGCAGGTGTGACTTCCCTGCTGGCGGCTATACGTCACTTTCAACGCTGGCGGTTATCTATTGCGACCTCTACGACCGGTGGTTACACCTACATCTGGCGTATCTCCTTCCTATCCTGTGCCGTCTCTACCCATAACCACATGCTCATTCTGCAGTAACCACCACCTAGCCCGTTTCCCACGTTGCTAGCTCATTTTGCGCAAGCTTCGGCTCCTCCTGTCATTGTGTAGGTTCATCTATATCCTGCACGCACCGCTTCTTGGTGTGCATCCATCCGAGCTCGTAACTGCTGAACCATTCTCTGGTTTCAATTTCCAGCCCGGACTACTTCTTACCTTAGCGTCACACTTGCGGACACCCAACCCAATATTCACCGCGGTTGTTGCCCTTGTCCCTACTGCAAATCTCCACGTCACAATCCACCATTATTTGGCATACCTCTGCATTATCTCCCTTAGTCCAGTGAAAAATCTCAGCAAAAAGAAATATTATATCGGTTGTAAGAAAAATCGAATCTCGGCTAAACTCCATGAAGTGTTGTTGCCACAGTTCACCAAATCTCCTCAGTTAACTAGCACTAGTGAGTTATACTACATCATCTTCATTGGATCTGTATTTGTAAAAACCCAAAAGATAAAAGAAGAAATATGTTGTTAGCTGCCTCAATCCGTGAATTTCCTCAGTGGAATTACCTCAGTCCAAACTCCAACGAAATTCATACACTCACACCTACGTTTTTTTTTAGTGAGGATGGAAGAGTTTATATACTCTTTAACTTTGTCCACATCCTTAAGTTTAGGGTTGACCTCAAGTTCAACAAGGTATTGTTTATTATTTTATATTTTTAATATTTAATATTTTGTGTTGTGTCACACATCCTTACCATTTGGAAATGGTTTTAAGGATACATCAAGCCACTATGGCTTCAAAGGATATGCCAACATTACATGTGCAAGTGTATCGTCTGTAGTGACCATGGGCTTCATTGAAGGGCTCCATCAAACCACCAAAACTCCAAGAGTCAAACCATCATAAACAATCAAGCAACCATTTGTGTGGGTTACCATATCATCTCCTTCAAGGGTTCAAGGACCATTAACCCAACAAATGTGGGTCCAAAGGTTTCTTCATCAGGAAAGAGGCATCATGGGCTTCTTCAACCACCTTAGCCATGCAAGGGGACCTCTATGGGTCAAGATCCATCATGACATCACCTGTGGGGTTGCCAGTACCTTCTCTTAGGGTACCATGACACCATTAAAGCATGAATGACCACAGAATGGGTCATTAATGCTTCTCCAAGCCATTTAGGGCTTCTCCATCGTCTACCAAGGCTTCAGGACCATCTATAGGTTCTTCAGCATCATCAGTAGGGTCTTCAACATCTTCAGCAAAGTGGTGGCTTCAAGATCCAGCCTTGTGGGTACAAAGACCTTGTCAACTGGGTACAAGGTGCTTCAAGGCACAAACCCACTCTGTAAGGAATCAAGGCACTGCAGGTGGGACTTGGTGGCATCAATGACATCCCATGGGGCCACTGCAAGTCCATGTTGGCATCAATGACAATTTCATCAACAGGAACAACAAACACAGAACAAGCATTGGACATGAAAAGGAAGTGACCTTTCATATTCCAGATTATTCCAAACCAATTCACATGTTTTAGTTTAGAATGAATGCCAACATTGTCATCAAATTGACCACATGGAGGATCGGTGTTTTGATCTCCATCCTTGTCACCATTGCAAGAAGCATAATCATTCATCAGATAGATGTTTAACATTGAAGAAACCTACAAGATTAAAGATTCACTATGGGTGGATCAATTCTTGGTGATGGTCAGCAACAACCAAGAAGACATATCAATCATACAAAAGAATTCAATTTCGAGTATTGACACATCTTGCAGTAGAAAGTATTCATGTTTTTCACCTTGTAACTAACAGAGAGGAGTATGGATTGACAGACAGGCTTCAAGTTTGGAATCCCTATCAATCAAGCAAATTACTCTTTAAGGAGACTTCTACATTGCAGATGCCAGAAACAAGCAAGCCTAAACTATAGCTAGAACCAAAGCCAGTAGCCAAAGCCAATTCTTAGTGGATAAACTCTTGGTGATGGTCATCAACAACCAAGAAGACATATCAATCATACAAAAGAATTTAGTTTCAAGTATTGACACATCCTTCAGTAGAAAGTCTTCATGCTTTTCACCATGTTGTTTCCTAATTCGCACCTCGGGTCACGTGGCAGAAATCTTCAAGCCACTAGGTGCAACCTTGGGGGAAAGTAAGAGTCAAGTGTTGTCACTTAATCTTGACTCCTCCGTCTAGGCTCTCTCCTAGCAAAGCCAAGGGGGGTGGTCCCTAGTAAAATAAACTAAGGTGTTTAATCTATAAAAATAAAACAACTCGTCTAGGAGATACAAATGATATAAAATATTACAACTGAGATAACCTTGCAACAAAATTAAGTCACTAACACATAAACAACATTCATCGAATCACATGAATTAACTTAAATGCTTAGAAAACAAATTGATATAATAAAGACCAATGCTATTGGAGTGCTTGCATGAATGTGGGTTGCTAGTGAGGTCTCGATAAGTATTGCAGTTGTTTCGGTTGGTTCCTTTTAAAATTATTAAATGAGTAATTAAAGAATGGGTTTATTCTTGGTCAATTTTATTAGAGATGTAGTAATGATCTAATTATTAAAGGGAAAGGGGGTTCCTGATATACCCAAGGGGTACGAGGAATGTGTCTGAATTTACCAAGGAGTGGCTCTCACAATGACGTGTGGGCTAGATGGAATTGTGGGGTTATGTTCAACACTACACCAACAAGGGTGTATCCTAACGGTGCCCCATAGTCACTTTCAAGTGGTTGCCGCTTCACTTGCAGAATTTCCCCACAACTTGGAAATATCGAAAAAAAATGTCTGATTTTCACTTGTAGGGATTGAATGAAGTGTTCAACTAATTACTAGTCACTCCAATCCCTTTCTGATTGTCTCAACAATCCAGCCAATGGCCTGCAGTAGTCACAAGAGCTTATGGGAATTGAAGCCTTGTTAATTTTAAAGATTTTATAACTAAATATGAGTTTTTAAAATCACACTGTCGATACTCTCGTTACTGAAAACACAACCGGATTGGTTAATTTTACTTAAGAAACTAAAAGAATTTACGAAAAATAAAAAATAAATTAAAAAAGTGCGAATTCTCCCAGGGGGGATGGGGTGTGGGCACTTGGCTGCCCACTTGCCACTTTTTTTACAATGATTTAGTAGAAGAAATACTTGTGTTCCTTTGTAGAATAGGAAACACAAGTTTACAGATTTAGGGCCTTAGAAAAATGGCCAATGAAGAAGCTGTAAGAAGAGGGATGTTCGAATGGCTTGGATCTTCGAAATTTGGCCAAAGTGCCTCTCTCTTTAATCAACCTCTGCTGCAAAACAGTGAGCAATGTTATGCTAAAAATGATGAATCAATCAATAAAGATATAAAAATTTAGCATAAAAATTTTAGAACTTCGAAAAATATTTTTTTTGCAATTTTTCAAACAAGTACTTGATTAAGTCTAGATCTATAAAAAATATTAACTTTCAAACTTAGATATGAACTGTTAAGTGCATGCAAATATCAGATTTGTATGATATTATTTAAAGTACTAAAAATATTTACTATTCACGAAGAACTAGTAACTGGAAATTTTAAAACTTTATGTGATAGGAAAAAAGAGAGAAAGAGTGCCCCAAAGCTTAGAAGCTTGGACAATGGAGTTTTGTAATGGAAGGAAGAGGGATATAGATCTTCCAATGATGAGACAAAGATGTGGGAGAGTCGAACAAGATCCACCACCTCTTTGAAAGAGCTACCTGCACAGCTTGAACTAAATGTTGAACGATTTGTTATTAACTGGTATCCCTTACCCAAAAGATTAGAAAAATATGCATACAAACAAGTAAAACATATAATTTCTTGATCTTTACATATAAGAAGACAAAAGAACTAAGCAAGTAAACAAACTTTAATTAGTCCTTCCTATTGATTAGCATTAATCCTACCAAGTACGGTTATAACAATATACGAACAAAGCATGAAACTAATACAAGTATACCTCACATAAGTACATAGATCATGCACACATTGATACCCTACACAGGTATGCCTCCAAAGCCTTCACTTTATTCAATAATGATCACAACAAATTTACAAAATACAAGAGCAAAAGTTCAATGCCCAAATTCATCCGTCCACAATGAAGAGAGAGTGCCTACTTGAATAGTAAACCGGCAAGCCAAGAGGGGCGCATCTACCCATGAAAGCAACATTGTTTTGTATGAAGTGTAAACCAAATGGAATGAGTTGGATGAGGGTAAGAGTGATAGCAACTTCCAAAATCGAATGCCACATCCTCAACTCTCATGCCAACTCACACCACATTCCAATCTTTTTTGGGATTTGCGCCCCCACTTGGGGAAATGCGCCTCTCTCAAATTGAGGAAACATTTGATGCTTGGCTCAGTGAAAAATGACAACATCTAGCTTGCCCAACCTGCCCAGGTACTTTCCCCTTTAGTTTGAAAGTCATAAAATTCACTTTTGGCAATTTTCTTTTATTTTAATTGCCAATTTTTTTAAATATTTCATTTTTTGGTCTTTTTTGTTTTTTTCGAGTAATTATTAATTTTGGGGTTAAATAATTACTCGAAAACTTAGAAAAAGTGAGTCTAAGAATTAAGTGGGTGCTCTGAGTTAGAAAATGAGCACCCCCATAAAAAAAACAACCTCCTAGCCACACTTTTATGACTTTTTGGACTTTTGCAATTAACTTATTAAAAATAAGCCTGTAAAAACGATAGAAAAAAAATTCCGGAAATTAAAAAAAACTTATGAGGAACTTAGGACATGTTCATAATGACTCAAAATAATGATTAGCATGGTAATATACATTGACACATTGGTTTTAATAACCTCCTAAGGCATAACCACTAAGGCAATTATTCCAGCTTTGGAGGTTTGGGTGAAAAACTTTGAAATTATTTATTGCTTTAAAAACAATAAATAATTAAGAAGGAAAAAACCAGTGTTCCACGGAAACTCGCCCCCCAGGGTCGGGGGCTCGCCCCCCTCGCTCCCCACGCCCCGGGGGCTTGGGGGCTCCTCCAGAAACGTTTCCTCACGCCCCCAAAAAAGCGAAACTTCCGGAAACGCAAGAGGGGGCGCGTCCCCTGTTCTGCAGCGCGCTCCGGTGAAGGGGGGCTCCCAGACGCCCCCCCGTCCCCACGCCCCCCCGCCCCCTCCTGAAACTGGGGGACTTCCAGACGCCCCCTCCTGAAACTGGGGGGCTCCCAGACGCCCCCCCCCACTTTTAGTAGTTTACATGAGATGAATCATTGAACTTTTATTGCTGGGATTTAATCATTTATAATATTATTTTTTATTAAGACTTGGACGCCCCCCCGCCCCCTCGCCCCCCCTGAATTTCGCTAAAATTTGGGGGTGGTCTCCACACGTCCCCACTGTGCTTTTCCCCGCTCCCGCGCCCCCGCGTCCCGGAAACTTGGGGGAACATTGGAAAAAACACCCTGGAATAATGCATTAATGACTATGTCCTAGGAAATCAAATCTTTTACATAAAGTCATCATGCTAAGTCATTTTATTACAATTCCCCATGGGGTATGAACATGTTAAAAAAAATTAGAAAAAATGTGGCCTAGGAAGGCTTGCAAAGAATTCTGAACTTGAAAATTGAACAAGTGATTGTTCATCTTTGGCGGCTCACTTAGAAATCCAACTTAGTGCAACTTGGTTGGTAACACACCATATAACTAACAAAGGGGAATATCATGGATTAACAGACATGCTTCAAGTTTTGAAGCCCTATCAATCAAGCAAATTACTCACTAAGAAGACTTCTACATTGCAGAAACAAGCAAGCCTAATCCATAGCCAAAACCAGAGCTGGTAGCCAAAGCTTTGAGCCCAAGCCAAAGAGATTGGTCATCCTAAAATCGTCAATTAATAGAAGACATCAGCTTTTGCTAACCATTGGTTTGTGGTCATCTTAAACCACCATCTACCTGGTTTGTTGTCATCCTAAAACCACCATTTAGAAGCTATCAAATTCTATTAACCATTGGTTTGCGGTCATCCGAAAACACTACCTACATGGTTTGTGGTCATTCTAAAACAACTATTAGAAATTTATAACTCTGGAGGTGTTCCTTATGATTTTTGGGTGTGTTTGTAATGGGTGGACTAAGTTGTTGTCCCAAGTGTTTATTTATGTAAAAAGTAAGTTATGTGAAAAAAATGTCTTTTTTATATTAACAATTTGTGGATAAAATCCTAGAGTGCATTAAGTGCACATTTAATAAATAAAAAGCGTTTTTTTATCGTGCATTTAATATGTACCTTTAGATTGGACTAATCTCATCCATTGGATGAGTTAATTAAAGGTAGTTAGGTTTTTTCATAATATAAAAAGAGTTTATGGGACAAAGAGAAAACACACCAAGGTTGAGTAAGAGATCAAATTGAGAGAGAAAGATCACAATTCTCAAGAAAAGGCAAAGGCACAGTTCCCAAGGCAGCTACAACCAAAATTTGACAGTCCATCAAGGACATGAATTCCGAGGTAGTGGCCGAGTAAAGGCACGAATCTCAAGGCAGTTTGACAATGTTATTTTCAACTTAGAAATCTGAACCAGTCCTTACTACTCCTGGCACATTTCTCGAGACGAAAAGGAGTCAAATCTGTCACTGTTATTTTTCTGATAGGCTGTACAAGGAAGTTGTAATGTTGCATGGATTTGAAGACATATTTTCAGTTTTTGTCTTATGGCATGTGTAGATCAATCTGAACAGTTTTCTCTTGTTGGCATGAATTTCAAGAAAAGTACAGCAGGGTAGAAAGATAAGTTTGTCTTTGTATTTCTAAAAGTGTAATTTTTGAGTTGTGAAATTGTAATTTGCTCTAGAATCAATAAAATCTTTCAAGGGTTTTCCTAGTGTGGGTTTTTCCCTGGTCATTTGAACCTAAATCACTGTGTTAGATTGGTAATGCTCATAATGATTTCAGTTAAAGTGCTTAGCATATGTATATTAACTTTTTAAATCTAAAAGTTTCCATAAATTTAAAATCTCAGAGATGCTAAGTGTTTGACAAAATACATAAATCAAACTTTTAGTATTTTGTCATAAAATCTTCATGGTATCAGAGCGGGTTCTCAGAGAAGGGAAGTGAGTAGAGGTTTGAAACAAGTGGTTTCAAAGTTGTGTATCCAGGTCTAGTGGTTGGTTGCCTGAGATAGAGACTGAGGATGGAGTAGAAGCTGCAGGTGATCAGTTGATGATTCCAGATGAAGAGAATGGGTCTCTTCAAAGTCCTGGAAGGAGGCTTCGCCAGTACGATGTTCATGAACAAGTACAGGAGATGAGAGTAGAGTCTCAGAGTTCAAAGTTCAAAGTGGTCTTCAGACAATTATCTTTGGGCTAGATTCCAGCGCAGGAGGGAGTTGCAGCAAGGAACAAGGACCCAAACGGAGGAGATACAAACAGTGTCAGAAGGAACTCCCTCATTAGGAGGGAGTGTTAGAAATTTATAACTCTGGAGGTCTTCCTTATCATTTTTGGGTGTGTTTGTCATGGGGGGGGACTAAGTTGTTGTCCCTAGTGTTTATTTATGTAAAAAGTGAGTTATGTAAATAAAGTGTTTTTTTTATATTATGACTTTGTGGATAATATCCTAAAGTACATTAAATGCACATTTAATAAATAAAAAGTGTTTTTTATTGTGCATTTAATACATACCTTTAGATTAGACAAATGATATCAGAACCTAACCGGTTTTGAAAACACCGGCCAGTTGCACCGATTTACAAGCTTCATCGAGTCAAATCACGCACTCAAACCGTTTTTGGTTGATTCCGTACGAAACCAGCCAGTTTCGTACAAAATTGCCTGGTTTTCTCCAAACCAACCAATTTAGTATGAAACTGGCCAATTTTGTACAAAAACGCCAAGGACCCCCAAAAACAACGAATTCAAAATTCTTTCAATAAAATAAAAAATAAGGTCCGTGTGTGAGTTGTTTAATTGACCCACGACCCCTTCTAATGTTATAAAAGGAGGATTCCACCCTCCATATCAATCACATTTAGTTGTGGATGTACCTGGGCCCTCTTCTACAACAAGGGGATGTGGACATTGATGTTGCAGTTAGACGGGTGCCTTCAAGCCTAGGGGAGTCTGGCCATGCTCATGTTGAGGATGTATATGATGACTTTGAGTCTGAGCATGAGGACTCAGATAGTTCTGATATATTATTAGAATCATTAGATTATAGGTTCTAGAGTCTAGACTGCAGTCATATGCTTATATTTTGACTTTAGAGGCCATTTATAGTTGCTTTGTTGATTTACTTTTCTTTAGATATGTATTTGCAATCGGTGCTATTTTGGTTTTATACACTCTTACTTTCTATATACATGAGAAACTTTACATATTTGTGTATAATGGTTTGAATTCACATGGATGCACATGAATATATATGTATTTTTTGAAAATATGAACATTTTATGTATTTTTGCTCAACCGGATTTTTGATCCGGTTTGTTTCCCTCTTTTTGTTCAGTTTCGATTCGGTTCCAGTTTCTGGGGTCAGGCGGTTCAACAACCGGTTTGGTATTGATAACATTGGATTAGACTAATCTCATCCATTGGATGAGTTAGTTAAAGGTAGTTAGTGTTTTTCATCATATAAAAGAGAGTTTATGAGACAGAGAAAACACACCAACGTTGAGTGAGAGATCAGACTAAGAGAGAAAGGGCACAATTCTCAAGAAAAGACAGTTCCCAAGGCAGCTACAACCAAAATTTGACAGTCCAATAGGGGCACAAATTCCGAGGCAATGGCTGAGTAAAGGCACGAATCCCAAGGCAATTTGATAGTGTTATTTTCTGCTTGGATATCTGAACCAGTCCATATTGCTACTGGCACATTTCCCGAGGCAGAATGTAGTCAAATATACAGCTGTTATTTTCCTGACATGTTGTATAAGGAGGCCGTACTGTGTCATGAATTTCAAAGACAGAATTTCAGTGTCTGTCGTTTGACATTTGTGGAGCAATCTAAATAGTTTTCTCTTGTTAAAACGAATTTCAAAAAAAATACAGCAGGGTGGAAAGATAAGTCTATCTTTGTATTTTTAAGTGTAATTTCTGAGTTGTGAAATTCGAGTTTGCTCTTGAATCAATAAGATCTCTCAAGGGTTTTCTCGATGTGGGTTTTGCCTGATCATTTGGACCTAAATCACTATGTTAGATTGTTATTGCTCAGAATGGTTTCAGTTGTAGTGCTTAACATATGTATTTTAACTTTTTAAATCTGAAAGTATTAAAATCTCAGAGATGCTTAGTGTTTGACAAAACACATAAATCAGACTTTTATTATTTTGTCATAAAATCTTCAACAACCACTTGGTTTGTGGTCATCCTAAAACCACCACTTCGTAGAAGACATCAACCTCTGCTAACCATTGGTTTGTGGTGGTCATCCTCAACCACCATCTACCAGGTTTGTGCCCATCCTAAAATCACCATTTAGTAGAAAACATAAACTTCTGCTAGCCATTGCTTTGTGGTCATCCCAAAACCATCGATTCTGAGAGCAATTGAATGATGAGTTTAGCCATTGGCAGCTGTCCACTTTCAGATTTCACCTCTCTTTAAAAAAGATTCTTGGACTCACAAACACCCTGTTATCACCAACCTTGTAGTTGCCTGTGTGAGGTGGATCCAGGATGGATGGTAGAGGGGCAAGCAACTAAGGAGGTGGAACCAAGACTTCCTAGACTTCCAAATGGATGGTTGTCACACCAATCAAGGCAGCCTTCACTTTATGATATCTAAGTCCAAGACAACAACGGGGGAGACTCGGATCTACTCCCGACAGGAGAGACACCAGAACAGATCAAATGTGGCTTTGAGGTACGTAAGGTGTAAGGTAAATGGAAACCCTAGCTCTAGGGTTTAGGTACTAGCAATTGATGGAGATGACCACTGTCTTGGGAAACGTAACTGTGATAGGGTGAACAAGGACAGAGTTGGGATTGTCTAGTACTAAGGAGACAGACTCAGTGAAAGATAGGTAACTTGAGTTACCAATGAATGTTGGCAAAGAGAATGGGAGTAAGGTCAAATTTAGGGCTAACGCTAGAAATAGGAGATCAGTGCCTTACGTGCATTGGGAAATGGAGTCAGTATCAGCACAACGTTTCAGTGAAACCACCTGGGATACACCCTGATCTATGGACCCAGAAAAGGATTTGGTCCGGAAGATTCAGGTTACAGGAAAATCAGCAGTAGGAGGGCTAGCGCTAGTGTTTGGAGAGGCAGATCTGCAGATCCAGAGCCACCAGGAGACTATCAGCTCAGCATTGGAGGGGAAATGAGATTAGGATGGCCCGATCTACAAGCCCAAGTCAGAAAATTTCAGGAAAGATCAGATCTGGAAAAGTCAAAATCTGATGAGGGGAGCTAGGAGGTTGAAAGTCGGTTTTTCAAATCTAGGGCAACTTGGCAGGAACTAGCTCAACGTTGGGGGTGTTCTGAAGTGCTCAAGCCCTAATCTATCCACCTGGCCTATCAGATTTCAGAAAAAATAAACTCCGAAAAAATCCAGTTTTCAGTGAAGGCGCTAGGGCTGTTTCAGTCTAAAACTCAGATCTAGGTCAAACTGCCATGAATCTGGATAGTATTGAGGGTGATTTGGACTGTGTGGGAACCGATTTATCAGTCTATGAAGTCAGAAATCAAAAAAATTCAAAACCCTAGCAGGTCAAATTTTCAGTGGGGGGTTATGCAGTTTTTAGGCTAAAAATCATATCTAAGTCAAACCAGCAGAAATTTGACCAGCATTGCAGTAGATTCAGAGAAGGGGAGGCCCGATCTATGAAACCTAGTAGTGGTTTGGCCAAAGATCGGACAGTTCCCAGTTTTAGTACTTTTTAGTATTTTAGGAGTTTTCAAAAAAATGGAAGGAGAAGCAGGTATAATGGATTCAGATCTGTTAAAGAGAAGAGAGTTACCTGTTGGATTGTACCTGTAGATGCTTGTAGAAGTCTTAACAGTGATGATCTTTGCTATCCCGATCAATTCTAGAAGATCCAAGTGATTTCTATGACAGATGTAAGCTCCAAGCCACGAATGCGCCCCCTACCCTGCATGAGCAAACGTCAACAATATCAAATTTAAAAATACAAGATAAAGAAACCAAATGCTACAGGGAAGTAAAACGAAGTAATCATAGATCACAATGAAACTAATGAAAATCCACTCCACCTGATCCAAGACGAAGAAAACTAAACGAGTTGAAGTCCCCCTGCAAAAACGCTCCAGCCAAAACGCCCTCCTGTAGACAAGACAATGATAACAGAAAAATATAGATCTCACATGAATTTCCACAATGCTAGGAAGCAGAAGACTATCCAATCACCATTTGAGAACATCAGATGCAAATCAGATCTAGAAAATATTCACAGAAAAATCTTTCTATTATTCAGATCCAAGAGCGAAAGACCCCTTACAAATAAGAAGCTCTCTCTTTTAAATAGAAATGAGAGAACCACAATCATAACCGAATCCTAACCACTTTCAAAATGAGTGGCTAAGTTTAAAAGATAAAATGTTCTAATCAATTGTTGAGATGAGCTCAACATACAATACATGGATCAATATAACCATAAAGTACCAAAGTGGACTAAATCACCCATAAAGAGGGTACCCCACTCAACAAGAAATAAATGAAGCACATGGTGGGTCCAAGGAGTGTTTGACTAACTCCCTCTGGGTGTCCCATGGCACAATAAAATAATATAATATTTTAATTCTTTGACTTTGTGCCTCCTTGAGAAAATCGTGAGCCTCCCAAAAACTCCAGAAAATAATATAAAATGCCCAAAAAAATAGGTGTGGGACCAATCAGGTGCTGCAACTGCTGGAGAAGGTGTGGAGGACATCACTCTCATCATTATGACTCATCCCATGTCATTTACTTGCCTCAGTATCCCAAATCGATTTCTTCAATAGCCATTTAATCATTTTTTAATCTGACTCGGGAAATGTGAACCTGCCAAAACAGCCTCCTAAGGTGCCTGCGTTGTCAAACTGAGCACACCAAGCTATCTGGGATGGGGGTACTATGGTACAAACAAGTGGCTGCACCCCCTATGCCCATACAACGCCCTAGGAGATCCAACTGAAACATCTCCCTGCTCAGACATATCAACCTGTGAAGAAAAACTGCATCAGAAAGGCAGAATGAGCCTGATCATGTTTGCAAGTGCCCGGAACTGGAAATAAACTGTCTCATTAGACTCAAGGAGTCCAAATCCATCTAAGGTGTATACTCACACCCTTCGCAGGTCTCTATCTGATCATCAACCATATCTAATAAACAATATAACCATCTGTAAATGATCAAACACCAATAATAACTTAGACTATCATCCATCTGCTGCAAGTGTTAAAATGATAAGACATGCTCTACAACTCATTCAAGCAACAATCACAACAAGTAGCAGTCATTTCACTAGCGGTACATCAACCAATACATATATAAGGCTTTATTTATTATTACTCAGACTAGACTTTCAGGACTATACTCACTTCATAGTTGTAGCCAATTTGCTAGTGAAGGGTGAAGGATGAAATTGACAAGGCTAAGGCAAAGGATGACTTCCTACTTAACATCATGACACTTTGGATATGGAAAGGAAATACTCACTATAACTAATGTCGGACAAACAACAACACAAGGAATGGTAGTGCCTCACAAATGGGTGAGTTGTTTAGAGAGTGCTTATTCAACTTAACCATCATAACTACATCAAGCTTGATCCAGGTTCATTAGGACCATCAATTTTATTCCATGGCCTTTTTTGCCTATATGACCCTTTGGGACTTCACCAGTGCTTAAAAGCACAGCTAATCGCAGCTTTCATCTGGAAAGGGAAAGGGAATACTCACTATAACCAATGTCAGACAAACAACAACACAAGGAATGGCAGTGCCTCACAAATGGGTGAGTTGTTTAGAGAGTGCTTATTCAACTTAGGCATCATGACTACATCAAGCTTGATCTAGGTTCATTAGGACCATCAATTTTATTCCATGGTCTTTTTGGCCTACATGACCCTTTGGGACTTCACTAGTGCTTAAAAGCACAGCTAATCGCAACTTTCATCTGGGACATTTATTTTTATAAGGTCAGCAATATTTGGATATAACATATTTTTTACCATTGCGTTTTTTGACCTTTCCTTGTACCTTTCAATAGGTATTTTAGCATTTCATTGCTCTTGCCCTTTTTCACATATGTTAAGAAACATAGTTTTATCATTTTCATTTTCCATGGGCGCATATTGAATATTTCCAATATAAGTAGTACATGAACTTTCAGTTTTAGCCAACAACATCTCAAGTGACCAGGGGGAATTCTGCACGGTGCCAAACATCGGGACAACCAACCAGAATGATTTAGGCATACAATCCAACTCACCAAAGGCAAGTTCTGTCACCAACTCAGAGCCGAGACACAATATAAACAGGGAGGCTTGTCCAACAAAAGTTCTAGCGGGGAAAAAGGTCCTCCATGCCATAAGTCAAGAAGTCAATCGGGTTGAAAACTAAACTAGAAGGTAATGGATAGGTGGAGATAATGAATGATGAAGCCAACACTAGTAAGCCAAAACAATGGTGGGAATGACTACCTCTATTCTCCCTAAGGAGGGTAAAACCAATGAGTATAGATCAAGAACTTCCAAGTCTAAGTAGGGACATCAATACATAATACAAGATACATCCAAGTCTATATTATTATGACCGTCAGATCATGACACCACATGTTAATACATGTCAGAAAGATGAGTATAAGAGCAATGATAACCACAACACAATATATAAAAAGCTGAGTCATAATCATGCAATATCATCCATCTGAAACATCATTTGTCCAATGAGAAAGCACTGATATACATCTGGGCATCAATAACTGCTCTGTAATGACTAAATGGCTACATCAATCCTCAAATCCGAGTGTCCTGAGACTCAGTCCTGACATGGGAGAATACAGTAGTCCACTAATACAATAATGATTCGTCAAAACTGCTCATCTCAACATCTCATATGTAAGAGATCTCCAATGCTCTATGTTATCCAAGCCTCTGTCCTCAGTTTCCAACTTGATCGCTGCCAACAAAATAATGAGCTTCTTGGGCTTCGCATTTCCCATGGAGTCAAAAATGTAAACCATGCCCAATTTGCTGATGACATGATCCTGCTTGGAGGTGCGAGCACGATCTCGGCAAGACTCTTCAAAAGAGAGATTGACTGGTACCAAGAAGCCTCATGCAGCCTCTTAAACTATAACAAAAGTCATATTTATTCCTGGAACTGCTCCCCCAAAGACCTCACCAACATCAGCAATATCCTTGGCATAAAAGGGATCCCCCACTAGTCCGACTTCAAATACCTTAGGGTCCCCATCTTTAAAACTACCCCGAAAGCTTCCTCATGGCTTCCCCTTATTGACAACATTAAGAACAGGATGAACACTTGGGGAGCGACCTAGTTGAATCCAGCCGGTAAAGTCATTCTCATCAAGTCAGTGCTCTCCAGCATCTCGATCTATCAAAGCTCCATTCTTTTGGCCCCTAAGGGCATCCTCAACAAAATTGAGTCTCTCCTTAAAATCTTCCTGTGGAAGGGAGGAAAGCATAATGAGAACAAGCTCCATCTGGTCAGCTGGGAGACAGCCTCCAAACCATGGCGAAAGGGGGGGCTGCAGATCAAAAAGCTAGCCCTCCAAAATATTGCTCTGGGCGCCAAGCTACTCTGGAACATCGTCTCAGGCAAATCCTCGTGGTGTAAAACTGCCCTCTGGAAAAAGTACTTCTCAAACAGGCGCCTCCGATGCCTTGACTACCCCCTAGCAATCAGAAAAGGCTCTGCCATTCTTCCCATCCTGCTTAGAGCCATCCCTTTCTTCCTGACCAAGTTAACGTGGATCCCCGAGAATGGTAAACAAATTAAGATATGGGGGGATTCGATTATGGGAGACTCTCCTTTGGAGCAGTTTCACGAGCTAGAAGAACTCAAATCCCATCTGCTCAACCTTAACATCACCACCATTTGGGATATCTCGGTTTGGAACCAAGACAACTCCTGGAAGGACTGGAATATCCCCTGTCCTCTCCATTTGACAGGTGCAAAGAGACAGCTCCTCCAATGGTTAAAAGGTAAATCACCCACAGCGACCCATATCAAAGATTCCAGAGGTTGGGGAAACAGATCGGGCAAGTATACCACGGCTACCGGCTATCATCTTCTTGCCGACGCAACGAATCATGAAGACAATGAACTTTGGAAGAGTATCTGGGCGACAAAGAGTCTTCCTAAAATCGACTGCTTTACTTGGATGACTCTTCACGACAAAATTCTTACCGAGGCCAATCTCCAGAGAAAAGGGTGGGAAGGCCCCACGTGCTGCCCCTTCTGCCTCTCCCATGAAGAGAACACAGAGCACATTCTTATCTCCTGTGATTATGCCCAAAGTGTCTGGAAAACGTCTCTGCCTGTGCAAGCGGAACTCTTGGCTGGAAACTCTCAGACCCTGTTTCTCCACTGGGCCTCAAAAGCTCCCTTCAGTCTCAAGTCAAAAAGCGCCAAAGCAAGCTGGATGGCACTCCCCAAGATAGTCATCTGGAAAATCTGGTTGGAAAGAAACGCTCGCATCTTCAGGGAGAAATATGAAAGGGCTGACCAAGTGGCAGCCAAAATCCTTGGTCTGCTGGGAGAATGCCTCTATCAAATTTGGAAGGAGCCTTGTGCCAACCCAGTCTCGGATGCTTGGCTAAGTCGTCCTGGCCCCAAGCCACCCCCGACGCCCCCTGTTCCAAAAAAGACAATGTGGGAATTAAGGCTAACCCACGATGAACTCCAATCGTGGCTTCGCTCAACCAAACGGAGAGCATTATTCACTAACGGCGCTTCCAAAGGCAATCCCAGGGCGACAGGGGGGGGCAAAGTTTTCTTCACTCCGGAAGGATCAATGGAGTTTAAGTTCACTTGGGGTCTGGGCATCGATACCAACAATATGGATGAAGCACTGGCCCTTTGGCAAGGCTTGAGAATTGCCAAGGACTTGGGAATCACCGAGCTTATCGTCATTGGGGACTCCAGAGTTGTTATCTGTGCGTTGGCTGAAAATATTTTGCCCACCCAACTGGGCCTGAGGCATCTATTCTGCAAGATAATAACTCAAGTCTCCCTCTTTTCTAAGATCGATTTCTATCATGTGTTACGGGAAAACAATCCCCATGCTGACCTAGAGGCAAATAAAGGGGCAGCCCTCAGCCCCGGGGACCTAATCCTAAACTCAAATGTTTCTTATTGCCCTCCCCCATAGGACCGGTGTCTGAACTTGGGCGACCCCCCTCGTCCCTCCGCGGGCCCTCCCTCCTCCGTCCATCCACGCGCTGGCAGTCCATTCCGTGGGCACGTTCCTCCGCGCGCTGGTAGGCCGCCGTGACGCTTGGCGCATGGGGTGGCATCATAAGCCTTCATGCCGGCTACTTCATCTGCCACAGCATTAAGCGCTCAAGCCCGAACAGTTCAAAGCTCCGTCCTACGATTAATGGTTTCAAGTCAGGTGATTGCAGGCTCGATGATGGGAGGACGTGCTGGTTTAATGAAAATTATGATCCGGGAGCTCTCGCACGAGGCGATTCTTGATGCAGTCTTGTCGAAGGAGGTTGCATGGTTCATTTTCTTGGATGAATTCACCTGCGCACACAACACCCTGGTGATCCCTGGTATGAAGGTCATGTCGAAGCATTTGGGAATTAGCTGAATTCATGGTACGCTTGATTTTGAAATGACGTCGGCCTCTGCGTCGTCGAAGGTTATAAGGAACCGAATTGCGAAGGGTCGTGGCACTCTCATTGTGCTGATCGATTTGGAGCTCTGTCGCCTTACTGTTTGGAAATTGCTGGTTCACAGAATGGAAGCGGACTCCTCCGCCGTGAGCGGGTCGATCCCATCCTCGATGGATAAAAAATTTAAGGCGGTTGAGCAGGAACTCAATTCACTGCAATCCCAGGTGAATGCGATGGACTATGAAGGCGAACGGCGTCTGGACCATGTCAGTAAGGACTTAGTCTTTCTCAGGAAAAAAATTAAAAGGAAGGTTAAGCGCACAAAGCATTCTTTCTCCAGGCAACTAGTGGAGCTCGAAATCAAGGTGGACAAACTGGCCCTCAAATTACTCAAGCACGAAGAAAATGGTATGTCGTCCAATTCGGAGGGGTGACTTCGACCTCTTGGTTGGGTTTGCCAGCCTGCTCGTATATGGCTTGCATATTTCGGTTTCTATTTATGTTTATGTTTCTCTCTCTATTATGGTTTTTAAATGTATTAGGCAATTAGCAATCAGACTGATGGATTGCCGCTACCATAAGGGCGTTTTTGTTTAGTTTACGCTATTTTTAATCTTCTGACCGTTGGATTGCCACTACCTTAAGCGCATTTTTTGGGAGAAATCTGTCTTTGCCGCTCCCTCAAGGGCACTAAGTTGGGTTTATTTTGCTTATGCCGCTCCCTCAAGGGCATCATTTAGGCTCTCTGCTTTAGCTTTAGTGCAAGCTCTTTTGTAATCTGGTTCTGGTTCTGCAGGTGGTTACACCATCTCCCTTAATACAACATATCCGCTTTTGTCAAAAAAAATAAATAACCGGCATAAATAAGCTAAAAACTCCATGAATGGATAATAATAATATAACTGATAAATATTCAATGATTTTAAAATGATAAAGTAGCTCGTAAATATAGGCCTTACATAGTGACTATTCACTAAGAGATATGTCCCTTAGTTAACCTAATTAATTAATATTTATTTCAATATTATTTATGGAGTGGGCTAATCTCTCGACCATTTACACAAGGCCCCACTGCGTGCCATCGAGAGATGTCTGAACCCGTTTGCATCACCCCCAACCCTCCCCTTCGTCTCCGGCGTCCCTCTCCGTCTCCGGCCAGGTCGGCTAGCAGCCCTATGTGACCACACCGTCGTCAACTACTGACAGAATCGACATAGGATCTCCATCCTAATATTCTTCGATATTCTCTGTCAACTCGTAGTTTGAACTTCGTTCGCATTCGCGCCTTGTACTCCTCTGCCCCTACATGCCACCCTTGTTCCTGCATCTCTTGTTCCAAAGCCAATGTTCAAGCTTGACCCGCAACCCTTCAGCACTGTCAAATCCCTCTGTAGGTCTATATGTAAGAACCATGCCTGCAGGCTGCTGCACTGGATGTGCTTTAGGCAATCTTTGTGCTGCACAACACATTATACCAATGTTCCCTCAAGTTTCCGGGACGCGGAAGCGTGGGAGCGGGGAAACGCACGTTGGGGACATGTGGAGACCACCCCCAAATTTTAGGGAAATTCAAGGGGGACGGGGGGCATCGAGGTCATAAAAATTATAAAAAATATAATAATATTATAAATCTCGGCAATAACAATTCATCCTGTATAAATATAGTTTTTAAGTTGCTCCTTGTAAATACAGTGTAATTCTTCAATGATTCAACACACTTCAACATTGTTTAAATCCATGGCATAGATGTTGTAATGGGGAAATGTGACCAACAGACCCTATTTCTTCATGATTCCAGTGGGCATCACAGTATTTGAGGATTTCAAGTCCAGCATACAATTATACAAGAGTGAACTATTAATCCTATATTGGGATCCTATTCATCAATAGCAGCCTATGCCCACCTCCTCTAGGTTTTTATCCCTTGCCTCTACCTTGAATCTCAAAGTTGATCTCCAAGGGCATTACTCAACACCCTACAATTTTGATGAAACTTCATAAGCCAAGCATTAAAATAAAGAGGTTGGTGTGCTTGATTAAATGACAATCTCTTAACCTCATACATGATAAAATCCAATGGAAACGTTGCAATCTTGAAATCCTGAAAAACTGTTTAGTCTGTTGAATTATGAATGGGATCTAAAATTCTACTTTTTGAATATGAACTCCAATGAGGTTGGAACCACTCTCAAACATCTTGAAACAATTGATGGTAATGTTAAAAATTTAAGTAAAAGGATAGAAAATGAAAGATAAGGAAAATACCACTTTTACTTTAAGAATATAACACTACCATTACTACTGGAGCGCCTAGGAGCCCCCCTCTTCACTGGTGCGTGCTTCAAAACAGGGGGGCGAGCTCCCCCCTGCGTTTCCTCAAGTTTCCCCAATTTGGGGACGAGGGGAAACGTTTCGGAAGGAGGTCCCAAGCCCCCGGGGCGTGGGGAGCGAGGGGGGCGAGCTCCCAACCTTGGGGGGCAAGTCCCCATGGAACATTGCATTATACATCATAATCTTGGAGTATACAGCAAGGTCAACGAGCTCCCCCCTGCGTTTCCTCAAGTTTCACCAAATTGGGGACGAGGGGAAACGCTTTGGAAGGAGGTCCCAAGCCCCCAAGGTGTGGGGA
Organism: Pseudotsuga menziesii; assembly: GCA_001517045.1. NCBI lineage: Eukaryota > Viridiplantae > Streptophyta > Pinopsida > Pinales > Pinaceae > Pseudotsuga > Pseudotsuga menziesii. The sequence continues at coordinate 170,055 of LPNX011036263.1, forward strand.
GCGAGCTCCCGACCTTGGGGGGTAAGTCCCCATGGAACATTGCATTATACATCATAATCTTGGAGTATACAGCAAGGTCAAATATAAAATTCATGGTTAATTCTGCAAACAAAGGAGTTCTTAATTTGAAAAAAAAACATCAAGTACCTCCCATATTTGGAAAATGTAAATATGCATTCCAAAACTCAAGTGCCATGACAAATTTCCCTTGGAACTCATGGATCAAGAATGATTCACATTAAGATTACATTATGAATTTGGCAGGTAAGCATTAGTATTTTAACTGAAATTTAAAGAAGGTATAAAATAAACACATTAATGAACAGATTTTCATGAATCTATGCCCATATGTTTCTTCATCATGTTTGCAGTTAGATTGTCAAGCACTGTGAATTTGACACACGAGAAGAGCTATATTACTCAAGAATTTGTATTAGAATATTGAAGTGCCAATAAAGTATTTTATTCCTACACAGTTCTATATAGACTTTTACAAAAGGATGTTTCAAGCCAAACTTCAAAGAGGTTTAGCATTTTTTCATTTAATTATTTTTGTCTGTACGTGGGTAGGCATATGTTAAATTTTTATCATTGCACGCATTTCCTGCCCCCATACAAAATAAAGTTGGTTTTACATTTGGATCTGTGTGGATGTAGGGATGAATAAAAAAGGATCCGGTTAGAAATTGATAAGAGAGATGCATCTGGTAGATAAGATACCATAAATCATGCACCTTTAAACTAAACATCCAGCATATCAACAATTTCACAGCAATTCATCCGGCAAGAGTAAAATAGAAGTTGCATGGAATCCCCCAAAAGCATTCACAGCATTTCATCCAAATGAAGATCGGTGCAGGAAAAAGAAACATTATCTCAGGCAAGCTGTGGTGTAAATATAAATTGCTGGCACAGAAGAAATCAAAGATGGCCACCACCATATAGTGGCAAAGAAGTGAGCCAAGCAGGGCACACAAATAGGACACCGGTTTGGCTTATGACAATATTAGCATGCATGCAAACTCTGAAATTTGACATTATAATCATTACCAATTTCGTAGAACAGTTCATTGACATTCTGCATGTTAGTTTTTCAACATTTAAGCTAGCATTATTAGGATCTTTAACTGAGAAAATAACAAGTACAGCAATCAAACACAAGAGACAATGAACACAGTGTTTTTCCTCGGGGAAACCATAAAGGAGAAAACCCCGCAACTTCCTCAGAGATAGAATCAGCACTGTTGCCGCCTAATTCACACTTTAAGGAACAGGAAAGTCACAACCTACTATGTGTGTCCTTGGGGGCAAGCGAGAGCTGGGGACCACTGTCACCACAGTCCACAACTCCTCCGTTTAGGCAAGATCCCAACAGAGCCAAGGGGGGAAGTCCCTACGGAAAACTAAGTTCCAGATTTATTAATTAATTACAAATTAAAGGGATCTTATCAGGGTTGTGAGACTAAGACTTTATACTATCTAAGGAATGACAAGCATCATGCAAATGCAAAGATTTCCTTTTAATGACAAGCAGACCTTGAGATAAATGAAGACTAGTGCCTGTTGCCCACCTATTTCGACTAGGTGGCAACTCCATGTACATGAAGATGTACATAGTTATACAAATTGTACCTTGGAAAAATCTGAGGATTTTTTCACTTCTGCAGGGCAATTGCCCCTTTGTAAAACGAAATGTCCGCTCCCCTGCGTCAGAAAATTAATGTAATTATATGTGCTAGTATGGGTCATATGATATGGATGCCACACCATGGAACTGGTCGTTAAGAAAGTCCCCTCATCAAGTGTTTTTTCCCTTTCCAATTGATCTTGTTGAGTAAACGATTTTAATTGGTTTGGTTTTTCACTCAAAATCCTTCAAAGTGGTGACGGGCGTTCTAATGGTCAAGTCCATGGGGTGGCTAAGGGTTCAAAATGTTATTCGTGACCATACTAGACATTTGTATAGAGTCTTGCGGAGTTTCGTTGTGTTGTTGTATTTTTATTATTTTTTTCTAGTTAATTAACTTCACCCCTTGGTGGTTAATTAACTCAGTTTCGATGTAATAATGTAATTGCTCAAGCACTGGCATTTTGTAATAGGGGCTATGAATGCAAGGTAAATTGCTATGAAACCCCCTAAGCCATTGCTTCGAGTCCCAGGTCTTTCTGATGAGTGGTTGAAGAGATAGACCAATTTTGGTCAGGAGGGGTCTATCTTCCCTAGGGAATTATTTAATTTCCCTAAGTCAAAAATTCATATTATTTGATTTTGAAGGAAAAAATCAAATAATGCCATGGTAATTTTGTTTGGGGGTTGTTAAGCCTAGGAAAAAATTCTTTCAAATTTTTCCACCACCCCATGGCCAAGATATAATTTTTCAAGTTATTTTTAATTTTTCCTAAGTCAAAATTGGAAAAATTGAAAAATTAAATCTAAGGTGAATTAAAATTTTAGCCTAAGTCTAAAGGTTAAAGGTTTATTTGGGAGCAAGTGGCTAAAGTCAAAGCCAAAGTTAGAAGAGCCAAGTCATGGTTTAAACCCTCACTAAAGTGGGGGCGGCCAAGTTTAAAAGGCAAAAGAGGGGCCACGTCCAAGTTAAAACCCTCACTAAGAGAGGGCGCATGCATGTTTAGAGGGGGCGCTAGGGTAAAAGGCCACCAAATATGAAGACGCCCCCAAATTAGAGGAGGACGCCCCCATATGTAGAGGGCGATACCATATTTAGTGGGGCGCTACCAAGTTAAGAGGGCATCACATGTATTAAGGAGGGCGCTACCATATTTAGTGGGGCGCTAATACAATATGGAGGGCGCTACAATAGGTGGAGGCGCCACCACATTTGGAGGAGGGCGTCAAACTTAGAGGGGCGCCTAGCTTGGGCCCACCTAAAACCCTAAAAGCAATCTCAAAGGGGCGTTTTTGGTCAATACCCTAGATCTAAGGGTGGAGAATGCTTAAGACATGGATCAAGCACCTAAGCTCTGGATTGAAAATTAATCTAAGGGTGTAGAATGATTGAGAGGGGTGCAAAGTCAAATACCTAGATCTAGTGGTGGAGATTTAACTTAGATCTATGTCTAATCTCGGCCATTGATCTTCAAGGGGTTGGGGTCTTCCTCAACTATATAATGAGGGTCTCACTCCCTCATTTTACAACTTCATTCATGCTATTGTTATGCTGCCGGAATCTTTCCCTACTCTCTTTTTCTTATTCTCTCAAGCATTTGGCCCAAGCCTCTTGCCACTTTTTTGTATTGAATCTTGCCCTAGTTGGGCTGTAATAAAAGAATTCTTTGGAGGGACATTGTGCTACATTCTGCATTCTTCATGATCCATTTGTTGTGAGGTAACTTGTATCTTTTTTTTAGTTTTGCATATTTGTATTAGTCTAGTTAGCTCTCCACAAAGTATTTTGTGGAGAGATTAGAGAGTAAAAGTATTTTTACCCTCTTTTGTGAATGGTTTAGCAATTTTTCTTCAAAGTATTTTGCAGGGATTGTTAGACATTCATTTTCTAGGCTTGCATATTTTTACAGATCTAGATTTGTTTGCAGGTTTTCCAACCAAGGATATCTCTCCAAGGGTTTCGTCTTGTCAAATTTCAATTCGGCCATTTTCTTTTTTCCTTCCTGAAACTGGGTTTTATTCACTGTATAGTGAATATAACTCTTGTTTTAGGGCCCTCATCCATTATATATTAGTATAGGCTTATAATTCTGCTGTTTATATGTTGCTTTCACCCTAAAAACATTCATTTTCAGCCACTAAAATTTCTGTTTTTTCATTTTTAAAAGTTCAGATTTTTTCTGTAAAATTTCTGGGTTGTACACTAAATTGTTCTAACTTTCTGTTTCAGTTTTCTGCAGTAATTTCCAGCAAGTAAGTTGCTGATTTTTTGCAGGTTTTATGCACAGAAAGAGGGGGTGATGCTGCCCTAAATTGGCCAGAAAAAACCAGCAAAAATTTAGTCCAAAAAAGGCCCTAAACTACACTTCTCTTCTCTCTTCTATTACATTGTAAACCCCAAATGAAAAGTTCTCTTTGGGGTATTTCTCTGCTGTAAATTTGTATAAGTAGTTGCTTAGAGTTAGTTTTACTTACAAGTTATTTTTCTGTTTACCCACCTATCTTTGTGACAGACCACCATCTCTGTTACAAAGATTGTTGTGAGGTTAGTTTACTGCTTTAGCTTGTTGTATTTTCCTTTCTAGTTTTATTTTCAGTTTACCCACTATCTCTGTAACAGACCACCATCTCTGTCACAGAGATTGCTGTGCGGTTAGGCATTGCTTTAGCTAGTTACAGTTTCCTTCAAGTTTCAGTAAGTTTTATTTTCTGTCAAAAGGGTAATCATACAACCCATCTATCCTGCGTATCCTCTATCCACTTGTCATCTCCCTTTAGGGACTTCAAGTTGGATACGAAAAGCAGGAGAAGTGGGGGCTTAACTTAGTTAAAACAACTTTCCTTTTTCTGTTACAATCAACACATTTTATTTTCCAAGTCCAAGATCAAGTACCAGCACCTCCCATAAGGGATACCGTTTGGTTGATCTTGTTGATAGTCTAAAATAAACTTTATATGCTAATCACCAAATATTAAAATTTACCCTCTAAAATTAACCAACAACAACTTCGCTATTTCCTACTCCTCTACTCGGTTATCACCCTTCGGGGTACTCGCGAGATACGACAGGGGATAGAGAAGTCTTAGTTTAATAGGCATCCATCTAGCTTTTTTCCTGTTAATTAAAAACAGTGCCCTCGGAGGCAACTTGGGGTAGAAGACCATGGGGGGTCTCTAGGCGTTCTACGTTCCCCTTGTTGAGCACCAGGGCATTGGGGTTTGACCTGTGAGCTACGGGTGGGCTTTGCTCCCACTTTGTTGAGCGCAACAGCATTCCCTCTTTGACTTGAGAAATACTGGATTAGGGTAGTCACACCACCGGTTCGAAAACTAAACTCCAAGAAGAAAAACATTAATAAAATCTACCTAAAATAAACCAAGAGACATTGCAAAACCGGTTCTGTAACATTTTTCATTTTAGCACACTTGCACTCCATCATTGCACTCCAACACATTACTTTTAGTCTCATTTACTTTTCAGTTTTATTTACTTTCAGTCCTGCAATTGTTTATGTGGTGAATGCTTAACACTTGTTTAACTGCCTCAAGTAATTTTCCTTCTGCTATCTCTTGTCTATAATTAACGAATCTGGTTCATATTTGTTTAGACTGTAACTATTTTACTTGATTTGTTTATACTGATAAATTTAGATCATCTGCATATTGCTTAAATATCTTGGTTCATTATTGTTTATAATTGTACCATTTATTTGTTTATTCATCTCATTGTTAGACAACTTAATCTGTGGATAATTAACTTAGATTTGCATCCATTGAAAGTTGCATTCTCTGACTCCATTCTTTAGGCACTGGTTATAAATAAAAGGATTGACTGTCATTTAAATATTGCATCTTGCATTGGTTTGACTGTCATCTCTCAAAACCTTAGCCTCAATCTTAATAAAAGATCCCTTTAATTAATTTGTAATTAATTAATAAATCTGGAACTAAGTCTTTCCGTAGGGACTACCCCCCTTGGCTCTGTTGGGATCTTGCCTAAACGGAGGAGTTGTGGACTGTGGTGACAGTGGTCCCCAGCTCTCGCTTGCCCCCAAGGACACACATAGCAGGTTGTGACTTTCCTGTGTCTTAAAGTGTGAATTAGGCGGCAACAATGCCTATTAACAAATGGAGTCCAAGGATAAATTACAACTTTACAAATTTACAAATGAAATTGAAATCTAAGTTAATTAACCCACAGTTTAGGTGTTATCCCAATCAAACCAGGTTACAATATGGACAAATGAATATTATGATCAATATAACAATACTGAATGAACAGTTAAGCAGTATTTACAATATCCACAGTTGTATTAGATGTTATGAACAGATTGAATAAATGAAACAATTATTAAGCTTTTACCCAAAAATGTTGAAACGAAATGAATCAATTGTGTTACACAAGATCTACAGATACTAAACAATGTGATTACTTAATCAAATGGATTAAAGATGCCACCACAAGATTTTGCGAAAACTGAAAGGAAAAACTTGCAGTGAAATAAAATGTGAAAGTGCTTGCAGTAAAAACCTTGAACAGCAAGGCAAAGATAAATAGCAGTGACCTGTGTTTGTAAGACGTTTTGCAATGTCTCTTGTAAATTTTAATAAATTTTATTAGAGGTGAAATCTTTGATTAAGTTTTAGATCCGGTGGTGTGACTACCTCAATCTAGTATTTTTCAAGTCAAAGAGGGAATGCTGGTGCGCTCAACAAAGTGGGAGCAAAGCCCACCCGTAGCTCCCAGGTCAAACCCCAATGCCTCGGTGTTCAACAAAGGGGACGTAGAACGCCTAGAGAACCCCCACGGTCTTCTACCCCAAGTCGCTTCCGAGTCACTGTTTTTAATTAACCGGACAAATAGCAAGATGGATGCCTATTAAACTAAAACTCCTCTATCCCCTGTTGTATCTCGCGAGTACCCCGAAGGGTGATAACCGAGTAGAGGAACAGGGGGTAGTGAAGTTGTTGTTGGTTAATTTTAGGGGTAAATTTTAATCTTGGTGATTAGCATGCAAGGTTAATTTTAAACTATCAACAAGATCAACCAAGCGGTATCCCTTATGGGAGGTGCTAGTACTTGATCTTGGACTGAAAGCAAATGTGAAGGTTTGTAGCAGAAAAAAGAATGTTGTTCTAATTAAGCTAAGCCTCCACTTCTCCTGCTTTTCATACCCAACTTGAAGTCCCTAAAGGGAGATGACAAGTGGGCAGATGATACACTGGATCCGTGGGTTGTATGGTTACTCTTTTGACAGAAAATAATAATAAAAAAATTAGATTTAAAACTTGAAAAAAAATGCAATTAGCTAAACGATGTCCTAACCTCACAACAATCTCTGTTACAGAGATGGTGGTCTGTAACAGAGAATGGTGGGTAAACGGAAATAAAAAAATTATCTAACCTCACTTCAATCCCTTAAGAGAAGGTGGGTAAACAGAAATAAAACTTGCATAAAAGTAAATCTAAACAACTAGTTTCTAGGCTATTCCTACACTACTCATATACAAATTTACAACAGCTTTTAAAACTTTAGAGAATACCCCAAAGAGAACTTCTCTTTTGGGGTTTACAATGTAGTAGAAAAAAGAGAAGAAATGTGGTTTTTTGGCCCTCTTTTGGACCAAACTTTTCTGGGCCTTTTTTTTCTTAGCAAATTTGGGCAGCATAACCCCCTCTTCTGTGCATAAACCTGCAAAAAACCAGCAACTTTACTTGCTGGAATTTACTGCAGAAAACTAAATCAGAAAGTTAGCACAGAAAAAATAAAAACCCAGAAATTTTATTAAAAAAAATCTGAACATGAATTTTTCGAAAAATTAAGTTTTAACATTCAGAAAATGAACTTTTGGGCATCTAAATGTTGTATTAACAACAGATTTAAAACTCTATACTAATCTATGATGGAAGAAGGCCCTAAAACAAAGGTTTTATTCACTATACAGTGAATAAAACTCAATTTTAGGGGAGAGAAAGAAATATGGACGAAAATGGAAATTTGAAGAGAAACCCTTGGAGAGATATCCTTGGCTTGGAAAACCTGCAAATAAATTTATGAGAGAGCTGCAAAATGTAAGCAAAGAGGTGAGCACCCAATAAATCTACCAAAATACTTTGATAAATCTTATTAAAAACTCACAAATGGAAGCAGAAATACTTCTACTTACAAATCCCTCCACAAAATACTTTGTGGAGAGCTATCAAATAAATACACATGCAAGTTACCTCACCAAAAGATGCATGAAATGTAGAATGACGGCACAATATCCCTCCAAAGTATTTCCTTGATTATGGCCCAACTAGGGCAAGATTTGAATACAAGAAAGCCTCTAGGGCTTGAGCAAAATAGCTAGGGCACAATGTAGAAGAAGAGAAGAGAAGAAATATTTCTGCAGCATAACAATAGCATGAGAGAAGTTTTTAAATAAGGGAGTGAGACCCTCATTATATAGTTGAGGAGCAACCCCAACCCCTTGAAGATCAATGGCCAAGATTATATCTAGATCTACATTAGATCTCCACCACTAGATCTAGGTTTTTTTACTTTGCACCCCTCTTAACCAATCAAATAGCCTAGCAACCTTCTCAATCCATGGCTTAGGTGCTTGATCCATGCCTTAATGATTTTACACCCTTAGATCTAGGGTTTTGACCAAGGCGCCCCCTTGAGATGACTTTGTGGTTTATTTGTGGGCCCCCCCAAGCTAGGCGCCATCTTTAGAGGCTTTCTTAGGGCTAGGCGCCATCTTTGGAGGATTCCTTCACTTTAGCGCTCCACTAAAAATGGCTAGTCGCCCCCTTTTAATGTGATGCCTCCCCTTTAGCTAGCGCCTCCTCTTTCATGTGACGCCCCCTTTGTATGGTGGCGCCTTTCTCTATATGTGGCGCCTCCACCAAGTGTAGCGCCCTTTCACATGCATGCGCCCTGTTGTCCACCTATTTCAACTAGGTGGCAACCTCATGTACATTGAAGATGTACATTATGTGCAGTTTGTACCATGGAAAAATTCTAGGGATTTTTCATTCAGCAGGGCAATTATGCCCTTTTTGTACACGAAATGTCCGCTCCCCTGCGTGGGACAATTAATGTAACTTTATATGTTAGCATGGGTCATTCTTCTAAGGATGTCACCATGGATTTTATTAGCAGGGAAGTCCTCTTCACCGAGTGTTTTTTCCCCTTCCAGTTAATTTTGTTAATTAACAATTTTAATTGGTTGGGTTTTTCACTCACAAATCCTCCAAAGTGGTGAATTGGTGTTCTGATAATCAAGCCCATGAGGTGGCTAAGGTTTCAAGTTGTTGTCCATGACCATGCTATCCATATCTTGTAGTCTTGCGGAATTTCGTTAGGATTTTAATTTTTATTTTGATTTTTTCTTAATTAATTAACTTTACCATTGGGTGGTTAATTAATTAAGTTTTGATGTAATAATGTAATCTCTTGAACCTTGGCATTTTGTAATAGGGGCTATGAATGCAAATGAAAATGCTATGACACCCCCTAAGCCATTGATTCAAGTCTCATGTCATTCTAGCAAGGGGTTAAGAAGTTAGACCAATTTTGGTTAAGACAAGGTATTTTTTCCTAAGAAATTAATCTAATTTCCAAGGGTGAAAAATTAAATTATTTGATTTAGAAGGAAAAAATCAAATAAGGCCATGGTAATTAAGATTGGGAGGTGGCTAATCATAGTTAATTTTTATTTAAATAAACCCCCTGTTGCCCACCTATTTCGACTAGGTGGCAACTCCATATACATGAAGATGTACATAATTGTACAAGTTGTACCTTGGGAAAATCTAAGGATTTTTTCACTTCTGCAGGGCAATTGCCCATTTGTAAAACGAAATGTCCGCTCCCTTGCGTGGGAAAATTAATGTAATTTTATGTACTAGTGTGGATCATATGATACGGATGCCACACCATGGAACTGATTGTTAGGGAAGTCCCCTCATCGAGTGTTTTTCCCTTTCCAATTGATCTTGTTGAACAAACGAGTTTAATCGGTTTGGTTTTCACTCAAAATCCTCCAAAGTGGTGACGGGCGTTCTACCAGTCAAGTCCATGAGGTGGCTAAGGCTTTAAAGTGTAATTCATGACCATGCTAGGCATTTGTCTAGAGTCTTGCGGAGTTTCGTTATGTTATTGAATTTTTGTTAATTTTTCCAGTTGATTAATTTCACCCCTTGGTGATTAATTAACTGAGTTTTGATGTAATAATGTAATTGCTCAAGCATGGGATTTTGTAATAGGGGCTATGAATGCAAAGTAAAATTGCTATGAAACCACGACCTTACTTGAACAGGATCTGTTCTATAGGTTGTACGTCAAGTCTGCGTATTCATACACAGACAAGCACAAAAATCCGGAACCGTGGTTCTCAGGCCAGAGCGCGAATACTGTGATGGTCGGGAGTTACCGCTCCCCTCTGTCTCTCGATGAACGTCCCATCTGTGACATTGGGGAGGCAGGTGCAGGGGGGATTCTCCTGAATCTCGGAGGACAGGTCGAACATACATTTGCTTGGGGGCTTGGAAGCAGGACCAACAACGAAGCTGAGTGGATGGCTCTTATTCAGAGCCTTCACATTCTCCGGGAAAACAAAATTCGCAAGGCCTTGATTTTTGGGGACTCTAGGCACGTCATTTATAAAATAAACACGGGATATAATGAAGGAGCCGTCCAATGTCGGCGACTTTATGAAAAAGCTAAGGTCCTTATGTCCAGAAGATACGAAGTATATCATATCCTCCGGCACAATAACTCGGCAGCTGACAGTTTAGCAAATGGGGGAGCTTCTCTCTTGCAAGGTCAGTATCGACAGAATGGAAATCGGCCTACTCACAAATATATTCCTTAGCAGGCGGTGCTGCGAGCCTTTCTTCTGGCTCTTAGCTTCTCTAGTTCTTGAAAAGAAGTTTCTTTCCTCCTTCTCCTTGGATGCTCTCCTTTTGTCCCCTTTTCCTTATCCCTGCCCTCTCCCTTCTCCTTTCTCTCTAACCCCCTTTCTTTTTGCCCCCCCCCTTTTTCCCTCTTCTCCCAAGCCTTATCCCTCCCGCTCGACCTCCGCCGTCATTACCCTCTTTGTCTTGTCTTCTTTAAGGTTCTGTCCCACCTCCCCTTCTCCTTCCGCCGCGTGGTCCCTTCGCTGGCGGCCTTCTCTCTCGATCCTTCTGGTTTTAATTGCTCCCCCATAGGGTAATTTACTCTCCTCTCCTTCGCACGCTTTAACTTTCCTTTTGGTCTTCGACATGGCTTCTGCGGGAAGCGTAATGCCTATCCGTTCCTCATCTCTTCTCGGTCATGGCTCTTTTGATGCCCTGAGTTTCCTCCTGCAAATTATCTCTAGTGTTTGCGAGGGAAGTTTATATGGGTTTCCGTGGCAGGACCTTCCTTGCATTCGCTCTATGGTGAAAGAGAGAGTGGCTCTTGCGGCCTTCTCCCCGTGTTCGTGCATTTCCCTTTCTGTTTCGACCCCAGCTGCTCTGAATTCAGGCTCTCGTCTCGGCAATAGCGATATCAGCTTGGTCATCGGCTGCAAGTGCACAGGATGGAGACAGGGTACTATGGGCACATTGGCTTGTAGTGACAGTGGGCTTAGGTTGTTTAAAGAACTTTTGGCTCTTCGTGCTTGTGTAATCAATTCTGTGGCCCCTTTCAGTTCTATTTCTTCTCTTCAAAGGCAGTTCGCTCGCATCTCTCTCTGGTCAAACGCAAGCGAAATGGCGCAGCAAGGGGAAAATTCTAGTTTGATGGACATAAAGAAGAACTTGAGGAGACTATACGAGCTGCTTTCCATGAGTGTTATGGATAACAGAGAGACGGCTCAGGTGATTAAGAAGATGGAGGATACAGTTAGCTACACCTCGAACCAAATTAGCAACCATGATGCTCGCATTGACGACAATGAGAGTCGCCTGCGTGAAATTCAAGGGCAGGTTGAAAGAATTGCTGAGGACTTGCAGAAATTCATCTCTACGAACCAGAGCAGCAGAGTCCATGTAGCTTCTGATGATGTTGTGCTTCCAATGGAGGAGTCGTCAATCTTGCAGCCAAGAGGCAATCCTTAGTTTTATTTTGTCTGGCTTTGCTTAAATGTTTTTCTGTCTTTTAATTAGCAAACAGTTTGTAAGGGTTTACACAACCCACGGCTATATAAATTTTGAACAGTCTCATTTTGGAATGTGTAAGGAAATTCAGTGGATGATCTCATGGTGTTGCCTCTTTGTTGAGCGCAGACACTCTATCCCACTCTGCTTGTACTGAATGGCTGTGCACAGCCACTTTTAAATTTATTTTCTTTCTGTTTCTGTTAAAAAAAAAAATTGCTATGAAACCCCCTAGGCCACTACTTCGAGTCCCATGTCTTTCTGATAAGTGGTTGAAGAGATAGACCAATTTTGGTCAGGAGGGGTCTATTTTTCCTAGGGAATTATTTAATTTCCCTAAGTCAAAAATTCACATTTTTTTATTTTGAAGTAAAAAATCAAAAAATGCCATGGTAATTTGGTTTGGGGGTTGCTAAGCCTAGGAAAATTTATTCCAAATTTTTTCACCTCCCCATGGCCAAGGTATAATTTTTTCAAATTATTTTTTTTTTATTTTTCCTAAGTCAAAATTGGAAAAATTTAAAAATATTAATTTGAAAAATTAAATCTAAGGTAAAATGTGTATTTAGCCTAAGTCTAAGGTTAAAAATTTATCTTGGATGTAAGTGGCTAAAGTCAAAACCTAGTTAAGAGGTGATCCAAGTAAATGTCTGAAGATCTCCTAAGTGGGGTGCCCCTCTTGTCTTAATAAAAAGATAAAAATTAAAAAGATACAAATAAAAAATAAAAGATCAAAAATTAAAAAAATTAAAAAATTAAAAAATAAAAATAAAATGAATAATAAATAATAATAATAATAATAATAATAATAAAAGATAAAAACAAAAAATTAAAAATTAAAAATGAGAGATAAAATAAAAAATTAAAAGATTAAAAAATAAAAACATAAAAATAAAAAGTAAAAGATAAAATAAAGTTTAAAAATTAAAAATATTAAATAAAAGATTAAAGATAAAATTAAAAATAATAAAATTAAAATTTGAGTCAAAGGGGCCCCCACTTGGTCAAAAACCCTAGATCTAAGGGTGGAGAATGATTAAGACATGGATCAAGCACTCAAGCCATGGATTAAAAAGCAATCTAAAGGTGTAGATTGGTTGAGTGGGGTAAAAAAGTCAAATACCTAGATCTAGTGGTGGAGATCTAATCTAGATCTAGATCTAATCTTGGCCGTTAATCTTCAAGGGGTTGGGGTTGCTCCTCAACTATATAATGAGGGTCTCACTCCCTCATTTGACATGCTCTCTCATGCTATTGTTATGCTGCCGGATTATTTCTCCACTATCTTCTCAAGTTCTCTTGCTATTGTAATCTTCTTGCCCTAGTTGGGCCATTTAATCTAAGGAATCTTTGGAGGGACATTGTGCTACATTTTCCATTTTTTCATGATCAAACGTTGTAAGGTAACTTGTATATTTGTTTAGCTTTGCATCTTTTGTATTGGTCTAGTTAGCTTTCCACAAAGTATTTTGTGGAGAGATTAGAGAGTAAAAGTATTTTTGCTCTCTTTTGTGAACTGTTTAACGTTTTTTTTCAAAGTATTTTGCAGGGATCATTGAGCATTCTCCTCTAGGCTTACAATTTCTTGCAGAGTTACATTTGTTGCAGGTTTTCTAAGCAAGGGCATCTCTCCAGGGCCTCATTTCTGCAAAATTTCAATTCGGCCATCTACTTTCAGCCTGTTTTAAACAGGGTTTTATTCACTGTTTAGTGGATGCAAACCTTGTTTTAGAGCCCTAACCTCATACATATTAATTTAACTTGTTATTTCTGCTGTTTTAGTATTATTTAAGTGGCTGGAAACTCAGTTTCCAGTCAGTCTGTGAGCTCTATGAAAAAATAGCTCTATCTCGAATACTTGTGGTATCAATTGATCCGCATCTGCGGTGAATGAAGTCGGTCTAAATTGGTTTACCCAATCTCTCGAGCCAAACGCAAGTTCCTTCGGGATTAACTTATTGCATACCTCTTTGATAAATATTATTCAGTCTGCATAACAGTATAGTGTAAGTGTTAGTAATATTCACCTTGTGAGTTTCCAGCCCTCTAAACATCTCTGTTTTTCCAGATTTTCAATTCGGCCATATCTGTTTTTGTGTTCTGAAACTGGGTTTTATTTACTGTATAGTGAATATAACCCTTGTTTTAGGGCCCCCAGAGGTTATATATTAGTTAAAGGCTTTAAATTTACTGTTTTAGTATCATTTAGGTGGCTGAAAACTCAGTTTTCAGCCCCCTAAACTTCATATTTCTGTCATATTTTCGCTCAGATTTTTATGTAAAAAATTGTAAGTTTTGTACTAATATTGTAACAACAGATTTTTTTTTTTGTATTTCATATGATTTGCAGCGAAGAATAGCTCGCTGTTTTTTGACAGGTTGTGCACATTTAAAGGAGAGTTGCTGCCCAAAAAGACACAGAAATACCTCAACCTTCAACCGGTTCCAAAAGGGGTTCAAGCCCTCAACTCTTTCCTTCCTCTTCTATTATTTGTAAATCCCAAAGAGGAGTCCTCTTGGGGTATTCTGCAAAATTTATAAAGCATTTGTAATATACACATAAATAGATTAGGAAGTAGAACATTGCTTTATTTTCTGTTCACCCACCTCTCTTTGTGACAGACCATCATCTCTGTCACAAAGATTGAAGTGAGGTTAGTTTACTGTTTTAAGTTCTATTTCCCTTTCAAATTTATTTCATTCACCCACCTATCTCTGTTACAGACCACCATCTCTGTAACAGAGATTGTTGTGAGGTTAGCGTAGTCAGATTTATTTTTCCTGTTACCCACCTATCTCTGTGACAGACCACCATCTCTGTCACAGAGATTGCTGTGCGGTTAGGCTTTACTTTCACAGTTTCTTTTAAGTTTCAGCAATTGTTTCATTTTCAGTTAAAAGTAACCATACAACTCACCCATCCTGTGTATCCTCTATCCACTTGTCATCTCCCTTTAGGGACTTCAAGTTGGATATGAAAAGCAAGAGAAGTGAGGGCTTAGGTAATTAAGACAACTTTTCTTTTGCTGTTACAATCACACAAACACATTTTATTTTTTCAGTCCAAAATCGAATACCAGCACCTCCCATAAGGGACACCGCTTGGTGATCTTGTTGATAACTTAAAATCTACTTTGCATCTTAATCACCCAAGACTTAAAATTAACCCATAAAATTAACCAACAAAGCTTCTCTATTTCCTGCTCCTCTACTCGGTTATCACCCTCCGGGGTACTCCGAGATACGACCAGGGGAAAGGGAAGTCCTAGTTTAATAGGCATCCATTTAGTGATTTTCGAATTGATTAAAAACAGTGACTCGGAAACTGCAAGGGGTAGTAGACCGAGGGGGTCTCTAGGCGCATCGACGTCCTCCTTGTGAGCACCGGGCCATTGGAGTTTGACCTGTGAACTAGGGGTGGGCTTTGCTCCCACCTGTTGAGCGCAACAACAATCCCTCTTCGGTTTGAGAAGAACTAGATCGGGGTAGTCACACCACTGGTTCTAAAACATAATCAAAGATTCCAACTCTAATAAAATTTATTAAAATTTACCAAGAGACATTGCAAAACGTCCTACAAACTTTGGTCCATTTTTATCTTTGCCTTGCTGTTCAAGGTTTTAATACAAGCACTTTCACTCTTATTTTATTTGCAAGCTTTTCACTTTTCAATTACAAGTATTTACTTTCAGCTTTGCAATTGTTCATGTGGTGAATGCTTAAACTTCATTAACTGCTTCAAGCAAATTTAACTTAAAAGTCTTTCCTTTTTAATTTACTGTTGGTTTAATAATTTTCACTTAAAGCACTTTCTTCTATCTTGTAAATCTTGTTCATTTGTTTATATTGATAAATCATCTGTATATTGCTTAAAATCTTGGTTCCTTATTGTTTATAATTATATCATTCATTCATCTCGTTGTACAACACCTAAGCTGTAGTTTAATTATAACTTAAATCTCAAATTCATTTGTAAGTTTATAAAGTTGTAATCCACCTTTAGACTCCATTTGTAATAGGCACTGGTCTTTATTTATCTCAAGGTCTGCTTGTCATTAAAGGAAATCTGTGCATTTGCATGCTGCTTGTCATTCCTTAGATATTATAGTCTTAGCCTTAGTCTTAATAAAATATCCATTTAATTAATTTGTAATTGATTAATAAATCTGGAACTTAGTATTCTGTAGGGACTACCCCCCTTGGCTCTGTTGGGATCTAGCCTAAACGGAGGAGTTGTGTACTGTGGTGACAGTGGTCCCCAGCTCTAACTTGCCCCCAAGGACACACACAGCGGGTTGGAGACTTTCCTGTGTCTTAAAGTGTGTATTAGGCGGCAACACCCCCCCATGGTCAAAATAAATTTTTGAAGATTTCCCAAGTGGGGTGCCCCTCTTGTCTTAATAAAAGATTAAAAAAATAAAAAAGATTAAAATAAAAAACAAAATAAAATAAAAAAATAAAAAATAAAAAAATAAAAATAAAAAATATAAGATTAAAACTTGAAAATAAAATTAAAAGATTAAAAAATAAAAAGATAAAAATAAAAAATAAAAGATTAAAAGATTAAAGAATAAAAAGATAGAAATTATAAAAAGTAAAAGATAAAAAATAAAATAATAAAAAGATAGAAATTTTAAAAATAAAATATTAAAAGAATAAAAAATAAAAAGATAAAAATAAAAAATATAAGACTAAAACTTGAAAATAAAAGATTAAAAAATTCAAGATAAAATTAAAGATAATAAAATTAAAAATTGAGTCAAAGGAGGCCCCACTTGAGTCATGGAAAGCCTAGATCTAAGGGTTAATCTTTATTGTGACATGGATCTATCATTTTTACCATTGATTTGAAAAGGCACCCTTGCTTATGATTGGTGGATGGCTTGCAAAGTCAACAAATCTAGATCTAGTGGTGGAGATCTAATCTTGGCCATTGACCTTCAAGGGGTTGGAGTTGCTCCTCAACTATATAATGAGGGTCTCACTTCCTCATTTCTACACTTCTCTTATGCTATTGTTATGCTGCAGAAATATTTCCTCTCTTCTCTTCTTCTACATTATGCCCTAGCTATTTTGCTCAAGCCCTAGAGGCTTTCTTGTATTCAAATCTTGCCCTAGTTGGGCCATAATCAAGGAAATACTTTGGAGGGATATTGTGCCGTCATTCTACATTTCATGCATCTTTTGGTGAGGTAACTTGCATGTGTATTTATTTGATTTGCATTTGTATTAGCTTAGATAGCTCTCCACAAAGTATTTTGTGGAGTGATTTGTAAGTAGAAGTATTTCTGCTTCCATTTGTGAGTTTTTAATAAGATTTATCAAAGTATTTTGGTAGATTTATTGGGTGCTCACCTCTTTGCTTACATTTTGCAGCTCTCTCATAAGTTTATTTACAGGTTTTCCAAGCCAAGGACATCTCCCCAAGGGTTTCTCTTCAAATTTGCATTTTCGTCCATATTTCTTTTTTTCTCCTAAAACTGGGTTTTATTCATTGTATAGTGAATAAAACCCTTGTTTTAGGGCTTTCTTCCATTGTAGATTAGTATAGAGTTTTAAATCTGCTGTTAATACATCATTTAGATGCCCAAAAGTTCATTTTCTGAATATTAAAACTTCATTTTTTCAAAAATTTCATATTCAGATTTTTTTTAATAAAATTTCTAGGTTTTTATTTTTTCTGTGCTAACTTTCTGATTTAGTTTTCTGCAGTAACTTTCAGCAAGTAAAGTTGCTAGTTTTTTGTAGGTTTATGCACAGAAGAGTGGGTTATGCTGCCCAAATTTGCTTAAAAAAGCCCCAGAAAAGTTTGGTCCAAAAAAGCGCGAAAAACCACATTTCTTCTCTTCTCTTTTATAAGATTGTAAACCCCAAAAGAGAAGTTCTCTTTGGGGTATTCTCTAAAGCTTCAAAAGCTACTGTAAAATCTGTATATGAGTAGTGTAGAGGTAGCCTAGATAACTAGTTTGCTTAGATTTATTTTTATGCAAGTCTTATTTCTGTTTACCCACCATCTCTGTTACAGACCACCATCTTTGTTACAGAGATTGTTGTGCGGTTAGGACATTGTTTAGCTAATTGCATTTTCCTTTCAAAGTAGCCAAGTTAAAATTTTATTTTCTGTCAAAAGAGTAACCATACAACCCATTGATCCGGTGTATCCTCTGTCCCACTTGTCATCTCCCTTTAGGGACTTCAAGTTGGGTATGAAAAGCAGGAGAAGTGGGGGCTTAGTTTAAGTTAGAACAACTTCTTTTTTCTGCTACAAACCTTCACATTTTGCTTTTCAGTCCAAGATCAAGTACCAGCATCTCCCATAAGGGATACCGCTTGGTTGATCTTGTTGATAGTATAAAATTAACCTTGCATGCTAATCACCAAGACTTAAAATTTACCCCTAAAATTAACCAACAACAATTTCTCTAGCCCCTGTTCCTCTACTCAGTTATCACCCTTCGGGGTACTCGCGAGATACGACAGGGGATAGAAGAGTTTTAGTTTAATAGGCATCCATCTTGCTATTTTTCCAGTTGACTAAAAACAATGACCTCGGAAGCTACTTGGGGTAGAAGACCGTGGGGGGTCTCTAGGCGTTCTACATCCTCCTTGTTGAACACCAGGGCATTGGGTTTTGACCTGGGAGCTACGGGTGGGCTTTGCTCCCACTTTGTTGAGCGCACCAGCATTCCTTCTTTGACTTGAGAAGTACTAGATTGGGGTAGTCACACCACCGGTTCGAAAACTAAACTTCAAGAGGAAAAACCTTAATAAAATCTACCTAAAACGAACCAAGAGACATTGCAAAATCGGTTCTATAACATTTTCATTCCGGTAGCTTTTCACTCCAATATTGTGCTTGTTTCCTTTCAGTTGTTGTTGCACCCGCAAAGCAAAACTAATAATTGTCTAACTTGTGGGTATTGATCAACTGGTTTACATTTTCTGTTATTTATCTGAGCATTTGTTAGCATCAATTTATTTCATAATATTACTGCTCAACTGTCTAATATTGTTCATATTACTCAACTGTGATTTTATTATCTTTCATATCGTTCATGAATCTTTCATAATTGTGTATATTGTTCATAGTTTGTTTTTCATCTCATTGCTAGATAACTTAATCTGTGGGATAATTAACTTAGACTGCATCCATTGAAAGTTGCATTCTCTGACTCCATTACTTAGGCACTGGTTATAATAAAAGGATTGACTGTCATTAAAATATTGCATCTTGCATTGGTTTGACTGTCATCTCTCAAAACCTTAGCCTCACACCTTAATAAGATCCCTTTAATTTGTAATTAATTAATAAATCTGGAACTTAGTTTTCCGTAGGGACTTCCCCCCTTGACTCTGTTGGGATCTTGCCTAAACGGAGGAGTTGTGGACTGTGGTGACAGTGGTCCCCAGCTCTCGCTTGCCCCCAAGGACACACATAGCAGGTTATGACTTCTTGTTCCTTAAAGTGTGAATTAGGCAGCAACATGCCCCACTAAAATGGGGGTTTTTACCTTTGCGCCACATTTGGGGATGCTTTCCACACTAGCACCCACCTTAATGTAGAGTGGTTTGGACCACAAGTATTTACCCTTTTGACTTAGGATAAAACTCATAATTTTACTTTCATTTAATTTTTAAAATTTAATTTAAAATTTCCCCATTTTTACTTAGGAAAAATTAAAAAATAAATTTCAAAAATTAATATCTTGGCCATGGGGGGGTGGAAAAATTTGATATAAATTTTCCTAGGCTTAGCAACCCCCAAACAAAATTACCATGGCATTATTTGATTTTTTACTTCAAAATCAAATAATATGATTTTTTGACTTAGGGAAATTAATTAATTCCCTAGGAAAAATAGACCTTGCTTAGCCAAAAATGGTCTATCTTCTCAACCCCTTATCAGAATGACAAGGGACCCGAAGCAGTGGCTTAGGGGGTTTCATAGCAATTTACCTTGCATTCATAGCCCCTATTACAAAGTGCCAGTGTTTGAGCAATTACATTATTACATCAGAACTGAGTTAATTAACCACCAATGGGTGAAATTAATTAACTAGAAAAAATAAATAAAAATACAACATAACGAAACTCCGCAAGACTCTTACACAAATGTCTAGCATGGTCATGAATAACATTTTGAACCCTTAGCCACCCCATGGACTTGACTGTTAGAACGCCCGTCACCACTTTGGAGGATTTTGAGTGAAAAACCTAACCAATTAAAATCGTTTAAAGAACAAGATTAATTGGAAGGGGAAAAAACACTCAATGAGGGGACTTCCCTAACAACCAGTTCCATGGTGTGGAGTCCATATCATATGACCCATACTAGCACATAGAATTACATTAATTTTCCCACGCAGGGGAGCGGACATTTCATTTTACAAAGGAGCAATTGCCCTGCAGAAGTGAAAAATCCTCAGATTTTTCCAAGGTACAATTTGTACAATTATGTACATCTTCATGTACATGAAGTTGCCACCTAGTCGAAATAGGTGGGCAACATCTGGCTCCAACTAGGGGACATGTGTTCGATCATCGGAGAGCATATGAGAACTTTAGAATCCTACAACCACAAATTTCTCACCAATAACCAACATAAGTCCTTAAGCAAAGACCAATAAATAAACAATACACAATATAAATAAATGAAATTGCTATACAAATAACTATACATATATGCATATACAATAAACGAATGAAATAATACAAAACTTTCAAAATACAAGGGAAAAGGGTTAGGAATACGTTACAAAGGGTGTCCCTTTGGACACCATGTTGATTTTATGTGTAGAAAAACTTGAGCTGTTGACCATTCCTTGGAATGTTCAATGGCTCACCATCCAAGTGACTCAGGTTGAAGGAATTTGGGCCTGCAACTGATCTGATCACATAAGGGCCTAACCATAGGCTGTCAAATTTCCCATGCTTCCCTGGTTTTTCTCTGCCTTTGTCCCATAGGACCACTGTATCCCCCACTTTGAAGTCTCTCTGTCTAGCTGACTTGTCAAAGGCTTTCTTTGTCTTTACTTGACTTTTGAAGTTCTGATCATAAGCTTTTCTCCTTATTTCATCCAACTCCACTAACTGATTTATTCTGTTTTGAAGTGCAGACTCTTCTATGTCAAACTCTCGGAGCAACTGATACACTGGCAGGGTAAGGTGAACTGGTAGCTGTGCTTCTACACCATATACCAACTCAAAAGGACTCTTGCCTGTAGATGCTTTCTTTGTTATTCTATCAGCCCATAAAGCGTGTTTTATTTTATTGTCCCAAGAACTTTTGTTTTCCCCAACAATTTTCTTGACTATGGTCATTAGATTTTTGTTACTAGATTCTGCTTGACCATTTCCTTAAGGATAATAATCTGATGCATGAGATAAAACTATGCCATACTTCAAACAAAATGCAAACATTTCTGCCGAACAAAAGACCTTAGCATTATCTGTTACTATTTTTGAAGGCACTCCAAATCTTGTTATTATCCTATCTTCAAGAAAATCCGTGATTACTTTTTCATTTGCTGACTTAGTAGGAATGGCTTCAACCCATTTAGTAAAGTAATCTGTAGCTGTTATAATCCATGAAAAACCATTACTTGAATTATCCTTAAACTTCCCTATGAAGTCTAAACCCCACTGCTGAAAAGGTGCTTCTACAACAACTGGCTGAAGGGGAAGGGCAGCTAACTTTTGTTTTCCGGTGAACAATTGACAAGGCTCACATTTCCTCACAAACTGATGCACATCTGAAAATATGGTGGGCCAATAATATCCAGCTCTAAGAATCTTATGGGTGGTGGTTCTAGCAGCAAAGTGACTACCACAAAAACCATTATGAAAGTCATCTATCAGTTTTTTAGATTCATTCTCGTCCACACATCTAAGAATAATCCCATCTGGATTCCTCCATCCTAAACCATCTTTAATTAAGATATACTTGGATGCTTTGAGCCTTAAGGCTCTTCTCTTATGAACAACAAGATGACTTGGGCAAGTCAAGTTTTTAAGATAAAAAATAATATCAGAATACCATTCAACTTGCTCAAGCTTTAGCAAATCCGGGGATGACTCTGGAATATCAATCTCACAAACCATATTCTAGTCAACCAAACGTAAAGCCTTCTCATTACTTTCTGTCAACATCTTAGCTAATCCTTGTCCTTTGATTAATTTAGTGGGCCTAATTTCTAAATCATACTCCTGAATTTTAGCAACCCCTCTACTTTTTGGACCTAGGCCTTCTTCTTGAGTTAACACATCTTTAATTGCTGTATTAGGAACATATCCAATTACTTTGGCATACCCTATGAAAATCCTGAAATGCTTAAGAGATTTTACCAAGGCATAAGCCTGTTTTTCTATTATATGGTACTTTAATTTTGAATCTCTTAAGATTTTGCTCATGTATGCTATGGGTTGTTCTTGACCTTGGTCATTTTTTTATAATAAAACACCAGCAATAGTGTCTTCAGATGCAAAGGAGAAAAGATAGAATTCTTTAGTGTAATCTGGGCTGATTAATACGGGAGCTTGACCACATGCATCTTTTATTTGTTGGAAAGCTCTTTTTCCTGTTTCATCCCATTGAAACTTGACATCATTTCTAAGCAACTTATTCAAAGGCTTAGTTACTTCTGCTAGATTAGGAATAAATCTCCTAAGGAAATTAATTGTACCAAAGAAAGATTGGAGGCCTTTCTTTGTGTTAGGCAAGGGGAGTTTAGCAATGGTTGCAATTCTTTCTAGATCTATTTTGACACCTTCTTTGCAAATTATGTGACCCAGTAATTTCCCCTCAGTAACCCCAAAAACTGACTTGGCTGGATTTAAAGAGATCCCAAATTCTCTGCATCTTTCAAAAACCTGTTTTAAATGCCCTATGTGACTTCTCCCATCCTTAGAAAAAACCGTTAGATCATCCTGATAAATTTCAATAATTTTCCCAATTAAACCTCTGAAAGCATAGTCCATTGCTCTTTGAAAAGTAGCTCCAGCATTAGATAAACCGAAAGGCATTCTTATATATTCAAAGGTTCCCCAAGGAGTTGTAAAAGTTGTTTTGTGCCTATCTTCTTCTCTGACTCTGACTTGGTTATAACCAAAAAAACCATCAAGCATTGAAATCATACCAGATCCTGTTACTCTTTGCAATAAAGTTTCCATTTTAGGGAGGGGATAATTATCTTTCTTGCACACAATATTTAGATTTCTGAAGTCCACACACAACCTGATTTGACCATTCTTCTTTCTAACCACCACCAAATTGGAGCACCAAGCAGAATGTCTAGTGTGGGCTATTATTCCAGCTTTCAACATCTTTTGAAGTTCTTGTTGTACTAAGAGGGCCAACTTAGGATTTATTTGCCTAAGTTTCTATTTAAATGGTTTGGCTTCTTCTTTAAGTGGAATAGTGTGCTGAATCACATCTTCCCTATAGACTTTAAGCTCGTCATATGTGAAGGCCAAAACATCCCTATATTCCCTTAGTAAATTAATAATCTGTTCTCTTTCATCTTTGGGTGTTGATTTCCCAATTTTAACCATCCTAGGTTCTTCCTTTGTGCCTATGTTCACCTCTATGTAATCACTTGGCTTTGTACCTGATTCTTCTTTAGGTTTATGGCCATCTTCTCTATCAAATGCCCTTTCTAAAGACACAACTTTCCTAGGGGCTGGATTAAGCTTTTGACTTTCTTCTGCGTAATAACAACCTTCTTCCTCTTCACTAATGTGAAAGTCAGCAAATTCTCCTATATTACTCAAAAACTTAATCACTTGTTTATCATCATCAAAGACCTGCCAATTATCTACATTATCTGGAACTGAAGGCCTGAAGATAACTTCCATTTTAACTTCTTCATCTACTAACTCTGGTGGTCTCTGAAGGGTGGAAGCAGCAACTGCAAGTCTATTTGCCCTAGCATTAAATTCTCTAGGGATTGCAATAAATTCTATGTGATCAAAGCATGGAACCAGTTCCAAAATTGCATCCCTATATCTTCTTAACCTTTCTGATTTGCAAGCAAACTGTTTATTAACCTGTGAAATGATCAAATCTGAATCACCTTTGACCTCTAACTTCTTGATACCCTTATCTTTACACACCTCTAAACCAAGGAGCAAGGCCTCATACTCAGCCACATTGTTGGTGGCATTAAATTCTAGCCTATAGGAAAAACTGAATTCCTTATGAGAAGGGGATTCAATAACTATGCCTGCACCTTTACCAGTTCTAGAGAAAGCCCCATCAAAGTGCATATGCTAAATTTGATTAACTATCTTCATTTGATTCTTCAATAGGCCCCAAAGAGTTAGCCAAAATTGCATAATTTCCCAAGTCATAAGTTTTATACTTTAATTCATTGCTTGGATTTCTTGGGTATTCTACATGGTGTCTCATCTCCAACTCCCGATTCAATCTAACAAAATTCCCTTCAGGAGTTGGAATGGTGGCATAAGTCAAGTCCATTTGAATATTTCCTCCCAAGTCTGCTCCAGTTTTTCTTGAGAGTAACATACCCCAAGCATCTAGGACATCTATCACTACTATGTCCATTTCTATTTGAATGTCTGGAAAAGCTGCTAAGTGCACTTGTAAGCTTTTAATTAAACCACACACTTCAATCATCTTACTGTCCATTGCACAAATGTTATGATAAGGCCTTGAGATCCTTAGATTTAATTGTTCCATAACTTTTTTAGTCATC
>LPNX011036268.1:2896-38043 GCA_001517045.1 Pseudotsuga menziesii
TAACTAATATTATTGATGAAAAGCTGTAAACTACTTTTCTTAAATTCATTTGTTTTGAATTTAAATGAAGACACTTATCGAGCCTCCATTTACAGAGTGGTAGAGGAATCTCGCCATAAGTCACGATTTGGATGGCAGGCTGGTTCTCCGCACTACTTTTCTGCAGTTGAATATTGTCATGCCTATTTAGTGAAAAACTGGTTGACTCTGGCTACCTTGCGGAGCAAAGATAATCTCCCCAAATCACGTTGCATGTCTGAACAGGCAAGCTTTGCAAAACCAGTTTACGTAGAAAAGATTCCATTTTCTATGCAAATGGACGCTTGATATAAATATATACATGTATTGTAGATTTTGAAATAAAATGATAGCGAAAGAATATGGTTATTTTATTGGTGAAGAAGGATCAACTTTAGGTTGAATTATTTTCCTGATTTCAGCCGGTTTATAAGAAGGCGTTATCAGAAGGCCTGGTTTTGGGTCGAATATTAAGGAGGCGTTTCGGCTGATTCTTAGCTAATAAATGTTGAGCGTGAATGCCTTAATTTATTTGGTCACTGAGCCATTAATTATTTTTACCTTGACTGTACGACCATTGTGGAGGCGTTACGGGAGCCCATTGTGGAGGCGTTACGGGAATCCATGCGCGGAAAAATCATGGAAGCCCACGGGCAGGGAAGGAGATAAAATCCTCGCCGTAGGGTTTGGTAAGGGGGGGGCAAAAGAAAAACAAAAAGATACCAGCGTTGTTGGGGAGACTGCCCAAAGAATATGCTTTCGGCAAGCTGCGAGAGGTCAACAGGAGAAAAACTCCAGATCCTGCGAGTTGGGGGTGACACTTAGATGGAAGATTTTACAAGCATTTTTCCCTGAAGTCGGAATCAATCCACATTGCCTTCGGTTATGCTCAAGTGGTGAGTAGCTGATAGGTACGTCTGCGACTTTCCTTTAAGCGAGCGAAGGTGGCCTTGCCAGGTAATTACGGTAGGATAACCTACTTTCTGCTATGAATCGTTGGCATGATATTACACACAGGCTTGGGAAATTTTCCTAGTATTATATTGCATTATTAGATTGTTTACTGGCTTATAATTTAGTGGGTCTCTTATTTGAGCCTGAGAGTTGGTCGTTTTCTGGAGAGCCTTGGTTTGGCTGTTTTGTATCAGGAAAACCTCCCCGCCTCGTAACCTCGGCCCTCTTTTGATAGATTTTGTCTGTGTATCAACCTATCGCCTTTTCCAACAAAAGAGACTACTGGGTCGTTATTGATGTTCGGTAAAATGGTGATGCTTGTTCTGGGAACTCAGGCTGTATGACGTGACTCCAATATTGAGCTGTCTCGTCTTCTCGTCTCTTTTTCCAGCGGCCTATTTTTGGGTCCTCTCTTCTACTTAGTTTGGGGAATCTGTAAAGGATATCACGCGTTGGGATCTGGTAGTATAGTTGGCCATTGCGTCTGAATGCAGGACAAGGTGTTGGATCCAGCATCTGTGCCGAGTCAACCATAGGGATTCCTTTTGATCCTTAAGGTTTTCCAAGTAATTGGGTTCTAAAAGTAAAAATCCAGCGACCTCTTAAAGACCACGATCTCCCTTTGGAATGGGGAACAACTTGTTGAGTTCAAGGAATGCTGGTTTCTTGCCAGCGCCCCAGCAAACTGAACTAGTCTTGACGGTTACGCTTTGGATGAGGATGGCGAATCGCCTCTTTTTGCTGTCTGAGTTTTAGTTTTGTAGACCTGGAATAATTATTGGCACCTACGTTTGAACCAATGTATGCCTGCGTGGTGCTGAAGATCCAGGATGTTTCTTATAGCTGCGTTGTTAGAGGGCGGGTGGATTTTGTTATACCTGTTTTAGGCAGCGATTGCATACGTCCAGCACTGGCTTGGGATATAAGACACGATTCCTGAAATGGGAAAATATAATCTTAACCCTTGATTTGATAAACTAGGTCAGAGATCGATTTAAGCGGTGTAAACCTTTGTCCTGCTAAAACTCAGGGATGGTAGTTTCATATCATTGGAATGTTTTGATAGGGTCTTTCTTTTAAATGTGAGACTGTCATGTTTTTGTCTGGGAATGAATCTGGTTGTATTGCAGACTATGTATTATTTCCTTTTATTGGGTGACATCCCTTTTGTAGAGGATCGACCCTTGGGAGCCTGTTTACGGTCCTCTGCCTATTTTTGATAATTACAGATGTTATAAGTTTCCTTCTGTTGAGGATCGACCCATGAGTCACTTTAAGTGCTCATCACCTTTTTTTTTTTTTAAAGTACAGTATGTGAGTTCCCTCTGGGAAGGGCGACTTCACTGTTAGAAAATTCGATCCTTGAAACTTTCTGACTGCTTAATTATTTTATAGAGGGTGTGTTCCCAGGTATGCTGGGATTTTCTCTTGTGGAAATCCACCCTGGATTCCTTGCTGTTGACTATGTTTGGCTTTTCTGGCATCTGTGCACTAAACAACTTAAAGCACTCAGATGCATTATATGGATTTATGTTATAATTGTAAATGCTTGATAAAGAAATTTAGAGCTACAGCACCATTTATTGATAAAGGAATTGAAGAATGAAACTTGCATTTTTGAAAAGTAGATAAAGAATATACTCTGATCTGGAGATCATTGCAAATGAAGTTACGGCTTCCGAAGTTTCGGGTTGTCGCCTACTCCAGGAACTTATCTCAAGATGTGATTTGTTGTGGACCTCAGGATGAGGATGTTTTATGCTGTGGGCCTCAGGATGAGGTTTTCTATTTTGTAGGAAAAGTTGATGATACATCACTTATGATGTAGATTGTACACCTTGGTCGGTGGTTATTTTTATGAATAAAGAGGGATTCCTAACTTTTGGTGGACGTAGCCTCGTGGACGAGGTGAACCACGTACATCTGTGTCTTTTTCATGTTTTTGCCCCATGATGTTTTGATGCCATCCCTGTGCATTGTGTCTAAATGTTTGGTTTCATTCCTGTTAGTTATGTGCTTACGACATGGTTGAGCAGAACGGAAAGTAATACTGTGAAAGATAATGATAAGGTTAATGTTCAATTATAAACTTTATGACATGCATAGTAAGTCTTTAGGGCACTATAATGATGACTTGCTGTGAATCACTCTACAGGAAATTCTTAAATGATTGTTTTGTTTCATGCACATATACTACAACTTAAAGTATCTTGTAAAGATGGCCTAATCAGGTTGGCCCCTTTTATAGTAATAAACAAACAATTTTTTTTTTCTTATCCCCCTTTGGCATCCAAGGCTGAGAGGGACATTACAATTCTGGAAACTTTCATCATTCATAAAATCCTCCAAAAATAAATAGAAAATGAATTAAAGATAATAAACTAGAACAATATAGAACCTGTTAACCTTCGAAGTGGACAAACATCCAAACAAGACTGTTCCTCCCAACTATCTCCTGAAAGTAGCCAATATTACTTGATTTAGGACTATGGAAATTGAACCCAAGAGATAGAACAATTACACACAAAATTGCTAATCAAACATGCAAAATTCACACCAAAAAAGACTGGAATTGGAGCATAACACTGATATATATTGAATACGTGTACAATAGCCAACCTTGTGAAGTAATAGGATGCTACAATATATAATTACATGAGAGAATCGAATGCATAAAGATTCCATTCGAAATAGTAAAAAAGTAGGCTTACTAAATCTAGTCAAATCCCCAACAGGTGCATAAAGCAGTTTCCAAATCTATGAAGATGCTCACAAATTTGCTACAAATCTATGAAGATGCTCACAAATTTGCTAAGTCAAGTCGGAAAGCTAAAGATGGATGGAAAGAAAAATCATACATGGTTTTATTTGGAGAAAAGGATGGAAGATTATGTGGGAAAAAAACAAGTCGAATACACCTAGTCTAGCTTTTCCTCACCTTTTCCTTTTTCCTTAAATCAGAATAAAACAATGCATCTTTTTAGAAAAAGTAGATATACGCTGTGGAGGATCTGGAATAAAGCAAACATGCTAAATTGGGTTTCCAGGATGTTTTCCAAGCACTCCATGACTCAATTTTAGCATGTGTTAACCTCTAGGACTTGTATAAGGCAACGAGCATAAAATGGAATCTAGGAAATGAGGTAATAAGACAAAAATGATTAAAATTAATGTCTAAGGTAGGTAACTATGGGTTGATTATTCTAACACCCCCCCCCCCTTAAGCCCT
Organism: Pseudotsuga menziesii; assembly: GCA_001517045.1. Classification (NCBI taxonomy): domain Eukaryota; kingdom Viridiplantae; phylum Streptophyta; class Pinopsida; order Pinales; family Pinaceae; genus Pseudotsuga; species Pseudotsuga menziesii. The sequence continues at coordinate 7,098 of LPNX011036268.1, forward strand.
ACTTTATGAGTAAATATCAGAAAAATATAGGGCCTAGCAACAAGGCTTAGTCAACCTTTACATACTGCTTGTCCATACAAAGAAGGAAAGAGGCAAAAACCTAGTGGGAAAAACCTCTCTTAAACATGGACAGGAATTTTTTTTTTGGGAAATCTTGTCATCAATCATGCTTCACAAGATGATCAGCAATCCCTAGCAGTGATTTGATGTTGTTGAAGGTATTCTCACAAAAAACTTTGGTCAAGATGTCTGCTATTTGTTCTGAATATGCAAAAAAGAGTAGATCAATGGTGCCATCATGCACAAGCTGTCTGATGTAGTGCATATGGATCTCAATGTGCTTGGTTCGTTGTCTCTGAACTGGATCATCGCATATTTGAATGGTGCTCTGATTATCACAGTAGATAATAGTTGAAAACTATGATTCGAAACCACATTCTCCAAGTATCCCCTGCAACCACAAACATTGAGTTGTTGCATTTACAACTCCTCTATACTCTACTTCTGTAGATGAGAGTGCTATGACACTCTGCTTCTTGCTTTACCAACTGATTGGTCCTTCTACAAGCATGAACAAATATCCTGATGTAGACTTTCAATTTGTGTTGTCACCTACCTAATCACTGTTAGTAAACCCAATCAAATCAAGATCGTATTTTTCCTTGTAGAAGATCCCATGAGTTCTTGATCCTTAAAAAAAGTTTAGGATCCTTTTGGCTTCTCTCCAGTGGATCTCATGAGGATGATCCATGTATCTCAAAAAAACACTAACTGCATAATATAGATCGGTTTGCGTGTGTGTAAGATAAAGCAAACACCCAATCAACTTCCTATACAGTGTATTATTTACCGTAGGAGAAGAACCTGCTTCTTCAAGCTTAACACCTGAAAGGAAAGGAGTCTTGCTTGGCTTGCACTATTTCATGTTGAACTTGTTCAGCAAATCCAAAGCATACTTGGACTAATGTAATTTGATTCCATGTTGGAATTGAGCAATTTCAAGACCCAAGAATTGGCTCAACAATCCCAAATATGTCATCGAAAATGCATGGTTCATTGCATCCTTCAAGGAGGCAATCAAGTTTCTTTGAACTTCCTGTAATCAGAAGGTCATCCACATACAAGACAATAATCATCAAAGAACCATGAATCAGCTTCAAATAAACATTAGGATCAAACTTGCATCGATCAAAACTCAATGATAGCAAAAATCCATCAATCTTGGCATACCAAGCCGTAGGGGATTGCTTGAGCCCATACAATGAGTTCTTTAACCTGCACACTAAATATGGATTAGAATAAAACCTTTTAGGTTGATGCATATAAATCTCTTTAGTGATATTTCCATTTAGGAAATCACACTTTAGATCAATGTGATGTACCTCCCACTGCTTCGAAGCTGCAATGGCTAAAGCTAGCCTTATGGAGTCCATCTTTTCCACTGGTGCAAAGGTTTCATTGTAGTCAATACCATGTACTTGTGAGTATCCCTTGTCTACCAATATTGTCTTATATTTCAAAGGTGAACCATCAGCAACAAACTTAGTCTTGAAAACCCACTTACAATGAACTAGCTTCCTCCCTTGGGAGAGATCAACCAGTTCCCAAGTGTTGTTCTTCTGGAGCGAGCTGAATTCTTATTTCATTGCTATTTGCCATCTTGGATCATGTGCTACATCTTCATATGTCTATGTATATGATTCAACCATTATATAGCACTTCTCATCAAATAGAGGATCTTTCACATAGAGGGCACTCTCAAATTGAGATCTAGTCCTCCTAGTGTCACTAGGATTTCCAGCTAGTTCCCCAGCTGCACGAATGGTATTTGCTTCCAATTTTGGTCTTGTAGGAATATTAGGATCTGTAATCAAATCATTATTATTAGACATATCATAATCTACAAACTCATTAGTCTCTTCATTTACAAACAATGGATCTGGTGGTGAGGAAGACTCTCTAACTTCAACTGCTACTAAAGGCTCTTCTTGGAATTGAACACTTCTTTCAATGAAAGATTTGTTAGTGCTCAAGTTGATCAGCTTGTACCCTTTTGAATCTTCAAAATACCCAACAAATAGGCACTCTTGGCTTTGGGGCTACAAAGCTTTCCTATTTTCACTTGGAATTCTAGCCCAAGCCTTTGAGCCAAAAATCCTAAAATGGGTCACATCTGACTTGTGCCCACTCCAAGCTTTGAAAGGAGTCATACCATCAAGATGTTTATGAGGCACCCTATTCTGGATGTAGGTTGCACATTGTATAGCCTCGGCCCAAAACTTTGGTGGAAAAGTATTAGCCTCCATCATGTAGGTTGCCATCGCCTTCAATGATCTATTCTTTCTCTCAACAACACCATTTTGTTGTGGTGTGTAAGGGATTGAATGTTGCATCTAAATACCTACATCTTTACAATGCTAAATGAAATCAGACTTGACATACTCACCACCATTGTCAAATCTGAGGATCTTGAGTTTCCTCCGAGACTGGTTTTCAACCAAGGATCTAAAGACTTTGAAGAGTTTAAAAAATTCAGACTTATGCTTTAGGAAGTGAACCCAACAATACTTGGAAAAGTCATCTATGAATGTCAGTGCATATTTGGCTTGAATCATGGACATATGAGGGAATGGACCAGCAATGTCACTGTGGATCAGCTCAAGAGATGCAGAGGTTCTCTCATGAATAACTTTCTCTTACTTGTGCTCTCGGTGTTTTCCTAGGATACAACCTTGAAAGACTCCCTTAGAAAACTTGACCTTTGGTAACCCTACGACCATATCTTTTTCACTCAAATCAGAAAGATACTTGTAGTTAAGATGGACAAATATTTCATGCCAAATCTTGCTTGCTTCATTAGCATGAATCAAAAGAGCAGAGGGGTTTGAGTAGGGTAGAAAACTAGAGAACTTGTATACCTTCCAAGTGTGATCTACAACACCTTTTTCTATGACTTTACCATTCGAAATCTCAGTGATTTCAACATCATCAGGGGAGAAGATGACCTTCTTCGGAGACCCAATATGAGTCATCTGATACACTAACAAGAGATTAGAGACAAGACCTGGAACGTACAACTGACATTATTGAACTTACCATGGTCAAGATCAATCCTTCCCTTCCCCAAACTGCCAGTGAGAGAGTCATCTCCCAAAACTATTGGTGGACCTTTCGACATGTCAAGAGAGGAGAATGTCTCTTTTGTCGAAACCATATGTCTAGAAGCTCCAGAGTCTATGATGAATCTAGGTGAGCTTGATGTGCCAGCAACCAAGGCATGTACTCTCTCTCTGTGCTCTAAATTTGATCCTCCTTCCCGCTTCTTTGAGCAATCAGGAAGGGAGATGTTATTCTTCCCCATACACGGTTTTAAAACCATGTGCAAGGCCAACAATTTTTTATTTTTTATTATTTTGTTAGGTAGGAACATTACAACATTTCCCCCATATTGTGTTGTTTTTATGCCCCACATTTTTTTTTTTGCAGATAATCAATCTTTTAATTTTTTATTGTTTTGTTAGGTAGGAACGTTATAACATCTCTCCAATATTATGTTGTTTTTCTGGCCCACATTTATTTTAGCGGATAATTAAAATTTTTATTTTTATTATTTTGTTAGTAACAAACCCTACACCATCTCTCCCATACTTGAAAATATTATAATTATATATAAATTTAGATATATGAAAATTATAATAATTATACATGAGAGTGATTTATTAAACATCATTATGAGTGTGTAATTGAGAGCTGTGATAGATTGGATTGTTTATATTTGGGAAGGAATGTATCTAATAGCTCTTTTAAAAGCACTTTCAGTCACAATCCATTTTCGTAGTTTAGTATTTTTTAATGATTATTTATCATGTTATGTATATAATAAGTTTTGGAAAAAAATAGAAAATACTTTTATATAACTTTCTAGCTTTAAAAAAAGAATGATTCTATGATTTTATCGTAATGATTCTATGATTTCGTGTAATGTTAAATAGAAATAGGTTAATCTCATCGTGCTTATGGTTCAAGTGTAATCTTAATTATAAAGATAATGTTTATGGTTCCAAGTGTAATCTTAAATATAAAGGTATTAGGTTCATCTCGATAAATGGAGACCTAACGAGAAACCAATTATACTTAAGAGTAACATAAACTCCCTAGTTTATTAGACTTAAACTTTGGTGAACATGACATTGTTTCAAAGTGAAGTCTCTTTACTCTCTTGAGCTTATTTACGAATTATTATATTTAAATTATGAATAATAAATAAGTAATTATATATAAAAAACAAAGTATATAAATAATGATCAGTTACTTTGTTATATATAATTGTATATATATATATATATATATACATGAAGAAAAATGAAGTATATTATAATAGTTGTAAATTTAAGAATTATTATATTTAAATGATTAATAATATATATATATATTAACAATGGTAAGTTATATAATGGGTCTAATGGTTAAGAGCATGTGTTTCCTCCTACGAGGTGAGAGGTTCAAATCCAAATGAGATAAAGTATGTGTGGTCGAGCATCGATAAAGTACAACTTAAACTCTATAAACATGTTATTTCTTACTTCTTTTCCATGTGTAGTTATAATCACTCATTGTCTATGTCTTAGAAAAAGATCAATAAAATCAATTTAGATAGTACAATTATTTCACCCTCTTAAAATCTAGAAAATACATGATTTCTACTTCATCATAAATTCTAAAATATAAACATCTATTGGTGTAAAGTGTTAAAATTAAATGTTACAATGTTGGTATCGAAAATTGTAGGTGCTTATAAAGAATATGATAAAGATACGACTCAAACAATTTCTTCTTCTAATGTTAAAGATAAATATTTATGACACTATCAAGATTACTATACTTTACTTTTAATATTTTAATAAAAATAACTAGTGATTATAAAGTAATAATAAATTGAATTATTATTGAGTTCTTGGTTTCTTTATTAGAATAATGAAAACCCAAAATTAAGGTTTTGAAAAATCCCTTTCAATTTCTCTCTTGTCTACCAACAATACAATACCAATATAAACTTTAAACTTATAAATAATTTATGTTTATATTACTTGGAGTATTAAACTATATGTATCTAGCTGAATTTTGAATGGATACCTTTTAAATAATAATTTGATAGATGGGAAATGAGGAAGTTACAAACATTTACTGGAAACCCAAAATTAAGGTTTTGAAAGATCCCTTTCAATTTCTCTCTCATCTACAAGCATTACAATACCAATATAAACTTTTAAAAACTTATAAAGCTTTTATGTTTATATTGCTTGGAGTATTAAACTATATGTATCTAGCGTAAATTTTGAATGGATACCTTTTAAAGAATAATTTGATAGGTGGGAAATGAGGAAGTTACAAACATTTAATGGTTAGTAGCGTAAATTTTGAATGGATACCTTTTAAAGAATAATTTGATAGGTGGGAAATGAGGAAGTTACAAACATTTAATGGTTAGGTAATTTTTAAATAAAGTTTTGATATAAAGAATGATGACAAAAATATATAACAATAAATGTAATTTTGATTCAAATTTTTGAATAAAGAAATTGCTATTTTTATTATTGGAAAAAACTTAATCTAAATTTGTAAGTTTTTTTTACAATTTAAAATATTTATCAATCTTAAAAAAAATTCTTACTGGTCTATTTAACCTTAACCACCGAAAAGTAAACAATAATAAACTAGCTAAAATAAACAAAATATACATTAATTTAAACCAATTAGAGATAATGCTAATTCAGCCTTAAGGTGTGAAAATCCTTTTAATATTAAAAACAAACTGAATAGACATGGCTTGGCCTACACCCTTTTACATATTCTGGAAAGGCTTAAAAGCCTCAGCAAAACTGTCTTAATATAAACAGAGTTCACACAACCATCAGTTTCGGCTACGAAAGCCTTTTACCAAAACGAGAAGTGCTGTAAAAACAACCATTAAGTTATCTTTAAAAACCCCAGACAAATCCGAAACTAACGACCCAATTTCCTAACAGTAAAAGTCACAGATTAAAGCTAGTTTTAAATATTGCTTTATAAGTTAATCATGGCCGAAAAGGCTCCTAAAACTAATTCCTTAAGTCTCGACTAAGAGAGACTGATTTCCTCCATTACAAACAACCACTATGGATTTTAAAATAGAAATTTAAAAGAACAAACAGAGCAACTAATGACCACGGAAGAACCAACAACCACAACACATGCTGGTGCCACGAAATTCCACCATACAACTTGTGTAGGAGAAACCCCAGGTGAAACCGAGGCTTACAAGGGTGGACGCCCTCATGGAAGCTTGTGGATAGAGTTCTTTAGCTTCAAGCTCGGGTGTGGAGAGCCTGCACAGAGAAAACCCTAGTTTTGTTAGATACATTTAATTCATAATATAATATTTTAAACCTATGCCAAAAAAACTATAAGAAAAACGATTCCGTAGTTACCTTATAGAGTCGTGCAACTGTGAGGTCATGGAAAGGAAACCCGAGCCTCTTCAGTTTTGTCCACAAGTTAAACTGGAGCATAGTCAAAAGGGAAAGTGCAAAATGTAGTGTTCAAGAGAAAATATCCATCCATTACGAGGAAGATTCAAACCCACGATATCGAAAACCAGCAATAAAAAGAACCTAGCACTCTTCACTCAACGACTCCCTTCACACTGGTTACAGTCATTAACACTCACACAGTACCAAAACTCACTCAGAAAAACAACAGCAAAGACAACCCTAACCTGAATACTCTTTACACAGTCAAAACCACCTCACGATGGTAGTAAGCTTCTTACTCACCCTTCTACACAAGCTTGTTAAGGCTCACAAAGGCATGTGTGCATTTTAATGGAGGTTCGACATCAAGCATGGAAGCCACGGGCTCACAGCTCGATCACTCCACAGCCCAGACTAAAACAAAATGCATTTTTAGGGTTTGAAGCCAATTATATGGCATCTCAAGGTCAGCAAAAACCTAATCGATGAACACCAACCACGTGTCCACCCAATTATTTGCAAGTTATGGGTTTGTGCTATAGTTTTGAATTCGTCCAACTTGCACAAACATTTTGTTCATAAGTCAACACTCTATGATATCATTGCACAGTATCATAACCTCGTTTTGATTTCTTCACTTTATAACCATAAACTTTGTATCAGAAAGGTGTTCATTACACTAGGGTTTTATGGAAAATTAAACTATAACCCTTGTATATATAAAAGCTCATCATTTTACTTAATTCCTACTATTGGTATTGGTAATTTACAAATCAAAGGACGATGCACCAAATTACATGGAAATACCGAACCATAAGAATCTTGGAGCTAGGATTAGTATAGTAATACACTTAGAAATTACAATATACTCATTGTAATTGAAGATCATATAAAACAAGGTTTTTATATACAAGAAAACTAAGTAATAATACAAGATTTAGAAGAATCACTAACATAGAATGTTTAAAGTTTTAGAAAGAACTCAAATAGATATGAACAATATCATATTCTAATCACTAACAACAAATATGTAGTTATGGTTGCAAGTATGTTTAACATATCTTCTCGTTTATAGACTTCTTAGGCCACTACTCTCTTATTGGAAGAAGTAGAACCGTTCTTAACTTACACCATCTCAAAATGAAATATAAGCCTATAACTGAAATTACAAGAAGGAAGATTAATGGATCAAGTACTCTCTTGGTAAACTTAATTGCACTAAACCCATTCTTTCACAATAGTGCTATTACAATAAATTATGTAGTTGGATAAAATTATAAATACCAACAATACCTTTTACAGGGTCAAGCTGCAAACAACATTTTAACTAGCATTTTATCCTATGCTAGTTGAGTATTATTCTCGATTTGGAAATTTTACTGGTAACAAAACTGCTTACCTATTTAGAACCTATCAAAGAAGCATCACTTCACTGTGTTATCTATAAACTATGTAAGCCCCTATCTCATCTAAGATTCATGCCTACTTTACAAAAGAAGGTAATAACACACTTAGCATCAGATCAAGATGTAGTTTCCTTTCTTTCCCTTCTAAAACATAAACTGTTGTGCTTAACATCCTTAACATAGTACTTTAAGATAAACTAATAAATTATATAGAACTAAAGAAATACAATGCTCATTGCGAATTACTAATGTTTGAGTAACCGCTAGCAGTTATTGGTTTATATGCAATGACATCCTTGAACATTTTATGTTACATGAAAATTTTTAAATTTTTATGAATTTTTGGGTTATTACATGTGGTATCAAAGCACAAGGTTCAGACACTAGGCCTAAAAGTGGCTGAACTTGCATCAATAAAATAGTAGATTTAAAACATGCATACTGATTTTTACTGTTCTTTTGAATTATACTTCTAGAGAATTGTTTTGAGTTAATTACAGGTATGGAAAGATTGGAAGAAGATGCGAATGAGCAGTCCCCATTAACTGAAGTAAGTAATTCTAAAAGAGTACCTATACAAGTAGAAATAACTAATAATTCTTCTGAATTATTACAAACGGTCAAGAAACTAAGAACAGAAATGTAAACGGTCAAAAAGGAAAATGAGAGAATTCTAATAGCTCAAGAGGAGCTAAATCAGATTTTAGTGGAAAGATTTCAGAATGAAGAAAAAATAGACGAATAGAGTCTGAAGATATGCCTTATCAATATAAAGATAAAAAGTATAAACATTTTAAAATCAAAAGTATCTCGTCTTCTAAGGTTTATGGCTATCCACATAAAAAGAATTATCAATACACTAGTGATAGTATCGAAGATAATCATTATACAAAAAAGAGAAAGTTTAAACCTTACGAAGAAATCTGTGGAGAATTCAAGAAAATTATGCCACCAAACTTTAATGGTGAAACTAAGAAGGGAGAAGAGGCTGAATCATGGCTGTTTGGGATGAAGAAATATTTTCAAATTTATAATTACTCTAATCAACTAAAAGCCAGAATGGCTATTTATAACCTCACTGGGAAGGCATATATTTGGTGACACGACCTAAAAAGAGTAAAAGGCATTACGGAGAAAAACATTAACTCGAGTATGTTTAAGAAATATTTTAAGAAGAATTTTTTGTCTGAATAGTACTACGAGGATCGGGCTAAGGAATTTTATGAATTAAAACTAGGAATAATGAACATGAAAGAACTAAGCATTAAATTTCTAAGTCTGCTCAAATATGTGTCGTATATTGTGGATGACAAGCCTAAGGTACAACGGTTTTTAAGCTACTTACCCTTTCAAATAAAAGACATAAATGAGTATGACAATCGAAAAAAATTAGAAGAAGCAATGAGAAAGGTGAATTTCTGTTATGAACAGAATCGCAAAAAGGAAAGTATGACAAATTGGAAAGCTAAAAGAACTAATAATTTTGAATAGAGGAAGAAAGGTTTTGTACCTAACCGAAATTTTAATAATAATAACACACGAAAATTTTCTAATAAAAATTTCCAATGGAACAAAAGTAATTCACAGATAAATTGAAATGGTCAAAGAAGTAAATAATTTGTTAATAATTACATTAACTATACCAAGAATTTTGAACGAAAGGAACTAGTAAAGTGGTAGGAATGTAATGGTCCTCATTGTGCATAAGTTTGCCCCAACCGAAAGAAGACTATTAGAAAAATACATATGATACAGGAGGAGATGACTATCGGTGATCTAGCAATGACAATGCCTAGGATCAATGAAGCACTGGAGAATAGGCAGGCGAATTACCAAACTTCCATGGTGGAAGTGGAAGGTAAGTTGAATCAAATACCTATATCTATTTTAATTGATCCAGGGGCTAGTTCAAGCTATATTTCTCGTGATTTAGTATAAAAATGTAAGTTATCAATAGAAAAATTTGCAAAGTATTGGTTAGTCCAGCTAGCTACTGGAGCAAAAAGGAAGGTGATCAGCTTTGTTAAGAATTGTATTGTAAAAATGGATAAGTTTGAAACCTATGTTAGCCTTAATGTTTTACCTTAAGGTTCTTATGATATGTTAATTGGTATGGATTGGTTAGAAAAAAATATGGTAGTCTTGAACTGTTTCGATAAAACCTTTACTTGCGTAAATAACCATGGAGAAACAGTAAATGTAAAAGGAATCCCTAGGAAAATAGTTGTAAGACAGATTTCTGCTTTGCAACTTAAGAGAGTTGTTCATGTTGGAATATATTAAACCCACTCACAACTTAGGATAAAATAATTAATCATTATTTGATTAATTATTCACCCACTAGCTTAATTAGTTGGCATCCACTTGCACCTTAAAGTCAATACATGCCATCTATATCCTTGGAATGATTTATTTTCAATTTTGGGTTGATCTTGACCACCTTTTGACCATCCAAAATTAGTATAGAGGAATTTACAGCAGATTCCACTTTATTATGCTTTTTCTGCTTTTCTTGGTTTTCTATGGATAAGATAAAAGCTAGTCAACTAGGAAACTGGCAGCTTTTGTTTCCAACCCATCCTCCATTAGTTTTTCTCCATTTTCTAGGATTAGCATGCTTTTTACATCTCCTTCACAACTCAATCATGATTTTCCAACTCGTGAGGTCCTTGATAGATTTGGGAAGTGCTTTAACCACCTATGGGGGTTTGCTATATTTTGGTAAGTCAGTATTTTTGAGCTTTATGAGTTGTTTCCAATCAATTCAATTTTCCTATGAGGGATGTACTATTTATGTACACTATTATTCATCATTATTCAATGGAAGGACACACACCAATATTCATCTCTTCATTCATGTGATTCAGTCTCTTTTCTTCTCTCTATTTTTTCTGTGTATGCTTGTGGGAATTCTTAGTAGCAAGGTCTATTTCCTGTGCTTATTCTTAGCATAATTGCTCATAGCATTGATCTATTATTTCTACAATTCAGAAGGGATGTAAATCCTTTGTCGTAACAGTAATTAATGAAGAAAATACTAATAACAAAGAGATATTAAAACTCGAAGATATTTCGATCTTAAGGGAGTATTCGGATGTATTTATGGAAGAAATTCCGGGACTACCTCCGAAGTGAGAGTTAGAATTTACTATTGAGCCGGTACCTGGTTCAGTGCCCTTATCAAAAGCCCCTTATCGGATCAATATACTGGAATTAAATGAACTAAATTCGCAGTTAAAAGAACTCATTGATAAGAATTATATTAGACCTAGTGTGTCTCGCTAGGGAGCAACTGTTATTTTAATTAACAAGAAAGACAAAACTATACGATTATGTCAACTAAATAAAATGACTATCAAAAATAGATATCTGTTACCCCACATAGATGATGTGTTTGATAAACTACATGGAGCAATGGTGTTCTCAAAGATTGATTTATGATCTGGTTACCATGAGGTCCGAATCAAAAATGAAGACATCTTTAAAACATATTTTAGGACGAGATATGGTCATTACGAGTTTGTTGTTATGCCATTTGGGATTACTAATGCCCCAGCTGTTTTTATGTGTCTGATGAATAATGTAATGCATAAATACCTTGATAAGTTTGTGGTTGTATTCATTGACAATATATTATTTACTCAAAGTCTGAAGAAGAACATAAAGAACATTTAAACTTTGTCTTACAAGAGTTACTAGAACATCAACTCTATGCAAAATTTAGTAAATATGATTTCTTTAAGGATAAAATACAGTATCTGGTTCATGTGGTGACTAAAGAAGGAATTTGTATTGATCCTGAAAAGATAAAGGAAATAGAAGAATGGCCAGTCCCAAAATATGTAACCGACATACGATCATTCATGGGGAATACTGGCTATTATTGAAGATTTATCAAAGGGTTTTCAATAATTGCAAATCCCATTACTTATCTACAGAAGAAAGGGAAGAAATTCGAGTGGATTCAAAAGTGTGAAGATAGTTTTAAAAAGTTAAAAACGTTATTAACCGCCACACCAATCCTAAGAATTGCTGACCCTAATAAAGATTTTATAGTATGTACTAATGCATGCAATGACGATTTAGGTGGAGTTTTAACTCAGAAAGGACACGTCATTGCTTATGAGTCTAGCAAGTTGAAGATTCATGAGAAAAATTATGCGACCTATGACATAGAATTGGCTGCTATCATACATGCCTTAAAAATGTGGCATCATCATTTAATTGGAAGGAAGTTTATATTAATGACAGATAATAAAGGGTTAAAATATATGTTGGATCAGCCTAACTTAAACGCTAGGAAATCTAGATGGATAGCTTTCCTCACCGAATACGATTTTGAAATCCAACATATTAAAGGAAAGGAAAATAAGGTTGCTGATGCTTTAAGCAGAAATGCAAAACTAAATTTTACAATAGCAATCATCACCTATAAAACATATTTAGAAGAACAACTAAAAGAAGGAATAGGACAAGACGAAATTTATATGAAATTACAAGCAAAGGTAAGAGAAAATTCAATTGAAAGTTTAAGTATAAGGTATAGTTTAAGCGAAAAATGATTATTATTATATAAAGATAGAATATACGTATCTAATGTACCTAAGATTAAGTTGTTTATTTTAAACGACATTCATAAGAGCCCTTATTTAGGGCATCCAAGTTATCAGAAAACTATAACTATGGTAAGAAAGGATTATTTTTGGCCAAATATGAAAAATGAATTTGAAGAATACATTGCTAAGTGCTTGAATGTTAGCAAGTAAATACCAAATATCAACATCCAGCTGGTTTACTTCAGCCATTACCTATTCTGTAAAATACCTCTAATACCTTAATGCTTTAAGTCAGGTGTTTCCGAATTATGTGTCTGCAAAAACGTGTTTAGTAATCTTTTTACCAATAAGTCTTATACTATATTCATAACATCATCATCATATAAGGGGAAAAATAAATAAACATGAATAATCATAATAATACCAAGGAGACAACTATATTCATGTGGTTCACCTCATTCATGAGGATATGTCCACCAATCATTTGCTAGTTCCTTTATTACTTTATTTCTCAAAGGTTTACAATTCTGTAGTACCCAAGCTGCAAATTATTTACATAGCCTCTCTCTCATAGAGGTATTTCATAACACAAATGCGCCTTACATCAAGGCCTACCTTTTCGAAAGGACGAACATACCCACCTAGCAATTGCTTGTTAAAATTACAGATAAAAATAATTAGCATAATATTTTCATTGAATAAATCTGTCCATAGGCATGTTCTATATGTTCTCATTTTGTTCTATATCGAGAGAGTGTACTTTTCTTCCTATCATACTGGAAGACAGTCACTAACTATAGCACTGGATGAGGGATGGACACCTTTTTTATAACCGATCATCATTCAAGACATAGGAAATAAAATAACATGGCTGCGATCTTATTTCCTTCGAGTTCCCTATATTTTTAAGTATAGGAAGAAACTAGAGGTTACTTTAGATAAAACATGCATATTAATCAATCTAATAATGTATGCAGAGATTACCAAACGAATCTCAGATAGTCCTCTAAAATCACCATTCAAGATATTAGTTTTTCTTTCTTTTATCATATTTTCTATATTACACACACCCAGATCTATTGACAATGTATAAGACAGGTAACTCACAGGGGGATAAGCCGTGATTGAGTCATATTTCTGATCCATAACCAAATGTGAAGCACGGCTTGGACCGCGTAGGCCAAAAAACTAGGTAGATCGCAGATCATAGATATAACACAGAGGTTGATAGGTGTGAATCATAAGGCTAAGTCTCTGAACCCGTTCGTCATGAAGGGATGCTTCAGAGGAAACACAAAAAACATAAACATTCAGAAAAAGGGGGAAGTCATACCTGTTTTGATCACAACGTAGATCCCATCAACCTGCACTGGTTTATGTAATGGGAAAACTGGCATTAATGGGAAACACAGAGTTAAGTAATAAAATATGGATAAGGTTTTTCTCTCTTTTGTATTGAGTACACCCTCCAGTCAATACACAGTAGTAACTTAAGAACAAACCTGGGTATCCAATCAATAAATATGTGCAAACATTACAATTGGGGATCATGTTAAAACAAAATGGGATCGGCTCTGTACTCCAGTGATTTCCAACTATGCAAGGAGTTTAGCAAGGTATGAGACATGCATTCATGGTTGAGACACATCTAAATCAAAAACCAGCGAAGCTACACTCCAAAACACATACCCAATGCAGAAGCGGAGATCGGGGTTCCTACCATGGGTTTGTTTACACAATTAAATCACAGGTAGTGGAATATGTGATGCTCAGATCTAAATAAAAACCAGAGAAGTTATACTACAAATTCATCTTCACAAAATCAGGCAACATCAACCATAACCAAGATCAATTTTAGATCTATTAAATGGGTTAGCTCATCGTTGGGTTAAAACACAGGATTGGAATCCCATAATGAAGATCGATTCCAGATCCTTAATGAATGAATATATACGATAAATAGTAAAATGTTTTAGAGACAAAATCCAGCACAGGAATGATACATAAATGTTTACTTGATTTATTTAGCATTCGGCAGCTGAAAACATAACCTGTTTTTGAAGCACGTGTTCCCTATAATCAAACGTAGACCTAGCTTGTTCCAACTTCTCTTTCGATCCTTTCTTCTTCCTTTCCACCAGGAAGGAACCCATCTCTACTTGAATAGGTCTCCCTTTACAAGAAAAATTCCCAGTTTGTTCCTCCGAGACCACGCAGATATTTTTGTAAAATTATTCAAATTTATAGTTATTTTATATAGTTTCTAGACAATATTGGCAATGTTTAGAGTAAAAAAATGTACCTTTGGAATTTGAGCCAATCATTTTAGAAAAAAATGTTGGAATATATTAAACCCACTCACAACTTAGGATAAAATAATTAATCATTATTTGATTAATTATTCACCGACTAGCTTAATTAGTTGGCATCCACTTGCACCTTAAAGTCAATGCATGCCATCTATATCCTAGGAATGATTTATTTCTGATTCTCGGTTGATCTAGAATTAGTATACAGGACCTTATAGCAGATTCTGCTTTTTTCTGCTTTTTCCTGCTTTCCTATGGATAAGATAAAAGCTAGTCAACTAGGAAACTGGGAGCTTTTGTTTCCAACCCATCCTCCATTAGTTTTTCTCCATTTTCTAGGATTAGCATGTTATTTCCATCTCCTTGACAAATCACTCATGCTTTTTCCAACTCGTGAGGTCCTTGATAGATTTAGCAAGTGCTTTATCCACCTATGGGGGTTTGCTATATTTTGGTAAGTCAGCCTTTTTGAGCTTTATGAGTTGTTTCCCTACAATTCGACTTCCCTATGAGGGATGTACTATTTATGCACTCTATTATTCATAATTATTCAATGGAAGGATACACACCAATATTCATCTCTTCATTCATGTGATTCAGTCTCTTTTCTTCTCTCTATTTTTCTTATGTATGCTTGTGAGAATTCTTAGTAGGAAGATCTATTTCCTGTGATTATTCTTAGCATCATTGCTCATAGCTTTGATATATTATTTCTACATGGTATCAGAGCTACAAGGTTTATCAAGTTCTACAAAGTTGAGGAGCGCTTCCAGTCTCCTATCCCTCTTTGGAGAAGAGCTTGTCTAGCTTACAAGATTTTCTCCTAGTTTGTTTTGCAGGTTGCAGAGAGTATCTTTTAGAGCATATCAAAAACTTCAATATGGATTCAAAATTTCCTCTACTATATCCTTTCAGCTATGCTGATTGGAAGCCAAAGATGAGTGCATACTTGAAGAGGCAATGTATCTTTGATGTCTCCATTGGTGCATTGAGTGAACCTGAGTCTTATGAAGAGAAGATTGATTGGCTAAATAATTGTGATAGAGCTTATGGAATTATGTGTTTGGAAATGTATTCAAATATATATCATCTCATAGATTTTGCTGAATATCCATTTGAGCTTTGGAAAATTTTGGACAAAGCTTTTGGTTTGCAGGAAATTGAAGATGAAGCATGGAGCGAACCTAGCATCTCCTCTTGTTCTCTTTCTCAAGATTTCTTGGCCTCTACATTATCTGATAAAGTTGATCATGATGAAGAAGTTTCTCATACAGTTCATGTTGCTGCTGCCCTCTTTTATTTGAATGCTTCCTCCTTCAATGAAGAAGCAAATATTGAAGAGCTATCTTTTTCTGTGTCTCTTGAAGGTGATTTTTCTTTTTGTGATACTATTGATGAAAAAGAAGTAACATATGGAGCTGCTGCTGATATTGATTATGATCCTATAACCCATTCATTGTTCTCTCAATCTCCTATCTTAGATTCTGAGATCTATGTGCCAGATTCTTTACACCTCTTGCATACCTCTCTCATTGATGGTGCGCAACCGAGTGACTTCCAGGATGTTTGCTTAGCCACATCAAGCCTTATTTGTGTCATACCACTTACCTTAATTGATCTCATGTGCTTCAGCATATCCTCCTTTTCTCTTGGCATCAATACTCAGAGCCTTCTTGAATATTGTGAACATCTCATTCTTTCTTCCTTTCATACAGAGGATTCATTACCAGTGTATTCCCATGAGTCTATTGATATGCTTATATGTGATCCTTTGGATTCTGATTTAGAATCATATTTGCAGGTTGATACACATATAATACCACCATCCATACCATCTACAATACCTCTGAATAATCCAAAGACTATACAAATCCCAAGCTCACTAGTTGATTCCTCATTGGTCTCTTATGCAGTGATATTTATCTTACATGATTTGAAGTCTTTCCTAACTTTCAGTGGCTGGTTATCCATGAACTTAGTCATATATGGACTGATATTAAACATGTTTGGATCTGTTCTAAACACTTATGGTTCAGATCTTATGCCCATTTATCATTCATATTTTTACACCTATCAGTTTTCCCCAATTGCTCATAATTTTCCTAGTCTAGCCCTATATCCTCATGGAGACATTGAACCCTTTGTCCTTGCTGTTCCATATGTTAATATTTCTAATATATCAGAGTTTTATCAGCCTCATATCAGATCTATACAGGTGCTACATCATATTGGAAGATTGACATGTGATTCACATCATAATTTTGCAGCTATTCAGGGAATTGGGTGTGAAATAAATTGACTTATTTTTTGTACTCTTTGGAAAGGAGTATGCATAGATCTCTTTTCCAGTTCAGATTATGTTTGCAGATCAGAGTTTGACAGTAGAAATAATCATTCAGATAATTCTCCTACTTCATAAGTTGATGAGATACAAGGAGTCTCTCCTCTTCCTTCTTGCAGGTTTTACACTCCAGCGCATGATCATGGAGTTCATGATTTCTTTATCAAGTCCTTCATTTAGAAGCAGTTCAGTCAGCTCATTAAAGTGAAGATGAAGATATGTTGAAGACATATTTCAAATTTTGTGCCTTGTCCTATCTTGAGGGAGGATTTTCCCCATGTGGTTTTGCCTCTTTCCTCACTTTTCTGGACATAATAATTGTTAAAGGGTGACCATAGCCTTGTTGCTGGGCCCTATATGCATCCATATGCATCCATATTTTTTGTCATACCATCATAAAGTCAGACTTATAAGGTGGTGTTGGAATATATTAAACCCACTCACAACTTAGGATAAAATAATTAATCATTATTTGATTAATTATTCACCCTCTAGCTTAATTAGTTGGCATCCACTTGCACCTTAAAGTCAATGCATGCCATCTATATCCTAGGAATGATTTATTTCTGATTCTGGGTTGATCTAGAATTAGTATACGGGACCTTATAGCAGATTCTTCTTTTTTTCTGCTTTTTCTGCTTTTTTTGCTTTTTCCTGCTTTTTTATGGATAAGATAAAAGCTAGTCAACTAGGAAACTGGGAGCTTTTGTTTCCAACCCATCCTCCATTAGTTTTTCTCCATTTTCTAGGATTAGCATTTTATTTCCATCTCCTTGACAACTCACTCATGCTTTTTCCAACTCGTGAGGTCCTTGATAGATTTAGCAAGTGCTTTATCCACCTATGGGGGTTTGCTATATTTTGGTAAGTCAGCCTTTTTGAGCTTTATGAGTTGATTCCATACAATTCAACTTCCCTATGAGGGATGTACTATTTATGTAATATATTATTCATAATTATTCAATGGAAGGATACACACCAATATTCATCTCTTCATTCATGTGATTCAGTCTCTTTTCTTCTCTCTATTTTTCTTGTGTATGCTTGTGAGAATTCTTAGTAGCAAGATCTATTTTCTGTGCTTCTTCTTAGCATCATTGCTCATAGCATTGATATATTATTTCTACAAAAAATGGAAATCTGTAAATATTTTCTGAAAAAAAACATATCCCATGGGCTATTTTTTGCTCCTAAAATTTTCCTTTATTGGGGTATCTTATGCTTTAGAAAATTGAAGCAATATATTTCCTAGTATATAAGGGTAAATGTGTATTTTTTATATATTAATATATAGATGTTATATTTGCTCCATAGGCGTTTTCACAATGAAAGAAGCAGTCTCAAAAGATTCCTCATCTCTGTGGCCACTAACATTCTGACACATGTCTCCTGGTAATTGGCGAGTTTAGGTACAACACGCCATGGTTAAATTTTCCAATTGTTATATCCCGTGATCCGATAGGGACCGAAGAAGGCACCATGGAGTTGATCGGTTAAGTACACATTTTGAAAATGCTTAGGATTTCTTTTACAATGTAACTATTTAAGATTTTGGTAGGTACAACACACTCATTGTTAAAATTTCTGGTTATTATATCCCGTGATCTAGCACGAACCGAAGAAGGTGGCATGGAGTTGATCTGTTAAATACACATTTTGAAAGGACATAATTATCGTGCTGAGCTAATGCTCGCTTGTTATAGCTGTTATTGTGCATGATTGATTGATTTTCCTTACCTTTTTGTTCATGCATGTATGCTGGTCAATTTTTTTTTAATTCACTTCAATTGAGTCCCTGATTCTGCAATCTTGATTTTGGAACTTCTTCCCATAGAACAAAGGTGTTTATATGATCGGTTCTATGTGTGAATGGATTGATGGAATCAATGGATTAATTTTCTGTTGCAGATCCTTCTTCCTAGTTTGTGTTTACCATGTTTTTTCGACAGGTGGCTTGCGTGTTTCCACTACACGCCTCCACCACTGGTTCTAGAATTTTTTCTTTTTACAGGCTTTCATTTTCCTTCACTATAGTTCATTTCTCCCAATTCAGAATAGCCCCTACCAATATTTTGTGAGTTTCGATTCAATAGTTTATTTGGGTTTAGCCTAACATTTCCTCCAGCGCTTTTCTGCCTTTAGGTGCTCAGTTTCAGGTTGATTTGCTTGTGGTATTATTTCACAGGTGCTTCAGTCAATGAAATACACTTTGCCCAGGTCCCTTCATTTAAATCAATGCTTCATCAATGCATTGCTGCTCCATTAATGCAAGACAATTTTTCATTTGATTCAGACATGGGGCTATATCTTTATTTTTTCTCATCATATGATGGTCTCGAAGATCTTTTTACAATACTTGATTTACCTCATTTGGTGCTGCACTGCCTTTGCTTTGCACATATAAACATGCCTTTAGGTATCCACTATTTCTTACTGCTTGATTTTGTTTTGCTTATATTGATTTTGCTGTGTTTCATTTACACTTAGATTTTCCATCAAAGCATTTCACAGCTTGTTAAATTTGTAGGTATTCCTTAGTTCTTCTTAATTGTTTTGAATATTCACTAATTCTTCTTATTATTAGATGGTGAAACATCGCTGCTCTATTTTAATTGAGTGTGACTCTTGCTCTGTTGCTAAAAAAGTGTGACATGTATTAGTTGTGTCATGCTTTGTGAATGGAATGATAGGTATTAGTTCTTTTCCTAAATGAAAATGTTGCTTATGAGATGGTGAAACAATGTTGTGTTTTAATTTAATCTTACTCCTAATCTATTGCAAAAGGGCTTTGACTTGTATTGGTTATGTAACTTCATAATCATGTAATACTCATGCTATGTCACATAAAATGACAAGTATTAGTTTTATGACGTACTTGTTTTAGGTAAGAAGCTCAGCCCAAAGCTGCAAGGTCACTGCAAAGATTTTTTGATATGTCTTTCATTATTCTTCTCCAGTATTGGTCAGTTAAAAACTCTTGTTTAAATCTTTCATCGTCAATTACCCTCTTGACGAGGCCAATATACAGAATGAAACCAAGTTTGGATAATTGAAAAATACATAGGTAAAAGAGGTTTCTTTTATTAACATACAAATATGCATGCTAACATCAGTCTCCATGAATTGTACCAATTTTGAGGCCATAATCTACAACACATTTAGAGGCAAAGTGATCAAACATAATGCAAACTAAGTTTAAAATAAGGATGGACATGGTCGAGGAATAAGTTATGCAAAAATAATACGAACACTCAAAATAAAGCCTTTGAAATCAAAGTTTTCTGGTTTCTGATAACTGAGCATCGCAAACCCAAAATCGTAACTTCGACATTTATTTATTTGAAAATACAAAAATTTTAAGATCCGAAATGTCAAAAATAGGTAAGCGAGACATGTGTAGTTCTTTATTTGAACACTTACCATTTCCGGATTTCGAAATGTCCGAAATTGAAAATCCACATCCTAAATGCGGCAAATAGGAAATTGGGGAATAAAAAATTGGAAAAACTATTGTTCCTTATTGCAAAACATAGGACATAGATTTATTGGTTTAGAAATTTCGGATTCTCGATTCTTAATTTATTTCTTGACAACTTGTGGTTTCCTCACGCAATTTCAAAACATTTATAGTTCAAATAGATACAAACCAGAGTAATGAAATATGTTAATGAATAAAAACAATGAGAGTAATTAAATATGTAACTTGGATAATTGAAAAATACATAGGTAAAAGGGGTTTCTTTCTTAACATACAAATATGCAGGTTAACATCAGTCTCCACAAACTGTAACAATTTGGAAGCCAAACTCTGCGCCAAATTTTTAGGCAGAGCGATTAAACATAACGTAGAGCGAGTTTAAAATAAGGATGTACTTAGTGGAGAAATAAGTTATGCGAAAAAATAAGAATAGTTAAAATAAAACCTCAAAATCAAGGTTTTCCAGTTTCGGATACCCCAACATCAAAAGTCAAAAATACTATCTTTGACATTTATTTATTTAAAAATACAAAACTTTCGAGATCAGAAATGTCACAAATCACATCTTGGGGAATCGAAAATCAGAAGATATGGTGCTCCTTAATGGAAAACATAGGACATAGAATTTTTAGAATCCCAAATCTCAGAAATCGGAAATTGAAACATGTGCAGCTTTTGATTTAAACACATACAATATTCGGGATCTGAAATGTCGGAAATGGAAAATGCGCAAATCGAAAATTGGAATATTGGTGTTCCTTATTCCAAAACATAGTATTTTCTGGAATCCGACATGTCGAAAATTGGATTAATGAAATATATTTATGTGATATATGTTAATGAATAACAACAACCAAAGCAATGAAATATGTTAATTTGAATTCTTTTGTTTTTTATATATCCATTTTAGTCTAGTAACATGATTATGCTACATTGTAAATTTTTTTTATGCCTTGTTTCATTCCATAGGAAAAAATAACCATCACGATATGGAGACTATGGTAACTGAAGATTGTATTTAACTATTGCTACACAGTGCTGTCAACCTTTTCCCACTGGTATAGGTCTCTTCATTAAAACAAGTTAACTCACTCAACTCATCATCTATTCGACTCCGAATCTCTATCTCAGACGGCTTTCAAAAGCATGAACTATTCCTTCCAGTTATATCTAGTGATCTTGTAGAAAATGGACAACTAAAAGAAGGAACTATAATCAAAATTACCCAATTTACATGCAACATTGTACATAATGTAACATACTTTTAATTTCGAATTATTTTTTTCTCACTTAATCAATTTCATGTAGTTCATTCATCCAATGTTTTTCTCTCCCATTGAACTCTTACATACTTCATCTCACAAGAATATTGTATTGCTTTCACTCGAGGTTGTCATAGTGGATGCAACAATTATTGGAGATCCTGCACCTTACCACTTACCTGTACCTTCTCCCTCGTAGAGTAGTTCCTGTGTTCCAGTCAACACTAGCTCAATAAATGCGAACTATGGCTTCACTGGATCGACTATCCCATTCATATCACTCTCCTCTTTTATCAAAGTTTGGAACATTCAAGGTCAAGTTACTAAACATACAAACATACATGAATATGGAAACCAACGAGGGTCTCGAAAAGTATTTGGATTTGACCTTGTTAATGCTTTGCACGATGAAATACATATATCTACATTCAATGAATTGGCACTCTCTTTGTATGACCAAATACAAATAGGAATAGTGTACACGGTATCAAATGGCACATTCAAAGCATCCAATCCAATTTTCAACCATTTGAAAATCCATAATGAGATTTTTCTAGGTTCCTCCTCAACCATCCAACCATGCTTAGATGAATACCCCTTAATACCTTTATATTGTTTTAACTTTAAAACTATTAAGGAGATTCAAACTATGCCAGTAAATTCCATGGTTGAGCTTATTGGACTTGTCATTTCAGTTTCACCTACATCCATGATAGGAAACTGGGATAGTGTTGAAACTGTTAGGAAAACCATTGGACTCCGTGACATGTCAGGCTATAGTATTGACATAAAACTTTGGGCAAACCATTGTCAAATCCAAGGAGCTGATCTTTCCAGCCTTCGCTGTTTACCTACTCCTCCAGTGGTAGAAATCAAAGGTGGTCGTGTTACATATTTTAATGGAAAAACTGTTGGAAATATCTCCAATTCTACTATATCTATAAACCCAAATATTGAACAAACTTCAGTTTTTTAGAAATGGTTTCATGACAATGGATTTCATTCAACATCACCCTCTTTGAGCCGCAAATTCAGTGCCTCTTGTTCTGGTGCTCATAAATCATTACCATCAACAAGTACAAACTCTTCAAGCATTTGAAAAAGCTTTTTGGTATTCTCTTGTTGTAACCATCACAAATGTCAACATGGATGACTTTCATTTCCTTGCATGCCCTCTTTTTGTTGATGGTATACAATGCATGAAAAATATTTTCGACAAAGTTGCAGACATTTGGAATTGTAGTAAATGTGATGGAGAGTTTCCTGAATGTGACTACCGATACATACTAAAGGTTGACTTGAAAGATGTAACTCAATATCTTCATGGTGTGATAGATTTTGATGATGTTGCAAACTAACTCATGGGCATCTCAACAAGATACATGTGTCTTCTCTCAACTGAGTCAACATCAATTGTTGAAATAGTCCAAAGGATCTGTAAGAAACAATTACTTATTATTCTTTTAGTTAGAACAGAGCCATTCTGTGGAATTGCATGCCTAAAAGTTGTAATTGTGATTGTTGAAAATACATAATCAACAACTTCACTAGATCCATAAATATATAGGTTTGTTGTACCTAATACATAATCATATTCTTTATTGTTTGTATGAATGTTTTGGCCATCTCATCAAAAGACCCGTGTCTTCTCTCAACTGAATCAACATCAATTGTGGAAATAGTCCAAAGGATCTGCAACAAAAAATTACTTCTTACTCTTTTAGTTAGAAGTAATATGTTCTACGGAATTGCACACCTAAAAGTTGTAATTGTCATGGTTAAAAATACATAATCAACAACTTCACCTGATACATAAATATATATGTTTTTTCGACTTGATATATTCTCATATTCTTTGAAAATACATAAACAACAACTTCACCAGATACATAAATGTATACCTTTTTTTAACCTAATATATTCTCATATTCTTTATTGTATGTAATCAATGTTTTCAATTTTCTATTAAATCCTTAGTTTATAGCTCAACATAGGAGGGTCTTTTTTTTAACTCCCTTATAGAACTTCTATTTTGCAATTTGATACTTTCACTCTACAAGCTATCACTTAAATTTTTTTACCTAAATTGTTGATGAAACCTATATGATTACTTTTGAATACAATACCAATTTGCTATTTTGTTTATTTTTTGAATTAACAACTTTCTTTTCTTATTTCTTAGCACAGGTTTTCATTCTTTTGTACAAAACAAAAATTAATTTTTTTGTTATATATCGTTTTTCATACTACATTTTGTTCTTCTATATTTATGCTTTGTTATGATTATCAAGATAGAACCTGAAAAAAGTGATTCATTCCATCAATATTATTTTCTAGGAACATTCTTAGTTCCCAACATGAAACTAGTTGACATTTACTTTTTGTCTTCTGCTTTATATCGATATACTTTGTGGTTAATACCTATAGAAATGTGTGCCTTCCACCAATCAAAGCTTCTAATTCAATGACAACTCTCCGATTTTCTTGTAGCCATTATGAAAACTCATGACAATGAACAAGCCAATGCACAAAGAACAGTTGTATATGCACAGAACAGAGATAAAAATGACAAGAAACAATGTCTTCTTTATAGAGCTGCTCAGCTACGTGTGGAGATGTCTTCTCCAATTTCTCTTCTCGAACCTTCAAATAGACCTTCAGTTCCACCAGCTATGCTAAATCCACCAAACACCTTCCTTGATGATCCACATCGTAACTTCGACATTTATTTATTTGAAAATACAAAAATTCTAAGATCCAAAATGTCAAAAATAGGTAAGCGAGACATGTGTAGTTCTTTATTTGAACACTTACCATTTCCGGATTATGAAATGTCCAAAATCGAAAATCCACATCCTAAATGCGGAAAATAGGAAATTGGGGAATAAAAAATTGGAAAAGCTGTTGTTCCTTATTACAAAACATAGGACATAGATTTTCTGGTTTAGAAATTTCGGATTCTCGATTCTTAATTTATTTCTTGACAACTTGTGGTTTCCTCACGCAATTTCAAAACATTTATAGTTCAAATAGATACAAACCAGAGTAATGAAATATGTTAATGAATAAAAACAATGAGAGTAATTAAATATGTAACTTGGATAATTGAAAAATACATAGGTAAAAGGGGTTTCTTTCTTAACATACAAATATGCAGGTTAACATCAGTCTCCACAAACTGTAACAATTTGGAAGCCAAACTCTGCGCCAAATTTTTAGGCAGAGCGATTAAACATAACGTAGAGCGAGTTTAAAATAAGGATGTACTTAGTGGAGCAATAAGTTATGCGAAAAATACGAATAGTTAAAATAAAACCTCAACATCAAGGTTTTCCAGTTTCGGATACCCCAACGTCAAAAGTCAAAAATACTATCTTCGACATTTCTTTATTTAAAAATACAAAACTTTCGAGATCAGAAATGTCACAAATCACATCTTGGGGAATCGAAAATCAGAAGATATGGTGCTCCTTAATGGAAAACATAGGACATAGGATTTTTAGAATCCCAAATCTCAGAAATCGGAAATTGAAACATGTGCAGCTTTTGATTTAAACACATACAATATTCCGGATCTGAAATGTCGGAAATGGAAAATGCGCAAATCGAAAATTGGAATATTGGTGTTCCTTATTCCAAAACATAGTATTTTCTGGAATCCGACATGTCGAAAATTGGATTAATGAAATATATTTATGTGATATATGTTAATGAATAACAACAACCAAAGTAATGAAATATGTTAATTTGAATTCTTTTGTTTTTTATATATCCATTTTAGTCTAGTAACATGATTATGCTACATTGCAAATTTTTTTTATGCCTTGTTTCATTCCATAGGAAAAAATAACCATCACGATATGGAGACTATGGTAACTGAAGATTGTATTTAACTATTACTACACAGTGCTGTCAACCTTTTCCCACTGGTATAGGTCTCTTCATTAAAACAAGTTAACTCACTCAACTCATCATCTATTCGACTCCGAATCTCTATCTCAGACGGATTTCAAAAGCATGAACTATTGCTTCCAGTTATATATAGTGATCTTGTAGAAAATGGACAACTAAAATAAGGAACTATAGTCAAAATTACCCAATGTACATGCAACATTGTACATATTGTAACATACGTTTAATTTCGAATTATTTTTTTCTCACTTAATCAATTTCATGTTGTTCATTCATCCAATGTTTTTCTCTCCCATTGAACTCTTACATACTTCATCTCACAAGAATATTGTATTGCTTTCACTCGAGATTGTCATAGTGGATGCAACAATTATTGGAGATCCTGCACCTTACCACTTACCTATACCTTCTCCCTCGTAGAGTAGTTCCTGTGTTCCAGTCAACACTAGCTCAATAAATGCGAACCATGGATTCACTGGATCGACTATCCCATTCATACCACTCTCCTCTTTTATCAAAGTTTGGAACATTCAAGGTCAAGTTACTAAAAATACAAACATACATAAATATGGAAACCAACGAGGTTCTTGAAAAGTATTTGGATTTGACCTTGTTAATGCTTCGCACGATGAAATACATATATCTACATTCAATGAATTGGCACTCTCTTTGTATGACCAAATACAAATAGGAATAGTGTACACGGTATCAAATGGCACATTCAAAGCATCCAATCCAATTTTCAACCATTTGAAAATCCATAATGAGATTTTTCTAGGTTCGTCCTCAACCATCCAACCATACTTAGATGAATACCCCTTAATACCTTTATATTGCTTTAACTTTAAAACTATTAAGGAGATTCAAACTATGCCAATAAATTCCATGGTTGAGCTTGTTGGACTTGTCATTTCAGTTTCACCTACATCCACGATAGGAAACTGGGATAGTGTTGAAACTGTTAGGCAAACCATTGGACTCTGTGACATGCCATGCTATAGTATTGACATAAAACTTTGGGCAAACCATTGTCAAATCCAAGGAGCTGATCTTTCTAGCCTTCACTTTTTACCTACTCCTCCAGTGGTAGAAATCAAAGGTGGTCGTGTTACATATTTTAATGGAAAAACTGTTGGAAATATCTCCAATTCTACTATATCTATAAACCCAAATATTGAACAAACTTCAGTTTTTTAGAAATGGTTTCATGACAATGGATTTCGTTCAACATCACCCTCTTTGAGCCGCAAATTTAGTGCCTCTTGTTCTGGTGCTCATAAATCATTACCATCAACAAGTACAAACTCTTCAAGCATTTGAAAAAGCTGTTTGGTATTCTCTTGTTGTAACCATCACAAATGTCAACATGGATGACTTTCATTTCCTTGCATGCCCTCTTTTTGTTGATGGTATACAATGCATGAAAAATATTTTCGACAAAGTTGCAGACATTTGGAATTGTAGTAAATGTGATGGAGAGTTTCCTGAATGTGACTATCGATACATACTAAAGGTTGACTTGGAAGATGTAACTCAATATATTCATGGTGTGATAGATTTTGATGATGTTGCAAAATAACTCATGGGCATCTCAACAAAAGACATGTGTCTTCTCTCAACTGAATCAACATCAATTGTTGAAATAGTCCAAAGGATCTGTAAGAAACAATTACTTATTATTCTTTTAGTTAGAATAGAGACATTCTGCGGAATTGCACGCCTAAAAGTTGTAATTGTGATGGTTGAAAATACATAATAAACAAATTCACTAGATCCATAAATATATAGGTTTGTTCTACCTAATACACAAGCATATTCTTTATTGTTTGTATGAATGTTTTGGCCATCTCATCAAAAGACCCGTGTCTTCTCTCAACTGAATCAACATCAATTGTGGAAATAGTCCAAAGGATCTGCAACAAACAATTACTTCTTACTCTTTTAGTTAGAAGTAATATGTTCTATGGAATTGCACACCTAAAAGTTGTAATTGTCATGGTTCAAAATACATAATCAACAACTTCACCGGATACATAAATATATATGTTTTTTCGACTTGATATATTCTCATATTCTTTGAAAATACATAAACAACAACTTCACCGGATACATAAATGTATACCTTTTTTTATCCTAATATATTCTCATATTCTTTATTGTATGTAATCAATGTTTTCAATTTTCTATTAAATCCTTAGTTCATAGCTCAACATAGGAGGGTCTTCTTTTTAACTCCCTTATAGAACTTCTATTTTGCAATTTGATACTTTCACTCTACAAGCTATCACTTAAATTTTTTTACCTAAATTGTTGATGAAACCTATATGATTACTTTTGAATACAATACCAATTTGCTATTCTGTTTATTTTTTGAATTAACAACTTTCTTTTCTTATTTCCTAGCACAGGTTTTCATTCTTTTGTACAAAACAAAAATTAATTTTTTTGTTATATATCGTTTTTCATACTACATTTTGTTCTTCTATATTTATGCTTTGTTATGATTATCAAGATAGAACCTGAAAAAAGTGATTCATTCCATCAATATTATTTTCTAGGAACATTCTTAGTTTCCAACATGAAATTAGTTAACATTTACTTTTTGTCTTCTGCTTTATATCGATATACTTTGTGGTTAATACCTATAGAAATGTGTGCCTTCCACCAATAAAAGCTTCTAATTCTTTGACAACTCTCCGATTTTTTTGTAGGCATTATGCCAACTCATGACAATGAACAAGCCAATGCACAAAGAACAGTTGTATATGCACAGAACAGAGATAAAAATGACAAGAAACAATGTCTTCTTTATAGAGCTGCTCAGCTACATGTGGAGATGTCTTCTCCAGTTTCTCTTCTCGAACCTTCAAATAGACCTTCAGTTCCACCAGCTATGCTAAATCCACCAAACACCTTCCTTGATGATCCACAAGTTGAATAAATGCTCATTTGTCGTGCTAACCCAATTTTAGAAGTTACACATGCTCATGGTGGTCAATATAAATATTATGGACATACTATTTGCTTCCCCCAAGACATTTCCAATATTTCCAAATACCTGGCCCATTTAATATCATAACTTGACATCCTTGTTGTTGAACATGTGTTCTTGCTTCCCTTCAATACAAAATGAAAAACGAACCATACTACAAGGATGTACAGGTCAACCCAATTGCATTAGCTTCATTGCCTCTTGTCTCAAGAGAGATTTCACCTTGGATTCCACATGTTAATAGCAATGCTACATTATCTCATGTTCCTTATTTAGCAGTATCAACAACTATTTTTTCTGGTGTATTAACAACCATAATCTCCAATTTTAAGACATTGTAAAATATGTGGCTTATCTGAAATACTTTTGTAAATATAAGAGTTTTTTTAAAACAATTTACTTTTTCAAAATAGATAATAATGTGAAAATGGAATTGCTGTAAAATTTATTTTCTATATATGAACTGTAATTAAACCCGACTTTGATTTTCCAATTTTCTCTTTATAAGTAATAACAACAAAACATTAGACGATTTGGTTTAGTATACAAAACGTTCTCCCTCCCTCGACTTGGTTGCGCCCCTCTAGAGGTGAGAAAATTTTCCTTCCTGCAATAGCCTGCATTTTCTCTCCAATTTTGGCTTTATCATTTACTGCACTATTAATTCATGCTATTTACATTTTTCATGAACATATAGCCATAAATTCAAAGAAAATTTATAAAAAATATAAAGTATTAATTAACAGAAAAATCTTTCAACACAAAAATAATACGAATCATATTAATAGAAAACATAGTATTTAATGGATTTTACAATAACAACTCCAAAAAAAAACTTCCGAATTTTATTTGAAAAGACAAAAATTTCGAGGTTTGAAATGTTGGATATAAAAAATCAGGGAATCAAATATAGGAACATAGGGTGTTCCCTATTGGAAAACATAGAATTACCAGAATCCGAAATGTCGGAAATCGAAAATCGGGTAATAGGAAATCAGAACATAGGGTGTTCCTTATTGCAAAACATAGGATTTTCAGAATCTGTAATATCATTTGTTTTTTTTAATAACTCCAAAATAAAACTTCCTGATTTTATTTACAAAACTTTCGATATTCGAAATGTGAGAAATTAGAAATCACAAAATAGGAAATCGGAACATACGGTGTTCCTTATTGGAAAACATAAAATTTCCGGAATTCGAAATGTTGAAATCGAAAAATAAGGGAATCGAAAATCGGAACATAGGGTGTTCCTTATTGGAAACATTATTATTTTTAAATTAACTAAATTTTTCACTTCTTTTCGCTGAATGTTCACTATGTCAGTCAAAATAATAATAATAATGAAATCATATCACTTCTTTTCGGTGAATGTCAGTTAAAGTGTATTCCATCGTGTTTCTAATGGAACTAATAACACCCCTCCAACCCCCCCTTCATATTTGCATACGTGCAAAGACCACTTTCTCTTGAACATCTAACCCTACTTGAAGCTGCTCGTTCTTGGTCTTTCTCTCCTAATAGGAATAAAACTCCATGGAAACAAAACTTGCATCATAAGAGTTACATCTTTTCCAGGCCTTCGCAATTCTCCACCTTTCTCTTTTTCCAGATACTCTCAAATGCAAGACAGTCCATTTTTCCAACGTAGAAAACAAGAGAAAAGCTTGCTTGCTTCAAAGTCTTTAAAATCAAATTGTGGTTGAAGCTTCTCATTGTTTTCTCTATAAATGTATTGGTTTTATTTGATCACTTGTTAATGTAAGAGATATTTTTTCTTTCAAGAAACATCTAAGAAATTTTGAAATAATTGCCTTTTAGACTAAACTGTCTCAGGAAACTGAGACACTCACTGTGAAAGTTATTAAGTAGGACAGTTATTATATATCAGGAAATAGTTAACGTATAAAAAATTTAGATCGACTCTTATTTCCTTAAATGAAATTTATATAAATATTAAAATAAAAATTTCACATTTCCAATTTCCAATTCTCCATCGAATCTCAGGAACAACAAAGTCGAGTTTTTCTTAAGGGAATTTCACGTATCTGGAATTTCTAATTTTCGATATTTCGAATATCAAAAATCAGAGCATCAAGTTTTTGTTCAAATTTTGCATAGCAGAAACAGGAAAATATCTCCTATCTCCTTCTTCGTTATTCATATATATATATATATATA